>JAXGGA010000509.1:0-212500 GCA_038373865.1 Uloborus plumipes | reverse complement strand
ATCGAAAACCGTGCATCGGATACTGATCGGAACGATGTCATCGTGCGTTACAGGATCAGTTTACGAGGAGTTTGTTGATCGGCCGAGCAAAATCCGATGAGTTGATGCTACTTGGGATAGCATTGTCTGTTTTCGATATTAGCAAACATTTAGTTTGAATAAAATTTTGGAAAAACTGCAAAATAAGACAAATCGGACAAATGGTATAAAATTCACGAACACTTCTATCGAAAATATAAAAGCGAAAAGAATATACGATCTTTTAAAAAAATAGTTAACTGCATATTACGCATTGGAAAAACCGAGTTCAACTTTTCAAGGCATTATGACACCGACTTTTCTCTGGCCCAAATTCAGATTAAGTATTCCCTTATTGGAGCAGCGGGCATAACAGGCAAGGGGTTAATGGATATTTTTTATTTATTTGACTAACTATAAACTATTAATGCATATTTTAAAGGATTTTTGTGACCTAATTTATTTATTCGGCGGAAAGTTCATATTTTAGTTAATATTTTTGTATGTGTGTAGTGCAAAATACCAATTCCTCATCAAATAGAAATTTTATAAAAAGGAAGCTAATTTCGCTAAAGCTTGAGCTAACTAAAAATCTCTCCGTGTGAAGAAACTGAACGAAATAACCGAATCATTTCAGAAAATTGGGAAATAAAGCTCAAAATAAAATCACTTAACCGAATAATGAGTTTTAAATTGTGAAGAACTCTTTCATTGAAGTATAAGCTATATGTTTAAATCACAGTCTTAACGAGAATAAATAATGACTTGAGATAAACGATTTTTTGCATAAATTCTTAAAAGAACAATATAGTTTTTCGATTTCAAACCGTTTTCAGACATTATCTTTTAGCTCAAAAACGGTTGTGATGCTCTTGTTTGAAATTGAGAAAAACTATTTCAACAATAACAATTCAGATGGGATAATTCACTCGCTTGTGCATTGCAAATAGGTAGGTTTTGTGCGTAGTTAAAATGGTTAACCATGCTAAAGTTTTATACGAACTTCAAAAGTAAAGTAAAAATGCACTTCATCACAACACAAAACACGAATAAAGAAAACAAAACATACTATTTAGATCACGAACAACTCTAACGTACATTTTTCTAGAAACAGAAAGCAACAACTAATAATAGAACTGAATATTCCCTAAAATATTTTGAGCCGACTGCATAAAATAACGTACCAAAACTGGAATGCGCAAGACAATGGACCTCCATGGGAATTGTAAGAAAATCTCTTTGTAATGGAAGTCTAAAATAAAAACACTTTAATACTCACAACCTATTTTTGATTCGTAAATAGTGATTCTTTTTATGCGCACCTCACTACTACAGGCATCTAATCTTTTCATTGCAATTGCTTGCAAATGTGTTGGCAAGAAATATCTCGACGAATATATTTTACGTTTTGGACAAGTAATTTTTGTCATACATAGTAACGAAATAACTTAATTGTATGGATAGTAACGTAATATTTGCGTAATCAACAATGTTTTAAAAACCAGGTTTCTATATATTTTACCAAAACCTATTCAAAAACAAAGCTATGCATAATTTGACCGCTTACCTAATATGAAAGTTTCCGTCTAGTGGCAATGGTCTTAATTCTCGACATTGATTCAAAGTTACATTCGAATGCTGTAGAGGTACTAACTTGCACACAAAGTGCAAGATTCTAAGTAGGGATGGACCGGATAGTGATTTTACCGGATACCGGATATCGGATATCCGGTGGTTCTTCTCATGCCGGATACCGGATATCCGGCATTACAATAACATTGCATGTTCGCTTATTTTTATGTAATGCAGCTTCAAAACAATAAATCAAAGTTGTTTCTCGCATCATTTCTTTAAGGACATGTTAAATACATTCAAATTAATTTTTAAAGCCTCTATTTTATTGTACAGGAGTAGCGCTACATATGAAATGAAACACTAGCATATTGTGATTTCTTTCTAAATTATGTATTTTTATCAAAATAGACAAAACTTTAAAAGATAGAATTAAGTATTTCTGTCTGTACTCAAAGTTTAAACTTTTAATTATTCTTAGTTTAAATTTTAAAGCTTTTCTGTTTCAATATCATTTCAATAAGCTTTTACGTAACTGATACAGTTATTAAATATTTCCCCAATATTATATACACGATAGTTGATTTATAAAAAAAGAAAGAAAAAAGAAAAAAAAACTAAGCTCAGATAAAAGGGTTTTTTTTTTCAAATTAATACATATTTTATTAGAATTTTATGAATTTAAACTTCATTACAAAGTAACACATTTTTTTATTTCTAATTTTGCAATAATATAAAGCAAAATTTTGCTTTGAAATTCTTTTTTTTTTTAAGAATAATACGCATGTAATTTTTTTTTAAGTTAAAGTAGAAAATATTAAAACAGGACCAGTGTGTTAAATAAGAATAATAATAATAAACTTATACTCAAATAATAAATTAAAAATTTTATATAACTCCAAAAAACAGAGGTACATATTTTCTGAAGATTCAAATCAGCAGCTTCAATGTATTTTTAAGAGTTATACTAAAGGTCTTCACTTTTTAAAAAACAAATGAGTAAACTTATACTTAAATAATCAACTTGAAATTTTACTTTAGCTCCAAAAAATTAAGATACACATTCTTAAAACAAGCAAATTATTATTTTAAATACATTAAGAGTCATGCTAAACCCATTCACTTTTTTAAAAACAAATCAATAAACTAATTCTTAAACAATCACCTTGAAATTCAACTTCATTTTGAAAAAATAAAGATACATTTTTGGATGCAAATGTTATATTTATGGGTTATTCCAGCCAAAATGGTACAAATCATGTCTGAAATTGTCGAGTTAAGTTTATCAAATGAAGTAATTTTCGCCAAACTAATCGTTTTTAAAAGAAATATTCTATGTTTATTTGTGCGTAATAAAATGTAAATGGCTTGTATATGAGTCATTCATTAAGGGTTTTGAATAGTTTGACCAGAGGAGACAAATGAGGTTTGAAAAATATATTTCTAATCGCAAAGAAAAGTTAATTACAGAACAAATATAAAATGAACTGAACATCCTAAAACTAATTCTGCCTGCAAGTTCAAGAAAAAATATTTTTTGCACCATTAATGCGACTGTAACAGAGTGGACATCCCACAGTGCAAATTAATTATCATCAGCAAAGAATTTTAGGCTTATCTTAGTTGTTGACTATACAATTTAATGTATCAAAGTAATCACAGCAGATACATTTCTTGTACTTCTTTAAAAAATATCATATTGAATGCAATTGCTTATTTTATTTCTGAAAGGCTTGTAACAGAGTGGACAGTTTGAAACATAAAAAATCTAGGAACAAAGATAAATAAGAGTTTTTCCAAGATTTTTTTGTTTACATATATAAAAATCAGCAGAATAGGTGTCAGAAGCATTTTTTGTGCTGTGCATTGCAAATGATTTTGTTGTTGCATTTCAGCTTAATCTTAAACTGCATTTTAAGTCCTAGCAATTTGAAGCTGGGGCATATAATTTTTTCCTTCTTTTGCCAAAGAATTTTTTTTAGTCCTTTATAAATGGCTTATGCCTAAATAAGTAATATTTGGTTACACAAAACTAGATGGAGAACAAATAAAAAAAATACAATTAATTGGTGGTAAATATTAAAATTAATTACCAAAATTCTGATGTATCGGGACTGATTTGTACCATTTTTGCTGAAATGACCGGTATATTATTAATATTATTAAAAATTATTCTAAACGTGTTCACTTCAAAAATAAATTAATAAACTTATATCTGAATAATTAACTTAAAGTTTTACTTAAATTCTAAGGAACAAAATACACTTTCTAAAGATGCAAATTAACATCTTAAATACTGTCGAGTCTCAATAGCTCATAGTACTAAGAGACCGGCTAAAAGCTTAGAGTTACAAGCAGTTCCTACCGTCTTTTCAGGAATTTGGGACCAAATGAAAACTTTGAAATAAAGGTGTATTTGAGTTTATAAAGCTTCGAGTTATCGAGACTCGATTGAATGTTATTGAGGGTCATGCTCAACATGTTCACGAGGAGTTACGGAGCGGCGTGTCAGACGTGAACTGATTCTAACAGCATAGAAATATCTTTTCTGAAAGGAAGGGATTACAAAAAGAAAGAACGAAACAAAGTACAAGATTCAAAATTTCTCTATACACATTCAAACTCTCTTTCAAAAAAAAAAAAAAAGCATGGTTAAGTTGCGACGATTCATGGGGACAGATGTTTACATTATCTCGAAGAACACTTTCGCCAATATGTTAGGTAGATTATTTATTGCATGTTATTTTCAATTATAATAAAGCAATAATAATGGCAAAGTAAAAAATATCTAATCACAACATCATTGGGTGTTAATAAATCCAAATTTTTGTTAGAAGTACAAAAACTAAAAATACAAGAATTTAATAAATAAAATAATTTGAGAATTTATATTAAAAGCTACTGCGATTAATTTTTATGATCCTAAGTTTTTTTTCAACCTTTTGTCGCACATTAATTCTTGAAGGTTTGTAGCTTTTTCTTTCTAAATATTTTAACTAAAATATTTTTGAAAAGCCGAAGACAATCATACTTTATCTGGATATTGTGAAAAATCAAATATGCAAAATGTTTCCATGTCCAGTACAAAGTCGGAGGAATAATATATAATTTTTGTTTAAGAAGCAAAAATTGGTAAAAAGGAAAGATGAAAAGTAATTACATCATCTAAAAGGTTTATCAAAAAATTTTTTTTAACTGGGATTATTGTAAAAAAGAAAATATTCAATTAGGTCCTCACATTATACCGAATAACCCTCACATCAATTCCGGATATCTCCCACATCAATACCGGATACTTTGCCGGATATCCTGCAAAAATATTCCGGATATCCGTATCCGGGACTGGCGGATATCCGGAAGTACCGGATACTCAAAAAATCAGCCGGATAGTTACCGGATATCCGGTCCATCCCTAATTCTAAGCACAGCAAATACTGACATAATACAAAAATATTTCAGAATATTCCATTAATAGTCATACGTTTATTAACAGTACCGTCCAGAATGGTCCTTTCGTATACAATATCAAAGGATATCACGTGTATAAACTGCCAATAGCAGAAGATTTAAAAATTGTTTAAGTTACCTTTCAATACCAAATGTATCAAATCTAAGAATAAATAGAGTTCTAATCATAACGTAATTTGAATCTCAAGACTTGTTATAGCGATTCATTATCTCTCCTAGTTAAAATAATCCATTGCGGTAGTGTGCCATGAATAGCTTAATCCAATATAGTTTGAACATAATGTGAGAGACACGAAGGCTAACGAATTTTTGGTTATTTATTTATTCTTCATTATTTATTTACTTTTTATTTTTTATTTTTTATTTTATTCAAATAAAAAAGCACAGTATGTTTGACGTGAACTTTTTGTGAACTTCCTTTTTTTCATGAAAATTCAATTCTAATTATTTAAACAGCTTAAAGAAGCCTCTTAAGATATGATTCCATTAAAAGTGCAATATGTTTAACAATTTTCAGCGTGTTCCTAAATAACTTTTGGAGAGGGACTCCATCAATGTCAAAGAAGCTCTTGATGGGATTTTATTGTAAAAAAGAAATAAAAGCTACACGTGTCACAAGTGTGTAGATATGTATTACATTGATTGATTGATGTACACATAAACAAATAAACATCATGCTAAGAAAATAAATTGAATTGTCCAAAATACCAACCAAAAAAAAAAGCTTTCTTGTATGACATGAGGAACAAGACAAATGTTTCTGTAAATTTAAATGGTTTTGTAGAGGATTATTCGGCCACATTTACATCAATTCACCAACGTATAACACACCCACAATTTATCCTAATTCAACATTGTTGCACTACCCATACGATGCTATCGCCGGACTTCTTTTCATGGCAATGAATCTTAAAAAAAGCTGAGGAAAGTAAAAAATTTGATTAATTGTCTTTGGGGCGTTGCGACGTTAGCTTTGGCTGTTCCTACTTTCGTGATGTACCACACCTAGTTTCAAGGATTCCGGAGTGCTCAGATTATTACTAAGTGTTGCACGTAACAGTAGAATGAAATGTACAAGAGAGACTGCACGGAAAGCAGTATCGTTCTGGAGTAATCTCAAGTGAAATGGTGATGTGCGAGGATGTAAATGATTATAAAACTTTGTTATAATAATTTTGATGAACTTACTTATGTAAATAAAATTTTCAGCAAAACTCTAGATTGTGTGCACCAATATCCTTGTTCTGTTTAAAATGATTTCATCATGTTCATGTTCATCAGCAGAAGAGGTTCTCAAATAGGAGGAACTTGCTTTTACTTCAAATCCCAAATGTATTTGTATAGTTGGAAGGAATTTATGGCTTGTCGAAGACTATCTTCTTTTGAGCTTATTTCGATGCAAACTTGTACATATACTTCTGAGAGATTCCACAGATTGTTGTACTAGTCATTTATGCAATGCCGAATACGCAAATTTAAATGTAGATTTGTTGGGGCTTTTCTGCTTGCTGTAAACCAATCCCTTCTGAAATGTATTTCGACGCTCTCTGATACATATATTTCTGAGAGATTCTACTAAGTTTTCAGTCAACAAGATTTCATGTGTGCAATTCCAACTCTACAAATTTGTCTGTGTTGTTGTTGGTGGTTTTTTGTTTACTGTAGACTAGTCTTATTGAAATTCATATCAATGTGCACTGTTATATAGTATCTAGTGGCCCGACGGGTTCTACAAGTTGCCATTTTGAAGGATTTCATAGATCAAAAATAACTATACAAATATCTGAATCAGAGTTGGCAGTGATTTTTTACTTTTAAAACAGCCTCTTTTGAGATTTATTTCGATATTTTGTACATGAGGTAGTCAACAAATTTTTATTTTAAAAGATTTCATGTATATATTCAAACTTAACTATGTAATTGGGTTTGTATCCGTATAGTAGTCTTTCTTGACAGTTATAAGGCTACATGCTAGTACATATCTTTGACAGGTTCTAAAACGTGTTATTGTAAAAGAATTATTTTTTAGCTAAATGAAAAAAGAAGGGCAGGTTTTTAGAAACTATACATTTTTTTCATTTTTCATCAGCATCATAGCTTGATATCTGAAACACCCTCGTATTAAATGCCTAACCATTGTGAATATCTTTAGCAGGAAGGTTCTCCATCTCCATTCAGTTGCAATTGCAGATCGTTAACGCCCTTACGCATTTACCAGTTTCGAAGTTTTATGTTCTAAATTTCTGTATTAATGTAATGTAATGTAATTACATTTGCAAATTGAAGTTAAACACAGATATCGCCATTGCATTGCTCATAAGAAGATTTAATCGGTCGACCGTAATTTTTATTGTCTTACCACATAATAATTCGACGAAATTAAGTAATTTTAGCTTGACTAATTATATAAAACTTGCTCAAAAAAAAAAACATGCAAACAAATAATGAGTTGTTTCAAAATTTGTGGAAGCAGGTCAATAAACTTAAATTCTCCAAATCTACTAATGGAAAAGTAATTTATTTCTAGCTAGTTCGACTAGATTACGGAACATTGTCTAAGCAATCAAAATCTTTTTCTTTCTTTTTTTTTTTTTTTTTGACATTTACTATGAATTAATTAAGTCTGTCGGCAAACTATTTAAACAACTTTAAAGTCATTTTTTTTAACACACTCGCCATTTCTTGCCCTTAGGTTTGACACAAGATACGATTATATTTGTAAAAATAACATCCTTTTGTAGAGGATCTTGTATTTAACTGTCACAGTATGGTGTATTATAAATTATTTGAATAACGAGTTCATCAAGTGCCACAAACTACTCTCCATACTACAGCTTTATTATACAAAATTTCCATATCTTGCCAGCGAGCTCGGATGCTCTTAAGTATCACATATCTAATTTAGCAAAATATTCCTCGACGCCACTGTGAACCAAATTCTGGAATATAATTCATCAATCAAATCCGAATTGGAGCCCCAGACAGTTCGTCGAGCGTTGCGAAGGAAGAAACCGGAGTCTATATCGAGCCGATTCCAGTCTATGAACTTCGGTACACAGTCGATTTGGAATTTCTCATCTTTAAATTGTTTAATTGAGGTCATTTATGGGGAAATTCGAGTCAATAATGATTCCGGCTCTGATGCATGGAACTCCGGTAATTAGTGAATAACTCGAAACGGAGAATCTTGGATGATTAATAACCAGAAATGTCGCTCTGCGCATCTATTACGGAAGTGGATGCGCGTTTCGAATTTGAAATGCTTTTAATCATCCCTTTAAACGAGTGGGAAGGTTCGGGGGGTTGGCAAGTTCTTGTTTCGAAGGGCGGAATCGGCCAGTTTTCTGCAATTTGTAACTTTCGATGGCACTGCCAACGCTGTACGACTGTCAGCGTTTCGTATTTTTCGCGGAGGTACAGTTCTGAGCTAATTTAGTCAGCAGTTGAGAAGATACTTGATAATTAGTATGCGAAATGCTTGAACTTAATTTAAAGTTTTGTCTTCATTGTATTTATTTTAAACGTTTTGGATTTGAAATAACAGTTTTTTTTTCCTTACTTTGGACTTTCAATATCACAGTCAGTGATATAGTTTAATGCACCAGTTCTATTAACGTCGTCATTGTGATGAGGAAAAAAGATACCATCCGAATCTATCGCATGTGATTAAGTATATAATACTGTGCAAGCGCAACCTTAAAGAAGAAGAAGAAGAAGAAGATGCTGCAGCTGATGATGATGATGATGATAAATAATAACGATAATACAGTCAGAAAAAGCATCCAAGTATAGAATATAATAAATACACGTAAAAATTGAAATATTTTTCAATTCAGGCAAGTTTTAAATATATTTGCATCGTAGGTTTTTTTTTTTTTTTTGAAAACTTCACTTATAAACTATGAACGTTATTGACACAGTTGTTATGTAATTCGTATAGCTTGATTGCATATTTATCAACTGCATTCTTTTTATAGTTGGCTTAGAAGAAACATGTTAAATCGTCTTACATAATGAGTACAACACATGGAACTAATTTAATAACGAAATGTACACAAGATTGCGCAAATATAACTAATCGAAAATGTTTTTTTTTTAAAAAGTATAGATTCGTTTTTAAGTTTGTAAGTGAAATGGAACTATGGATGTAATTACTAAATTTTATTTGCAATCAGAATCATTAACTGTAATGAGAAATAAATAATATCCAAATAGTTCAATGAATGTATAAATGTTGAAATGATAAGCATTTGAGAAAACATAATTTACCAACTAATATATCATAGGGAAGAGATATATGAGCTATAAAGTTCCCCGAAGCAGGCAAGCACTCTGTCAATAATAACCAATTTTGTTTGGCAAAAGCTTTGAATTTCTGAAAATATAATGGCATCTAATCTTTGTAGAACCCACGCTTCTGAGAGATCTTCAAATATAACGAGGGTTCGTAGAAAAGGTACGTGAAATGTGGTTTACTGTTTCATGCACATTCGCATTTTTCTTGTTACTGATTTCTCCCCCATTGGTTCGAATTTCTGAGCCACGTGTTTTGAAGAATAAAGCACTAAATGCATGGAAGCTGATTTAGACAGCTCTTATTACAATATATTTTATTATAGTCTTTTCTCCTTTTAGTTGATTTTCTATTTGAGAAATATCTTTCTGAATATAATGAAATTTGATCTTAATTTGTTCAAGTATCTTAAATTTATAAGGGAATGGTTAGTAAGACTTGATTATTTATGGTCAGAATCCAACACACACATAAGACCTAGATGTTTGATTATATTAAATATGAGAGTCTCCAATTTTATGAATTGGAAGTGTAATGGTTTTGTTCATAATTTGCTTATACAAATTATGAACAAATTATGAACAATGGCATTATACAAATTTGTTTTAGAATTGTTTGTGCAATCTGCAGGTGTTTCTGGTTGTAGTTTGATCTTTCTTTTCAAAAACATTGAATGTGCATCCAATATTTTTAATAAGAAAGAAGTAAATTTCAATTCAAATTTAAAAATATTCTACAGATAAACAATTTAGAGCAAATAACACTTTCCTCCCATTAATTTTTCTTATTTATTTGTAAAGACGTTGTTTCCTTGAAGAAGTTTTAATAGTTTTTCATGTTCTTTAGTTTTAATAACTGTCTCCTACTGCTTTTGGACACATGCACGTATCGACATTTAGTTAAAATACCAAGGATTAGTTACAAGAAGTTCGCTGGTTTTTGGTGTTGGTCAAAATTATACAGTAATTGAAACGCTGAAGTTAAAAAATAAAGCAAAGTTTTTTTTTTAAATTATTATTAACATTCATTCTTATTTCCTTAAAAATGTCATTTCCGTTCATAAACGTTTTACTTGCCCTTCTTGAAAGAAAAAATTGTTGTAATTGCACTAAATCATGAAAATATTTTGAAATATTTCAGCAGAAATTTTTTTTAACCGAAATCAAACGTACAGAACGATTAACAGCAAAAGTAGTTGCGAAATGAATATTCATTACTTCAAATGTAAAGTTATTTCATGTGTAATAATAATAAACATGACCTATGACTAAGCATGCATTTTTTAAAATATGAAAACTGCGAGAATAAATACAAGTTTAACTTAAAGCAACATATAAAAATGCAACCATTTATGGGAATCTAATTAAAGGAAGAACCCTTATTCTGTGCCGCTACGCAAGAACATTATGATCCAGTCCGCACTTCTCCCACCGACACCATTCAGAATTCCTCTATATTGATCAAAACATTAGAAACTGCCGAAAAAAGTACCCGAGTGAGACATTTCTTTGTCTTTTGTATTAACTTTCCATTAAGAAACCGTGCATTAAAAAACCGGCATATCCCCCAGAGTAATTACCCTACACTACAAGCTGCTGATAAATAGATAGAAACCCTAATGGATCCCCCGAAATTCGCTCTCCCTAATTCGAAGTCAATCCTCCGCAAACCGTACTTCCTTGTCTTTTCCACCTTCTAGCATTTATCTGGAGCCCCCCCCCCCCCCCCATCAATAACAAGCACCATGCCCGGGCAAATGCCCCGCGACTGAATCCATCAACGTTTTGGAGAGTGTCGCGTTTGCGACCAGCCTAATGAACTGCAGTTCCCACTCGACCAAGAGAGAAAAAGGAACGGGAGATGATTAAAGAAGGCCTTTCCATAAATCAAACCTCAGGATCGACATTTTCGATTTTGTTTAGGGCACGGCACAAATGGAAATCGGAAACTCAGAATTTTGCGAGAGCGCGGTAATAAATGGTGCCTGAAGCTTTTACATCCTTCCCCTTTCCTTTGCTGAATTTGTTTGGATGACGAAGTAGCCAGTGGGTTCGTCGTTTCCTGCCCCACCACTGGAAGGGATCGAACGGAAACGTAACTCCCGTCCTATTGATCATTATACATATCATTTGGGTAAAAATCTCGTATCCAAATATTGCAAGCTTCCTTCCGGCGAATAATAATCTGGAGATTAGTTGTAGTTAAGAACCGAAGTCATTAACGATTTCTACTATGTATTTATCAGTCACAAATATTGTCACTCATGTAACAAACCTTAAAGTTTGAAGATTTAGCCATTTGCAAACTTATTGAAAGCGGAGATAGACAAAAATACTAAACAAGTGGGCCAGTTCTTAGCTTACTATGCTTATAGTAGGCCAGTTCTTAGCTATTGCTCTATTTATTCTATGTATTTATCAGCCACAAATATGGTCACTCGTGTAACAAACCTTAAAGTTTGAAGATTTATCCATTTGCAAATTTATTGAAAACGGAGATAGACAAAAATACTACAAGTAGGCCAGTTCTTAGCTTACTGATTTGTAAAAAATTGATGTACTTGAAAGAAGAAAAAGCATCACGACTTTTATAAAAAATGTCTAATCTAATTAGAGAAAATTTGCCTGCTTTATTTATGTCATGTTGTAAACAATCAAACTCAGAAATAAAGTAAAATAAAAATAGATATATCCGTGCAAGTAATAATTAATAAACGCATTAACTAAAGCATTCTGGGAAATTATACTTACAAAATTAAATTATCCGTGTAGCATTGAGATTATCTGCTTCATTTACCACAACACTGTTCAATTAGATGAGGAAACTCCTTGGACAACATTATTCATTAAAAAGGTCATTTATTTCTTACGAAGTTCACAATAACTTGAATTTAAATGAAATAAAATGAAGTAACAATTACTGTTAATTTTTAGATTCTGAACTTTTGACATACTACTCATTATGTACGGAATCTTCTCAGACATATTTAGATTTTCATTAATGTTTTTATTTAGTTTACTTTATTTATTTATTTATTTTATCTATTTATTTTTTTATTTATTTTTTATTTATTTACTTTATTTATTTGTAAATCATTTTTATTTTAACTATGTATTTAATATAGTAGATGTTGCATTAAAAATAGGTACTTTATAATAATTTCGTTCACGTTTACGCTCAAGTCATTCTTTTTTTAAAATCAAATTTATCTTTAAGGCGTTTTAAAGCTTCATATATTGTCCTGATAAAAAGGGGGAAAATTTTAATAGAAAATTTAATTTTTTGTTCTTTGTTCTATATATATCTGTCCTATGTTCACAAAAAAAGAAGGTTACCAAAACTATATCTGAACATACGGTCATAGCATTGTAATAACTGCACTATTACCAAAAGAAAAAAAAAGATTAATTACACCAAAATAAAGCTATATCTTCACGCACTAATGGTGCAATACTAAAACAAGAATGGGAAATCGATTTGACTTGTGATACATTAAATCGTTATTAACCTCTTCTCTCTCTCTCTCTTTTTTTTTTTTTTGTGTGTGTGTGAATTAGTGTTTCTTTATCTTACTCTGATTTGAAATCAAATGTCATAAAACTTCTGAGATATACTCATTCCTTTAACATTGCTCACACAAAAACTCGAATTTCGTCTATCCATTTTTATTGGTATATCAGATATGTCTGGAAAGTCGACTTATCAGGAATTACATTCTCAATAATAAACTTCAAACAAGTCATTCATGAATGATATTATCCATGATAATCATCTGCCTTAATGATAACCAGCACACCAGGTAGAACAAATAAGCATTGTCTGAGTATTACAATCAGCTTATGGTGCTTTTCCCTGACGTTAAGTATATGTCTCCGTCACAACACAGTGGTTAACCAAATTATTTGTACCGTGGTTTGAATACGAAAATCAGTATTATCATTCGTCCATGGGTACAGCTTCATTTAAAGACCTCAAGATTGTCATTTTTTTTACGAATATAAGATGTATCTAGAAATGTGCTATGTAAATTTGAACGACTTAAATAGGTGCAATGGTGAAAAAATTGTCAACTTTTTCTTACAAGCAAAATATTCACACATCGATGTCACAGGGGAAGATAAGCTTGATACACAGGCTTCAACTACAGAGAGTAGGTTTATATGAGATGGAATAAACATTTCTAAATGATTTCAAGGCCTTAAGACACATAAAGACCTCCAAGTTATTCGTATTCGATATCATTGCAAATAAATCATACACAATGATTCAGTTTTTACGTTTCAAATATAGTTTGATCCACAGAGTTGCTATTGTCTTTTTTTTTTTTTTTTTTGAAAATTTACTGTTCCAGAGGTTACTTTTGTACCCATTCTACCTTAAATGGTGGGATAAAAGTGGTAGAGCAGTTTTCATTAAAAGTTTAAAGGAAAGCCTGCACTTATTTACTTTATTTCCGGAACAATATTCAAAAACAGTAGTATGAACAGAAGTTTATATGGAAAAAACATAGTATACATTTTTTTCTTTGACATTAAGTTTCAAGGCCTCAAGGTACATAAAGGCCTCCAAGTTATTCGTATCCGACATAATTGCAAATAAACCATACACAATGATTCAGTTTTTACAGCTAAGCGATAATGGGAAAAAATTTGGTGGTATTTCTAGTACTTAATCGAGAGCCTTTTTAAATGCAGCTTAAATGCAAGAAAGCTTACATATAATATAATTTCCTCTCTCAATTCCTTATTTGTCTTTATTAGTAAAAAACATATAGTACGCCTCTTATTTGTTCGTATGTATGTATCAATGTACGTATGTATGTTCAAAAATAAGACTAAATTGCTTTACGAAGCTGCATTGCACTGTCGATCTCCTGTTCATAATATTATCATTCAAAGATTATTTTTTGGAGTGGGGGGGGGGGGGGGTGGACCAAATTATTAAAGCAAGTCTTTTTGCGAAACGGTACTTCTAAGTAATCTCAATTTAAAATTAGATTTAAAAAAAACAAGCAATGCCTGCTGCATATTCCCGAAAAAACTTCTTTTCTTATGAGACAAAACCTAAGTGAGGGGCTTGAAATTCTTATAATGAATTTACACAAACATAGGAAATTACTGGTGTAAGATTTGTCAAAGTATGAAAAAAAACATATTTTTTAAATCTTAAAAAACAATTAATACTAACACTGTTAATCACACAATCGTTCAACTAATATTAAAACTGCAGATTGCTAAGGAAAATTGCATAAAAAATCCTGAAATTGAACATAATTTTACTTCAAATCACTTGAGTATAAAAAACGTTTTCGACACAAAAAAAGGAATACAATGAAAAAAGGAATACAATGACAGCATGAATACGAATGTCTCTATAGAAAATGGTTATATTACTATGGTTTGGCAACTACTGTAACCTAACTACAGTGATAAGGATAAAACAAAAATAGTAGCATACCTAATCACAAACTGGTCCCTTTAAAACGATCCATAATAGATATTTGTCCCTCTCCGAATTTTTGTTCATGTATAAAAACTGCCTTCCCTAAGCAATAAAACGGAAAGATTAAAGAGGAAAGCGAAGAATCATGCTCATTTTGTAGGAAAATAAATTAAATTGCTTGATTTTTAAGAAAAATTCGGCACATAAGTGAAATATTTATCTTTAGAGTGACGCATAAACGAATGAAATTATCATTATATTACTATAGAATGTGCAGGGACCACTGAAAATCGTCATATAAGTGAAAAAGGCGCATAAATGAGGCGGTGCATAAGAGAGAGTTCACTGTATATATATGCATTGTTTGCCATACTGTACACTGTAAAATATTAATGTTGTTTTTACAGTATAATACAGCTAATTTTATAGTAATAAACTGTAAAATTGCTATTTTTACAATTTATTATTGAGAATTTTGCAGTTTTAAACTGGAACCTCTTCTGCCAGAATTTATACTGTTGTTCTTACAGTACAATACAGCTAAATTTTACGACAATAAACTGTAACATTGCTAACTTTACAGAAAGAAACTAAAATTGCTAGTTTACAGTTCATTACTGTGCATTTTACAGTTATAAATTAGAGCCTCGGCTGCCAGTATTGGGTGATTCTCCAAAAACCTGGTATTTTCGACTCACAAACTCTATAAAAATAAAAATGCTTAAAAAAATCTAAAAAAAATCATACTTACTCTTTGTTAGGAGCTTATTAAGAGAAAAATAGAGGGAACTCACTTTAAGTATGCTACACCCCCCAAAGGGGGGGGGTCAATTTTTTCAAACCGAGAGACTGACAAGAAGCACTAAGCGAGCAAACAAATGAATTTTATCAAGGATTATCAGAAATTTTACAACAATAATAAAGAAATAACTTCAACATGAATGAAAAACTATGTTTATTGTTGACAAACAACACTAATTTACAACCTCCTTAAACGAACACTGTTTTAAGAGATGCAGCATCCGACAAATTTAATATTTATATAAATTAATTCATCAATATTCGAACATGTATAGCTATTACTTTTAATGTAATTCTCTAAGTGTTTTATTTCTAATTGGTATAATTAATTAAATTAAGCTGTCACAATAATTATTGTTGCCTCTATCACTACCATTGTTAGCATCAGTTTCAAAATAGAATTCAACTAGAGCTTAATTCTAAACCAAAATAGTTATTAACAATTTTCAGAGTAAGTACCAGGTTTGTTAATTTAAATTATCCAGTTCAGAAAGATAATTTACTTCAGGCAAAAAAGCTGTTCTCTAAAATGAATCTACAACAAAATTTAATGTAACTTCACTCACCTATTCGAGCAGCGTTAAAGTTAAAACAAGAAACAAACAACTAAATAAAAGAATTATTTTACAGTTACATTTTTTAATTTATCGTCTGCCAACTTTTTATCATAATCTTAGTTCTAAAACTAATGTTTGGTAAATAAATCCATCTATTCTACCGGATGTTTTACCAGTGCTTTAAAAGTAATGCTAGAGTGACATTTTTTTTTTTTTTGCGCCAGGAGAGGGACATTTTAATCAAAAAAGGCTGATATTTCTACCCGGAATTATATAGAAGGTAAATAATGGTATTTTTCTCTTTTATCCTCTTAACTCAATTACACACTGCAGGCAGAATTATTATTTTTATTTTATTTAGAACAGAAATGTTGGCCAGGAGAGGGACATCGAAAATGTTACATACCTCATTTTGAACTAAGGAAAAATAATACGAACAGCAGACACATTCTATAGACAAAATACTCTATGAGTCCAAAGAAGTGATGAGAATAAACAGTGTTATAGTACTGCAGATTCAAAATTCCTTCTTTTTGCCTTTAATAATTGAACCTATTTGTAGGCCAGGAGAGGGACATGCAATCTGGGGACAAACTTCAAAATGATGTACCTGATTATATAACCATTTAAATAAGCTAAAACAACACTATATTACACTCATAACTATACATAATTCAACACTACAAGTGGAATTTATGCAATGTTTACGTAAAATTTTAAAATAATTTATTTACATTTTAGAAACAGAGTGGGACACTCAAAAAAGGTGACTTTTTGGCTATTCAAAAATTTTTGTAGAAAAAAATAAATGAAAAATTGCTTTGATATGGATTGAATAACATCAGAATAAGTATTTCTAACAATTAAAAAAATAAAAAAACTTTCTAGGTCATATCATTTTTGTGCTGTCCTACGGGGACATCATATTGTTCGGATTTTGGAGAATCACCCTATTATACAGTAAGTAAAAACAACAGTTCATTTTTTTCAGTGTAATTACAAAATAATAATAATAATAATAATAATTACAAAAACAAAGATCCTACCTTTTATAGAGCTGAAAATGAACTCAATGAAAACAATATAATTTTATTAGTTTTAAGCTAAAAATTTAGAATAACAATTTGTTAAATGAGAAATAATTCGAAATATTTTTCTCAAAGCTTCATAATAATTGGTACAATAAAAAACCCACAATAAAAAAGTATAATAACAGAAAAGTTACAAAGCTAAAAAATAACAATGATTAATTACGCTACCCCTCTCCCACACTTAATAATACAGACTCCTAATTTTATGAAAATGACAATATAAACTCCGGATTTAATCGTCATTCATTACAAATTGTATGCTCGTTTCTAATCTTGGAAAAACTAATATCTGCGCTTCAAGCATGCACCCATCAGGATATCTAAAGAACATTAAATTACTATTTAACGAAGTATTAATTATTTTATTACGTTTTATTTTTTCAAGCGGCGATAATTAATAGCATGTTCTAGCAGCAGTTGCTGCATTTAGAATCAATTATGCATTATTACTATCAGTGTATTCATGCGAATTTAGAAATAGTTAGCAATCCTGATAGTAATCGATTGATTTTGCAATTAATCACTTGTGAGGAAATTTGGAAATTACAGAAGCTTTACATGGAGGGTGAAACCGTTATAGTCGTATTAAGAACAATTCATGTAAAGCAGATTATTTCGGGCATATAACGTCTAGTATCGGTTGAAAACATAAGAGATACAGGATAAATTATTGATCATATTAAACGCAAATAGTTAGTAGTAGCAGCAGTAAATGCTGATAGTTAGTGCATAATGCAGTAGAAAAGTTTAACTATAAATAATTTTGTAGCATATCAATTTTGCTTCCACCATATCTATAATAATTCGCTTGACATTTTTAAAATCATTATTTCTATTTAAGAGTTTTCTAAAGCAAGTAAACCCTACTTCAAAACATAATTATGAAATAATTCTGAATTTTAATTCACATTTCAAAACCCCCAAAATCACAGTCAAAGTAACAAAAATAACATGAGTTAAAACCCCTTTCTATGTTCAAACGCTTTGACCTCATAATAATTTATTTTTAATATATCATTTAAATTATCTTACCAACAGCCTTAATAAAACATGTAAAAAATAAAAATAAATAAAAATATAAGTAAAACTAAACAATATCTTTTCCAATAGGAAGTAAAGTGTATTTTTAATTTTTATAGGATGTATTTTACGTTCATCTTAGAGACCGTACTCTTTATCTAACTGCTCTTAATATCACTGATAGCGCATTTAGTTAAAGAATGGTAATTACAACAATTCATTTTTTGTAGTGCATAAATACAGCACAAATATTAAACTCTAACCAACTCTAAAACTTAGCTACAAGAATGGAGCTTCTACGATCGGGTAATTAAGAGCATGTATGAGAACTTTAATCCGCGTTTAAAAGCACTGGGTCGCGGGTGGCAGAGAAAGTCAACTGATCTACTGACTCGGGTATACGCCACGCTTGAGTTGGAAAATGTCCACGTTATTCCACTCGCTTAGTGTTGGCGAAATGTGCAACGTGTAATTAAACTACCATTTTGAGTTTAATTGCACGTTTTCCCTTAACAGTCCCAAAGAAAGAAAGAATAAACTATCTTCTAATAAACACACAAAAATCCTTTTTAGCCACACTATAAAAGATAGATGTTGTTTTTACCTTATAATACAGCTAATTTTATTGTAACAAACTGTAAAAATTGCTAAATGTATAATAATGAACTGTAAAGCTGCTAATTTACAGTAATAAAGTGTAAAATTACTCATTTTACAGTTTATTACAGTGCATTTTACAGTTTTAAACTGGAACCTCTACTGCCAGTATTATGTTGTTGTTTTTACAATATGATGCATATAATTTTGTGGTAATAAACTGTAAAATTCTGGTAATAAACTAAAATTGCTAGTTCTATAAATTATTACTGTGCATTTTACAATTTTCAATTGACACCTCGGCTGTCAGTATTACACTGTAAAAACAACAATTCATTTTTTGTAGTGCATAAATACAGCACAAATATTAAACTCTAACCAACTCTAAAACTTAGCTACAAGAATGGAGCTTCTACGATCGGGTAATTAAGAGCATATGAGAACTTTAATCCGCTATTAAAAGCACTGGGTCGCGGGTGGCAGAGAAAGTCAACTGATCTACTGACTCGCGCATACGCCACGCTTGAGTTGGAAAATGTCCACGTTATTCCACTCGCTTAGTGTTGGCGAGATGTGCAACGTGTAATTAAACTACCATTTTGAGGGAGAGCTTACGCTGCGCAAAATGTGTGGAAGCCACATTAATAATTCTTGGCTTCCTGCATGAATGGAAGAATTATTTCCTTTTTAAAATGCTTATTCTCTGTCGGCGGTTGAGGAACTTGGGATTATGAATTGTAATTTATTGGTGAAGTTAGCGTGAAGTTTTTTGGAAAGCGTTAGTTTGAAGATGAATATAATTGTAGTTTAATATAAATATGAAAAGAATATTACAACGATGAATGAAAGTTACAAACACTGCAAAAAATGAACTATTGTTTTTACAGTATGATTCTGGCAGTCGAGGTAGCCGAATTTAAAACTCTAAAATGCAAAGTATTAAACTGTAAAACTAGCAATTTTACAGTATCTTACTACAAATTTAGAAATTTTACTTTATTGCCGTAAAATTAAGCTGCATTATACTGTAAAAACAACAGTATAATACTGGCAGCAGAAGTTCCAGTTTGAAACTGTAAAATGCACTGTAATAAACTGTTAAATTAGTAAATTTACAGTTTATTACTGTAAAATTAGCAATTTTACAGCTTAGTATTTTAACATTAGCAATTTTTGTTGTTTATTACTTGAAAATTAGCTGTATTATACTGTAAAAACAACATTCATTTTTTACAGTGAACTTTTTCTGAAATGAAAATCGTAGCGAGGAGAAGAAACGAAGACCAGAGAGAGAGAGAGAGGAAAAAACAAAAGCCGAATCAACTCCTTTGGCAAGAAGTGCTCTTAGATCTCCCTGTCCCCTTTTATCTCCCATCAGAATGCATTATTTTCATAATTTTACTTTTCTTCGTAAAATTTTACCGTAACAATTGCCATCCGAATTATTAATGCTTTCATTTCCACGATAGGCAGTTAATATCAACACTTTTTGAAAACTCAAAGATGACTTAAAAAGTACAAATCCTGAAACCAAGAAATGGTACACTGCAAAAACTTAACTGTTGTTTTTACAGTATAATACTGGCAGCCGAAATTTCATTTCAAAACTGTAAAATGCGCAGTAATAGACTGTAAAACTAGCAATTTTGCAGTTTCTTAGACATTTTACAGTTTATTGCCGTAAAATGTAGCTGTATTTTACTGTAAAAACAACAGTATAATACTGCCAGCAGAAGTTCCAGTTTGAAACTGTAAAATGTGCAGTAATAAACTGTTAAATTTTACAGTTTATCACTGTAAAATGAGCAATTTTACCCTTTAGTACTGTAAAATTAGCAATTTTTGCAGTTTATTACTATAAAATTAGCTGTATTATACTGTAAAAACAACATTCATTTTTACAGTGAACTTTTTCTGAAATGAAAATTATAGCGAGGAGAAGAAACGAAGAATAAAGAGAGAGAGAGAAACGGAATCAACTCCTTTGGCAAGAAGTGCTCTTAGATCTTCCTGTCCCCTTTTATCTCCCATCAGAATGCATAATTTTACTTTTCTTCGTAGAAATAGTAAAAATTACCATTCAAATTAGTCATGCTTTCGTTTCCACATTAGACAGTTAATACCAACACTTTTTGAAAAGTCATATATGACTTAAAAAATATAAATCCTGAAATCGAGAAATGGTACTGTTTCTGAAATGAAAATCGTAGCGAGGAGAAGAAACGAAGACCAGAGAGAAGAGAGAGAGCGAAAAAAAAAAAAAAAAAAAACCGAATCAACTCCTTTGGCAAGAAGTGCTCTTTGATCTCGCTGGCCCCTTTTATCTTACATCAGGAGGGTTCACGAAGACAACGCCCAACTTCTGATTATATTGTGATGGAGAGGGTCATCCATTGTTCCCCAAAACGCCCACGTGCGACGGACACAATGACTCGCGCACCCCGGTCTCCCTCCCTTTTGACCAAATCGCTTTCGGCCGTCAATTTTGTCAACTGGACAGACGATGAGATGACCCTAATGGAGGGAAATTATCCGATGGCTACTCCTCCCACTGGTTTGCTGGATCGCTCGGAGAGAAAAAGAGATCATTTCCCTCTCTGAATCTTCTCTCTTTCGGAGCCGAGTTAAGTAGCAGAAATAGGGAGTTCAATTTTAAATTGTAACCGAGTGTCGGTGGCGGTTCTACACTGTAAAATATGAATGTTGTTTTTACAGTATAATATAGCTAATTTTATAGTAATAAACTGTAAAGATTGCTAATTTTACAGTAATAAATTATAAAATGGATAATTTTACAGTAATAAACTGTAAAATTGCTAATTTTGCAATTTATTACCGTTCATTTTACAATTTTAAAACGGAACCACTGCTGCCGGAACCGTCATACTGTTGTTTTTACAGCATAATACGGCTAAATTTCACGGCAATAAACTGTAAAATTCCAACTTTACAGTAATAAACAGCAAAATTGCAAGTTTTAATTTCTAATGGTGCATTTTGCAGTTTTAAATTGGAACCTCGGCTGCCAGTATTATACTGTAAAAACAACAGTTCAATTTTTGCAGTGCAGCTTTTGTGGGGCCTTGAGGAATTTGGTAATTTTTTTTTTTTTTTTTTGCCGAGCCCTTATTTTATTAAAGAAAAATGTTTTCAAAATAGACAAACAGAATGCTAAACATATAAATTGTAAATAAAACCGATGATCCTTATTTATGCACATTTAAACAAATTAATCCTTTTTATTTTTAAACTAAAAATTTTCGAAGCCTTTTATCTTAAGTAAAAATCTGATTATACAGAACTAAACGAATTTTATAAAGACGTCTTATAGGATAAAGGGTGAAAGAAAATTGACTATAAAAAATGAATGGTGTTTTTTCAGTATAATACAAATAATTTCATAGTAATAAACTGTAAAACTATTAACTTTACAGTAAGAAACTGTAAAATTGCGAGTTTTATAATTTTTTACTGTGCATTTTGCAGTTTTAATTTGGACATTCGGCTGCCAGTCTTATACTGTAAAAATACCTGTTAATTTTTTTTGTAGTGTTGTCTTTCCAGCAATAACGTTTTTACTTTTAGTTTCCTAAATTTAATCGGAACAATAAATAATAGTTATGTAGTTATCTGTGATTAGAGCGAGAGATATTTAATGCCGATTATTCTTTTCATTAAAATTTACGAAAATTAGAAAGTATCGGAAAAAGAGCTTAAACGCATAGATTTCTAAGAGAAACATATATAATTCCTTTGAATTAACTGTGTTTCTCTTACCTTTTTATTAGGTTTTCTTGCAGTATTATACTACCTTAACTTTTCAGAACTGATAAATTGAATATAGTTATACGCAAAAAATATTATTTTAATAAATCGCTCTGTAAAAGGTTCCTTTCAGCAAACTTGAAAGGTTTAATACCAATCCTTATACAATGCAAATAGCTGCGCAACTGACCCAGTTTTTATCACCACATGGTGGGTGGTATCTAACAATTTTCTTACCCATATCCGCCCTTGCACCAGGTTGATCCCCCCCGTACCTCTTAGATCCCCGCCCCCCTAGTAACTGGTACAATTTTGAGCCAAAAAGGATTCAAAATTGTTTTGTATAAAGATGTTTCCCTCACTTTTCTTTAAAAATGTAGGAAACATGATTTTGTCGTGAACCATCTTCCATTGAGGACACAAAGAAAAAAAAAGTCATCCAAACCTTCCTCCCGGGAATCTGAGTCGGTTAACTTTTAGAATAGTAGGGATCTAATTCTTAAGTCTCATACTGACTAAGATGCAGAAAACTGATGCAAAAGTTTGAAAAGTGGGGAATTGAAACTAAACATTTTTTATGCTTAAGGCCTTTTTTAGAGAAATGCTGGTGTTTTTTCTCTGTTTTAAGAAGAAGCGTAAAAAGCGTTATTTTAAAAAGCTGTGTTTTATTTATAACGTTATAGTATTGAATTTCAAAGATAACATTTGGAATATCTCAAAATATGTCACTATTGCCACTAATTGTTTTTTTTTATTTACAATAACGATAACAATCAAATAGGCATAACTCAAAATCGCTATTTTATAAGATATCCCAGGTAGCACAAATAACCTTTAAACGTTTTATAAACGTTTTTAAGCGGTTGTCACAACGTTAAGAACCATTTTACAACGTTTAAAAAACGAATTGTGCTACTTGGGATGACGTTGTTTAACGGAGTGAGCAGCATATTCTGACAATCATTTTTATTTTTCCGTAGCTGCACCAGGGTAGGAAATTCCAGATAAAACCACATAGTTCTAGTTAAGAATGTTCTAGAACTACCCTGTCTTCTGAGAAGATATTGACCCTTTGTCACCAAATTTGTAGCGAAATGTCACCAATTTGTCAACCGATGTAATTACCCAGCTATTTTCGTACACTTCTAGTAAGTAAAGGAATTCTGTAAAAGTTGTTTCTCAGCAAGCAAGGAATCTATTTGGGAGAAACAACTTAGCATAATCACACAACTGTAAAAAAATAGTGTAATCCTACGCAAAAGCGGTGCCGGCATAGCTGCATCCAAAAAACTACTGTAACGTTACGCATCGCTCCTAAAGTTACACCTTGGATGTAGAAAACTGCCACCGTTTTTACATCCAAGGCACAGAGGTGGCACATTTTTTTACAGTATGTGTGCTAGTATATATATAATATAACCATGTAAAACAGATGTCCAGTCCAATGGGCTGCACGCAATAGGAACTTGTCGGCAATCAACTCGGACAAGACCACACACTAAAAAATGAATGTAGTTTTTACAGTATTATACAGCTAATTTTATTGTAATAAACTGTAAAAATTGCTAATTTTACTCAAATAAACTGTAAAATTGTTGTTTTTACAGTACTAAACTGTAAAATTGCTAATTTTATCGTAATTAACTGTGAACTTGCTAATTTAACACTTTATTACGGTGCATTTTACAGTTTTAAACTGGAACCTCTGCTGCTAGTATTATACAGTTGTTTTTACAGTATAATACAGTTAAATTTTACGGTAATAAACTGTAAAATTACTAACTTTACAGTAAGAAACTGTAAAATTGCTGGTTTTAAAGTTTATTACTGTGCATTTGACAGTTTTAAATTGGAACCTCGGCTGCCAGTATTATACTGTAAAAACAACAGTTCATTTTTTGCAGTGCATGTCCAAAAAAAAAAAAATAATAATAATGAAGTCGAAGAGAAAGGAATAAATAAATATTATTTGAAAAATATTAAGATTTTTTATGATGAATTAATGATAACATTATAAAATCGAACCAACTATCCCGAGGTTTTACAAATACTATGATTCTATTTAATGTAACGAATGTTGCATATTTGTTTTTTAATAAACGCATGCTTATGGCATCAAAACTGAAAATACGTCTCTAAAACTAAGACGTCAATTACGCGACGCAATTTTCCATTTTATGCAAATTTGTTTAAATGAAAGAAACTTTTAATTTACTTTACTAAATGAAACAATAGAAAATGTCTCTCCAAAAACTTTCAGAAGCTCATTAAAGAGTGTGTTTGTCCCCAAACGCATTTCCCCCCACTTTTTTTCATCTTCATCAGTTTATCTCAAATGAATTTGAGCGAATCTGCAACAGAGGAATCTTTGATTAAATCGTTGTCAAGTAAAATTTTCATGACAAGGGCACAAAATAACAGAAACGCAAAACCAATTACACCAGCGTTTTCCAAAATTTAGACTTAGTCGGGGCTGAATTATCTTTAAGAAAATTTCTCAAATGGCACTGACGTACTTCATATTCAGCAAAAACTGCATCAAGCGGTGGCATTGTGAGAAATTAATTACTTCGCTAAAAGTCAGAATTCACTCACAGTTTATATCATTGCTTCGCGTCTCTAAGTAGCAAAATTAAATTTAAAAGTCATTAAGCAGAGCGGAAATGTAGAAAAATTCCGAGAGAAATATTTCCATATTCTTATTCTTTAAGCAGAATTTATCTCTCTAAAGAGTATGTGACGGAGGAAAGAAAAACGCCGTTTTCTTTTTGAGAATAACTTCAATTTGCATTAATGGTGAAGATGCGAACATTTTCTTCAATAAAACATGTAATCTGCTATGCTTTGATAAAGTTGAGAACTTTTTTGCGGAATAAATATGCAAGTACCGTAAAATCTCGAAATTTCCCAAGACATTCCAGATTTGCTTTGAAATATTATTTAGCGAGATGAACAATTTATGATATTTTTTTCAATAAGATCTTTTTTTTTACGATTTTCTTTTGGCTTGTGAAAAGATGTGTAAAATTTCTTTTAACAAGTATAATATTACCGTTTTATATGCAAAGCATAATATTTATATCAAAGTGCTCTATAAGAGATTACTAGGAGTTTACAAAGTATAGTACGAGAAATGGTAAAATTTAGTCGAAATGGTTAGGATTAGTTTCATTTTAAAAGGCAACTTTGAGTTATTCAAATTTAAAGTTTTATGCAATAGCAGTTTCACTTTTCATATTATTGCTAATTTAATAAGCATTCAGCATTAGATTTCCGCGGAGAAATTTATGAATTTCCATACTTGGATATTATTCCATTTGCTTACGACAAAAATAAAATCTAAATAGTTTAGTGAGGTTGAAAATATTAAACTAAAGTTAGACAGCAATTAGTGTTTATCAGCAATAAAATTTTTCACTTTGTAAATATTGTTAGGATTTTCGTAAATAATTTAATATATGTTATCATTTCACAAGTAAACAATTTCAAAATCATTTTTTAAACTTTTAAATGCTTAGCTCTAAGGCTAAGTAGAATTTTATTTCAAGGTAACACCATTTGCATCGCAATATTTTAATGCTAACCCATTAATGCCTAGCGTCCCTTTTTAGGGACGGTCCAAAAAAGGATCTGAATTTCCCCCAAATGAACATTTCAACCAAATAATAGTGTTCAATTAGTACCTTGGTATTGTTTCAATTCGTTAATTAACAGATTGCAGCAGATAATCATTATTAAGTGTGTTCTGTAGCATTTTTAATATGATCTTTATCAAAAATCACATCGTTCACAATCTCAAGAAAAAAAGCTAAGTTTTCAGAGTTATTCTCAGCTTCCCAGTTTATGTTAATTGCTGATTTTATTTCTTCTTATAAAATGTATGTTTAAATATTATATCGTAGGCAGCAAAAAATTTTAGTAAAAAAGTATGTACCCTCGGGGGTCTATTGTAACTTTTAAGGGATGATTTTTCTTTCCTTAATAAAAAAAATTTTTTTACATAATATTTTTTATTATTATTTTTCCTGTCCATTAAACACTTTGCAACCAGTATACAAAATATCTTTGGAAAAAAATGTCATGCATTAATGGGTTAAGGAATAATAGCTGTTTATCACCAGCTGAGTCCTGCTTTATATTGCGCCAATTGTTTTGTATATCACCTTTTTACTTAGCATAGCTATATTTAAACTCTTAATCCTATCCTAAGGGGCACTCCTCAATGAGCCTGCACGACCTATGTAGAAAAATGCATGTTATTTGTTTATTTATTTTGTGTAGAAAAAGAGTTTTATGTGCTGCCCCGTTTGACCACACTCTAACAACATTATTATTCATACTTTTTAAAAAGCCTGAAATTAATATTTATAGCCTTAGTTTGAGTTCTATGACACCTAATTTTCCATGCTTTTAGATTGTTTTCCGAACTGCTCTATAAAACTTGCATTTTGCGTTGAACCTTGAAACTTTGTGAATTGTTACGAAATACTCGCAGTTCACAACATATGAATTACCGTTCATTTTGAATACCATTATTTTAACTTCCTACTCTCCACACTACAGCTGGAATATTCAAGTAAATCTAGGAAATTTACTTATTCATCTTTTTTGGCGTTGTAATTTTAAATTATTTGCATGGTACATTCATTTAACAATGTGTCTTCAAAGAATTTAGCAATGTAATCAGAAATAGTAGAACTGAATGCCAAAGCAACTCAGTAGATTAAACTTGTAACTAAGTTTCAGGACAGAACTTTTCTTTAAACATTATTTAAGAAAATATTCAAACATCTTCATTTTTTAAGGCTCAATTAAAGTATTCTGAAATGGAAACTACTTTCAATTAAACCCATTCTAAAGTAATTAACCGAATTTTAATTGTTAATGAAAAATTAGCTGCAGAAATTAATTAGATCTGAAAATTCTTATAGGAACCAAGAACGCCATTCTTCCGCAAGTATATCTTCAACCTCATGTATCATTTTTACACTTCGTTGTTTAAAGTAAATTGCCCAGTACCTGGAATTCCACCCTCTGCTCTGCTAGCTTCCCTTTCCCCAGTCTTTCGGAACTTTATCGCGAAGAAAAATTACCACAAGAAGATTTCATTTCATGTCAAATAAGGTGGAATCATTAGAGGACAGACTTACAACATAACTAGATTTTTAAAATTCTTTCATAAAGCAGTTCTAGTTTATAATAATAGCACTAGAATGGAAAATAAGACTGTATGTAATATTAGAGTCAAATTATTTGCACTATACAGTACTTACTGTGTTCAACGAATTTAACAATGTAATCAGAAATCAAAGAAAAACTGAATGCCAAACAGACAATAAATTACAAACTTGTAACTGAGTTCAAGTACAAAACTTTTCTTTAAACATTCTTTCCGACAATATTTAAACATTTAATGCTCAATTAAAGTATTCTAAAATAGAAACTACTTTCAATTAAAATCATTCTAAAGTAATTAACCGAATTTTAATTGTTAATGAAAAATCAGCTACGGAAATTAATTAGGTCTGGAAATTCTTATAGGAACCAAAAACGCCATTCTTCCGCAAGTATATCTTCAACCTCATGTATCATTTTTACACTTCGTTGTCTAAAGTAAATTGCCCAGTACCTGGAATTCCACCCTCTTGCTCTGCTCGCTTCCCTTTCCCCAGTCTCTCGGAACTTTACCACGAAGAAAAATTACCACAAGAAGATTTCATTTCATGTCAAACAAGGTTGAATCATTAGAGAACAGACAGTGAACAGAACTTCGCACCGCTTTCTTCGTTACTTAGAACTGTGTGAGTTATTTACTTTTGCCATCGTAAATCTTAGCTTCGGGAGATGCATCTGCTGCGAATTAGTTTTTGAGTGCGGCGCCTCACGGAACGAAGTCAAAGAAGTCCTGTTCGGAGCTTCCCAAAAAAATCTCTTTCATAAAAATCCATTTTGATGTTTTTAAAAACATTTTTGGCCATTCGCAATAAATAAATGTTACGCGAAAACGGTTTATGAGAATATATATTTGGACTGAGAAAAATATGCAGTGTGTGAAAAATGAGAAAATGCTGCAGTGTAGAAAGATTTGTTAGTTTCCATAAAAATTGCTCGCTGAAGAGAGATTTTTTTTAGAATTATGCAGTTTCGTTTTTGAAATATTTAGAAATTTTAACGGCACAAGAAATAAAATGTGTGGACAAATATTTTGGCAAATGTTGATAATGAAATGTATGAGAGAAATGGAAGGATAAATATTTGTAAAAAACATTTTTTTATCTGAGCAAAATTTTCTGAAAAACTTTTAAATTTCTTCTTTTCTAGCAACTTTAATAATTTTCTCTTCAGCATTTGTATGTCTCAATAAGCAGAGTAAACTAATAGTATATAGTTTCTAAATGAAACAATGAACTTGAAAAGTTTAACAGCTTTTTTTTTGTACAAAAAAATAAGACATTTTTCTAATTTAGACAAGCAAGAAAATGATTCATTAAAAGCATCAACATCTTGTTAAAAAATTGGAACTAAAGTAAATTATTTCAAACTTCATTTTTTGCTTAGAGATTTTTTTTAAATCAAACGTCAAGCATAAAACCCTATTTTTTGAATCAAGTAATTCTTGTTTCCGGAAAACAACGTGATAGGTATTGAAATTTTTAAAAATTTTTTATTAACCAGCATTTTCAGCGTTTTTTACAAGCATTTTCAGCTTGTTAATGAAACGCGTTTCAATTTTGAACCTAATAATAAAATATTTCGGGTGTTAACCTCTGTATCAATTTAAGAATAAATAAATAAATAAATAAATAAAAGTAAAAAAAAAATGGTAAAAGCACAATTTGTTTACCGATTTGTTTTCCTGTATCAATAAAGTCAACTAACCTTAAAAACTTACACATGAATAAAATGCTGTTAGCAGTTCGTACATGAAAAAATCATTATTAAATATTTTAGTGTTTTGGTTTCGTATGAGAATAGGTTTTCATGCATATGAATTTGAAATTAGCTTATATGTTTGCAGCCCTTAGTTTTTCGTTGAGCCTCGAAGTCAAAATACCACCTTTTCTTTCTACCTTTTTTCTTCAGTGTTCATATTTTCTGCAAAGATTGCTGAATTTATTTATTTCTCTGTATGTTTCCTTTTAAAATGAAAAGCAACTTTTCACTTAAACAAAAACCGAATTGTTAACCCTACACTGCATGATTTTTTGCTCTTTAAAAATTATATATGTGCTTTTCAAAGTGATAAGAAAACACGGGAAAATATTTTTTAAATTTTAAATTTGAGGATAGACGGTTATATTCTGCCGTGGGCAGGTAAACGGCAGTATCTGAAAAAATGAGTTTTCGAGATATTTGAAGAAACGCGTTTTTGATTTCCCACAAACATCCATGAAACATTGAACTTCGAACATACGCGATATTATATGTTTATACCGATATATTTTTTGGGTAATCGATTGAATTTTGATTTTGCAAGCGCAGAGAGAGGTAAAGCAGATACTGCCGTTTACCTGCCCTTTTCACTCTAAATGTCATGCGGAATTGACTGGCAGTCGGAAGTAACTGCACAGTATGCTACTAAATGTCCAGTATTTACATATTCGACTACATGCGGAGTAGATATGTTATTACGAAATATATTATTGCATTGTGAATGATATGTTTTATTTAAAAATATACATAAATACCGCGTATCCACTTGATATAGATTTAATATAAACGAACGCGAAATATAATCAAAAAATATAATGAAACTGTATTGTATTATGCAAAATATGAAGCAAAACTTGATGATTCTTCAGCCATTTTTACTTCCTTTTACTAGTAAAGGAAGTAATGTGATCACAAAGAAAATTTCACTCAAAATTTGGTCTAATTTGATTTTGCTCACCCCCGAATGAATGTTGAGTAGTTTTTTCGACCTATCAGTACGTGCATATGTACCTACTAACATATAAACAGCCGAAATATCCTTTTCGACCATGCCCCAGTTAATTACGACGAGTTTTCTCGTGACGTCTGTATGTACGTATGTATGTGCGTATGTATGTATGTATGTTTGTATGTATTTGCGTATGTATATATGTTTGTATGTATGCCTGTCGCATAACTCAAAAACTTTTTACCGTAGAAGCTTCTAGTTTGGTGTGTAGGCTCTGAGGGCGGTCTAGTTGTGCACCTCTCCTTGTGGTTGCATTCGAATGTTCCCAAGGGGGTCTTTTACCCCTTTGTGGGGTAAATCAATGTTAAGTTCAATGCAGATTGAGTGATATGATTTAAGGCAACTATTTGGCTATAGATCGCCAAACTTTTGGTCGCCAAGTGTTTGCCGCTAAGTTGGCGACAAATTTGGCGAAAAAATGATTTTTTTTTTTTTTTTTTTTTTAATTTGGATTCAATTTGACGTTATTGGGTACATTTTGCGAAAAATTCACTGAATCATGTTAAAATCGGCGATATTTAGAAAATAAATCATTGTAAAACATTATTTTGCATTGATTCGAGACAAACTGGGGGTGTAAATATTTGAGTTGTTATCTTGCTCACTCTAATGCACTATTTTAACACTTGAGGCATTTATTATGGAATTTAAACGTAAAAGGAATTAGTGTGGTGTTCATACCAGATGTTTTAAAATAACTACACATCAGCTAATGCTTTGTACTTTGCATCAAAACAAGAAATCACTTTGAGAAAAAGAGCGCTTGAAATGCTTGTTGTACTGTCGATATTTTTTTCATAGTACTATAAAAATGCAACAGCTAGAGATTAAACTGCAAAAACTATCGTCTGTTAGTATGAAAGCAACTGTAATTAAAAGAAAACAAAACAATGTAAAAAAAATCATTTCATTGTTGCATTTTTGTTTGTCGTCTGCCAAGTTTGGCTTGTGTATCTTTGAAATCGCGAAATATATTGTCTGCTAGTGGAGAGAAACTTTATTTGAAAGAAAAAAATCTGGTATGGACCCCACACTACTTCCTTTTATGTGTAAATTTCTTAGTAGATGCCTTAAGTGTTAAAATAGTGCTTGGAATGAGCAAAGAACAATTCAAACATTTACGCCCCTTATGTGCCACGAAACAATGCAAAAAATGATTTACAACGATTCATTTTCTAAATATTTCGCCGATTTTAGTATCATTCAGTGGATTTTTCGCAAAATACCGCCAATAGCGCTAAATTGAACCCAAACTCATAAAATAATTTTTTTCTCCAAATTTGTGGCCAATTTGGCGATAGGTCACCAAGTTGGCGACAAGCACTAGGCGACCAAAAACTTGGCGATATATCGCCAAGTGGTAGCGCCAATTTATATCTCTTAAGTCTGCATTGATATTAACACTGATTCACCCCATAAAGGAATAAAACACCCCCTTGGGAACAATTAAATGCAACCAATGACCTCCCGTGACCTCCTATTAGGGCACCCCTACTTTCGCTCAGTTTAGGTACAAAGGAAAACGGTTTTTGCGGCTTGATGCAATTTTTGCACAGCGATTTATATTATGTTCATCCTGCAGACATGCAGATACTGCCGTTTACCTGCCCACAGCAACGAAAAATGCAGTTACTGCTAATTACCATTGGTTAAAAAACAGTTTTTTTTCATCGGAAACCCAAAAAAGATGCTTGTACCACAAAACTAATGTAACATAGATTTCAAAAATGCAAAAAAAATGAAAATCGAAAAATTTGCAGTTACTGCCCTTTACCTGCCCACGGCAGTATTCGCTTAAATACTTGCTTTTTACCCTACTTTCCCGTTGAAAATAAAAGAAAGACGAAAAAAGTATTAAAAGTAGCTTAATGCATCTAAAAATATCGCCAAGTCCAAAAAATATCGCCAAGTTAAAAAAATATCGCCAAGTCCAAAAAATATCGCCAAGTTAAAAAAATAAAAAGGTAAAATGAATATCGAAAAATTAAAAATTTGTTTGTTCGATAGGGTATTGAGATGGGGAATTTGTGTGTCGGTCGGTCGGTCGGTCTGTCGGTCTGTCTGTCTGTCCCCCCCCCCCCTTTAATAACTTTTGAATGAACATTCCGATTTGGACAAACATTTTTTGGTGGAAAGATCTCGGCGAGTACAGCTCATTCCCATATTTTATTTTTCGATTTGAACAATTTTTGGTTCAACTTTGAACCGTTCAAACAACCTATCCCGCGATGCTAACTTTTGAATGAACAGTCCGATTTGAACAAACTTTTTTTTGTTCGAAAGATCTTTTCAAGGATACTTCATTCCCGTATCTACATTTTCGATTTGAACAATGTTTCGTTCAACATTGAACCGTTCAAACAAGCTGTCACCCCTAATAACTTTTGAATGAACAGTCCGATTTAAACAAACTTTTTTTTGTTCGAAGCATCTCGGGAAGGATACTTTATTACCGTATTTAAATTTTCCATTTGAGCATTTTTGGTTCAACATTGAACCATTCAAGCAACCTTTCCCCACCTAATAACTTTTGAGTGAACCGTCCGAATGGAATAAACTTTTTTTTGTTCGAAAGATCTCGGCGAGTACAGCTCAATCCCGTATTTGATTTTTCGATTTGAACAATTTTTGGTTCAACTTTGAACCGTTCAAACAACCTGTCCCGCGATGCTAACTTTTGAGTGAACAATCCGATTTGAACAAACTTTTTTTTGTTCGAAATATCTCATCAAGGATACTTCATTCCCGTATCTACATTTCCGATTTGAACAATTTTTCGTTCAACATTGAACCGTTCAAGCAACCTTTCCCCACCTAATAACTTTTGAGTGAACCGTCCGAATGGAATAAACTTTTTTTTGTTTGAAAGATCTCGGAGAGGCTTTCCCATACATTCCCATATTTTGCTTTTTGATTTAAACCATTTTTCGTTAAATAGTGAACCGTTCAGAAAAAAAAATTAACATTAGCGTCTACGGGGAATTTAAGTTGAATGTTGATCCTGAACTTAAAGTCGGATTTCCTTCAAACTAACTTTGTAAGAAAATGGTTCTGATAAATAATGTTTGTAAAGTACTTTTCTGAGTAATCTTCTGTGAGGACTCTGATTCCGACTTCGACTCCTCGAACATGGCGGAAATGCAAGCTCAGGAAAAAAAAATGACTGAACGTGCAGACGATTTTTGTTTATTTATTTATTTGGTTTTATTTTATTTATGATTATTATTATTATTATTATTATTTTTTTTTGCAGACGATTTTTTTTTGTAACAAACATTTTTCATTCACGAGAACATTTTATTCTTTATTTATATTTAACAACTGGCAACGGATTAAAAGTGAAATTCCAGACATTTTATTAACGGACGAGTTTTTTTTTTCTTTTTTTTCTTTCTTTGATAAAATGTGTTTTTATGAGCTTTGTACTTTTATTTATTTATTTTTTAAAATTATTTTTATTATTATTATTATTATTATTATTATTATTTTGAAAACGATGGAGGATTTTTTCTACGGAGGAACTGTAACAGTTACACTCTTTAAAAGGTGCGACAAAACTTTATTTATTCGTTAATTACTTTTTACGTGTCTATTTCATCTGATGAGAGGGGCATATTTTGCTTTTCGAAATCAGCTCTAAGTGCTAAAAAGGTATGTTTGACATAATTTTCAGTCTCAGGTAATCAAGAGAAGAGTGATCAGATGCGAGAATGCCGATGTCGACGTACGGGAAAGTAGGCTCGTTTAGTTCTTGACAGAACTTCTTGTTATGCTTAAGTTGCCTTATGACTGCATTTTGCTGGTCATAAGGAAAAATAGTTCATTTATCCAATTGGCGACGCTATGCAGTGTAGGGTTAATGTAAAAGCAAATGGAATGACATAAAATTTTCAAATATGATTTAGCACACATAACGCTTTTCTTCTATTTTTTTAATGAACATATATTGAACCTTTGCATTTGGTCTTTAAAATGAAACTAACATGATTTAAGAAATTAATCTACAAGTAAGATCAAAAGATCATGGTCGAGAAATTTTTCTGGCCGCCAGTAGCGAGTAGAAGCAGATTTATCACTTTTTTTTTAAATCTTTTTTTTTTACAAAAAAAAAAAAAAATATCAGTTAATTACTGCGAAAATATAAAAAATATAAGTTTTAATAACGGTTAATATAACTAATGAAGGATATTAAAGTTAATTAATAGCAGGGGTGGGGTCGGAAAAAGCGGCTTCTTGAGGAAGATGATGCTAATACATTCAACACCCGCCCCCTAATTTTGTTTAGTCGCAACGTGGCAAATGCTGACCCCCTAGTCTTGAACTTCACGGGCCCTCCCCCTCCCCCTCTACGTGTCACGCTCTTGATAATCACCATTTATGTTGACTTCTTCATACATGACTAGTTAGCTATTTTAAGACCAAACAGGTTTTCAAACTTGCCGTTGATTTTAGGTTTCCAAAGTTCTGTAAAAAAAACAGCCCCGTGGAAAACCGATATGCTTTATTCCTATAATTTAGAGATAATGTTCTCGAAAGCAGTCTAAAGGTCGTTCACCAGTCATATGAAAACTACAAATTGATACCGAGGTGTACTTTTCCAACGTCATTTACGTTCTGGGGAGACTTGGTGAATAGCCATGCTGATGGACCTCAGAAAGAAACAAATCCAATAGCAAATAAACCATCCAACTGCCCACATTTTGGGTAGGTAATCAATGGGGAGTCACTGGCCTTGCAACAAAGAAGTTCAGTCTTCATAAAGGGGCTTCAAATGTAATGGCAAGGATCGTCATATCCATTACGAAAGATACATCGTGCTAACCCAATCTTCAGTGTAATGAAAGCCCTCGGCAGAGGAAACCCGGGGAACTCTTAATTGTGTAGGTAGGCAATGAGGTCCGCATTTAGGATGATGTAGGAAAACTGTGTTTAGTAGAGTTTTATTTTTTCTTCGTCCACCATTTGAACTTCTTTTTCTGAAAGGAATTTCTCCAAAGAAAGGAAAGAAAAAAAAAAAAAAAGAAGGTTTTCATTGATGGTGTAAAAAGAAAAATACAAAAATACAATTGCACGTCACGTGACACATATGTATGATACTGTTGTCTCGAAATATTTAGTTCACATTTGCCACAAAAATTCAGTTCAAGGTGCATCACCTAGTTTTTTGAAATCTCATAGAACTAAATAAAGTTTTAAAAATATATTGTGTCAATGGGTTATATTTGTTGCGATTAAGGTGTAAGTTAAACAATTTCTTTTGCAATGTTTTCATTTAATGAAAAGATTGAAGATAACTAAGAATTTTTTTAACTAGTGAACTAATTAAACATAGTACTAACTAAAAGTCCTGTCTTAAACATTAAACTAATTTGCTTAGAAGTTTTTTAATACAAAACACAATTTCAGAAATAAATTTATTCAAAATAAAATAAGAAACGAAGCCAATTACTAGGAAGTTTCAAATAAAACTTTTTTTTTGTAAATACATGAATTGAACCTTTAGTATTAAGGTATATTTTAAAACAAAAGCTCCTGTTATTTTTTTAGCTTATCTTATTCATAAAAATTGGAGGCAATATGTATGTGTAGCTGAAGAAAACCCTTTTTAAAGAAATTATTAATCTCTAGTTTTAGATTACTTGGCCTTCCTGACTTGCATTTTGATGGGGGATTAACTACTGCTTTGTATTTCTTTAATAACCATTATTATGAGAATATGATATTGTAAGAGAAAAAAAGGCAGCTTCTTAAATTAGAAACTAGATATCTGACCTGAAGCAAAATATAATCAAGTCCACTTGGTGAAAGCGGTAGTTTGTAAATTTAGAGTACTTAAACATATACGGCAAAGTTTTGGCACATTCTTTTGATAACACATCAGATAGATCGGGAAAAAAATAGAGATGAGTGATAATATGGTTGAAGCTGCAGCATGTCATATTTGTCTGTAATAGACAGCTTGAAATATAGATTAGACAAACATGTTACAACCTTCTCTAAAATGTATAGTTCATAACCAACAATATTCATTATTTGATATACACTTAAAGATGTCTAATGGCTTTGTGTCCATCACAAAAAAAAGAACTTTCTTGAGAGGAGGGAAGTTAACAGAAATGTCTCTCGTTAGCTGATAGTTAATGCACGAAATGAAACCAATCAAGGATTCGCGTAATTTACAAATGCTCCTATCATTAACTTTCTGTTACCGAAAAACGAGCAATATCCACAGTGCTACCAATCTTGAACAAAACAATTCGTTTTTTTTTTTTTTCAAATAAAATGCAACGCATAGTTAAGGATGTAATATGATTGAGCATGGATAAACTACAGAACTACATCCACTAATAAGCATGTTTTACTTCTAATAAATATCGGGAAATTTTGGCTAGGAGTCCATGAGCGAATAAACCCTTGGTAGTATAATTACTAAATGTATGTTTTGCTGCACCTATTTTTTATTGAACTTTTTTTAATGACGTTGCTCTAAATTAACTTTACACTTCCTTACGATTCATATACAGTGCACTTATTCTCCGACAGTGCAATGGTAACGATAGTTATGTATAGTAAAAGAAATATTATAAAATGGCCTTGTCACAACTTCCCAACTTTTACGCAATTCATTTAATGATTTTTAGTTGCACATAAACAATAAGGATTTGGTCTAGTTAATGGACTCTTCCTCAGTTTTAACGCGTCATGGGCTTTCTAAAGTAATTTCATAATTTTTATTTTATTTTATTATTTTTTAAAATTCATTTTAAGAAGTATTAGAGCCCCTCGTGTAAAGTAGATGAGAACGAATGACGCCAAGTGTCCTAAAATTATTATTTATTCATAAGTTTCAGGTATGTAAAGAACTTCTTCTTCAATGCGAAAATATTTTGAACTTTGGTGCTGCAGCTAAGATCCCCAAAAATTATACTTAAAAGCAATTTTATCTTCACTATTCATAAAAAGTTTTCATCAACAAATAATGCCCTGAATATTTCGATGGTGATGTAAATGATATAATATCGTAGTGTCTTTGGAAAAACTTATTTAGAAGCAACAGTGTTGCAAACATTTGGTTTTAAAATAAACTTGAAATCATCCTTAAGGAACCCAATCTCTGTAAATTGGTTTAATTGCTTTATTATGCAGTCACACAAAATTGTTTTATGTTATTTATTGGTATGTGTGTCATGATTTCGTAAAACTTTTATACAGCTTTCTCTGTCCCTTTAACTTGGACGAGTCGAGGGTGAGAGCTAAAATACGTTTGAGAGAGGCTTTTTATATATACGGTCATTAATTTAACTTTGAACCACGTTGAACACTTCACATATTTTTGTGTATTTGATTTCTAATTCAATCGTCGAAGGCCCGATGCTGTACTTCGATGTACTCATAAGATGTTGGCCCGTGGTTTTACATTTTATTGTTTACTATATTTGTTATATACTTTTTATTCATCAACATAAGTTGTAAACACTGAGTACAGCTAATGATATTTAATAATACTGAAGCAACTGTTGGGAAGGTGTTCTTGAATACTAATTTTAAAATGTTGTAATAGCTCGTTTTACATAGTAATATTCTATGCAATAGAATAAATTATGGAAATCTTGCGATGCTGTGGAATAAAATTGGCGATTTCGTAGCATTTACAAACATTGGTTTTCGGGCTAGAAGTAGTACTACTTTTATATAAGATTTTATTTTTCATCACTTTCCTGCCGTGGCTCAAAGTTATCCTAAGAATAGTTCAAATGTTTTGCAACTATATAGTGCTCTAGCAGTTTTTCTCTTCCTTTCTTGTTTTACAAATCGATACATTAAATTATGAGTGAGGCGATCAAAACCAATTGTGAATTGAAGTTGCCCTGAGTAGTTTTACTTTTATGTAATGTTTATAGTACATGAGTGTATTCAAAGTGGCTTCAGAGAATATAAGGAAATCACCCAAATTTAGGCTACGAGACTAGATGCAACTACTTGAATTAATTGATATATCTTATATGAGGATTGATTGTTTTATCATATTGCTGCATTTAAAGACTCAAAGCATTTGTTACTTCATTAGTAGTTATCTTTTCTTTGAAATTTCAGGATGGGTTTATTGCTAAAAATTTATTCGTTTCAATTATAAAGTCGTTACATTTGCTAATAGGTGTAAATATCAATCCAATAAGGCATTACATAAGAAATGCTTAAATATATGTTCCAATGACAAAATATGGTGGTAGACCAAAAGGCAGTTTCTTCTATGCCACTTAATTTTTGCTACTTTTTCCTCCATCCATTCTGAGGATTCTTAAATCAAATTAAGCAATAATCTGTTTTGCAGCGAGCAAACGAGTTTCTTCAGTTCGAGAGTGTATGTTTATGGAACGCTTTAAGAAGATGTATCAAGTACCCTTAGAGGAATTAGACCTCATACATTTTTTTCATTTAACAGGAATTTTTAAGAGGCAAAGCTGAAATCATCTTTGATCTTAACTATTCAATAATTCCTTACATAGTTTTGCGTGTGTGTTTGTTTTTCCTAAGCTTCTTTTTAAAACTATTGAACTTGTTTTCCTTTAAGAAGTGTCACCCTTTGTTTCGTTTTCTTTTTTTTTTTTCGATACACTAATTAGTAAGCTGAAAATAAGTATATAAACAGAAACGCTTATGCTTAAAGAAAAGACAAAGTTCCTCCAAGAAAATTTAAATTCTCTTCACATGGTTGATTTAGCAAAATTTTGGTTACTTTACCACTTGCAATTCAATTAATCTATTTGATTATTTAACTGTTTGCGAGTAAGTTAGCTGACATCTCTATCTCATTAAATATCAATTTTTATTTAGCTATTACTCAGAAATAAGTGTTATTGGTTTTGTTTCTTCTATTTCTACCAGGTTTATACGTAAAAGCTAAAGTAAATTGCTCTTTGTTTCCATCATTTCAGGAGTAGTTTCAACAAAAGAAATCCACTGTTTCGATGGAACCCAGAGGTCTCTTAATACCCAACTTGAGATATTTTGAAATGTTTTAAAATGTTGATTGCCGCATATTCTCCTTCAATACCTAATAAAGTTTTATAAATATTTTAAATGTGTGTGTGTTGTTGAGTGTCACACACACACACATTGAGAATACTCAAAATTTTCAATATCTATGGAACTTTTATACATATTTTACATGTGTGTACGTGCGTGTGACTGAATGACACACACACCCTTGATTAGTATCTGGAATACTCAAAATCTTCAATATCTAAAAAACTTTCACAGGTATTTTGCATGTGTGACCGAGTGACACACACATCTAGAGTATTCTTTGGACTAATCAAAATCTTCAATGTCTAAAAAAACTTTCATACATATTTCACATGTGTTGTGCTGTGTGTGTAAATGGTGCCAAAGATTCTCTGGAAGCCTCAAACTCTTCAATTACCTAATAAAGTTTTATAAATGTTTTAGATGTGTATGTGTGTGTAACTGAGTGACACACACATATTGAGTATTTTCTGCAATGCTCAAAATCGTTATTATCTATTCAACTTGTATACATATTTTAGAAATGTGTGCATGTGTGTGTGACTGAATGAATAAAGACACAAGAGACAATAAATACTACTGAATGTGTTTAATATTGCTAAGTGCTACAGGTGACAATAAACTGACCCAGAACGGACATGTATATATATATATTTAATATATATATATAACAACACATCTGTCGCATACTTAGCAATGAAAAAGATTTTTTATTTCCGTCGTTCCACAAAAAAAAGGAGACAAACTCAATCGCATTCATATAATATTTTTTTCAAATTATTTTCCATTTTACGTGTTTTTATGTAGGCTGAATGAAACCGATCATTTGTGCATCTTAGCGGCTTTATATTGATCAGAGTTCTGGAGTGTCGACCAATGGAGTGGCTGAGTCGGACAAGACGGATTAAAAAAACAATGTTGTCGTCCTCACACTCACATACATACGAGTAAATTACACAATCACACGCGGGGTACACGACCGTCGTTTGCCATCTTTTTGCTTCTGTCTAGATTGGTCAGCTAATGGAGACTTTTTTTTTTCATTATTTACACCTGACAGCACCTTTGGCTTTTTTTTATGGGATACATCGTCTCGGAACTAACAACACGCACATTTCTTCCTGCAGCGGTAATGATAAGTTAACGTGATGTAGTCAACGTAAAAAGATGTACACTGTAGCAAATGAATGTTGTTTTTACAGTATGATACAGCTATTATTATAATAATTTTACAGTAATAAAATATAAAATTGCTAGTTTCAGTGTATTACTGCGCATTTTACAGTTTTAAACTAGAACCTCTGCTGCCAGTTTTACACTGTTGCTTTTACAGTATAATACAGTTAATTTAATAGTAATAACGGTAGCAATGTTAATTTTACAGTGCTTTTTTTACAGTAATAAACTGCAAAATAGCTATTTTTACAGTTTATTAATGCGACTTTACAGTTTTAAACTGAAACCATTTATAACACTTCTCAAAAAAAAACTTGTATGTATTTTCGATATTTTATTACTGTATGAATGTAGCTGTTATAGGATTTGTCAAAAGAATCTAGCTACATTAAATTTTTTGAGCTCTAGTACCGACTTATATTTCGGCTATATTATATATCAACGGTATATATACCGACTTCCACGCGTACGCTATTTAGTTTTAAACGTTCAAATGTTAATTACAGATAGCATCCGATTTTACTTAGAAACTGTATTTGGAGCTCTTTTGATTAGAACATTATTTTTTAATGTTATACCGCATTATTCACCGTCTACTTATTGAAGAACGAGAAAAAACATTCTAATAGTTATTTAAGAATTTGGAAATCGAGTTTTCAGTTCAAATATAGTAAACTGTTTTAATTGCATATTTGTCCCTACCTTTTTAAAATACTTTTGTAACATTACCAGTATTATAAAAAGCAATAATAATGATAATAATAATAATAATAATAATCATATAATTTTCGATTCATTTGCTGCAGGAAAGTTTTATTGATTGGTAAGGGGAGAAAAATGCATCGCATTTTTAAAAAACATAGATTACTATTTATTAAAATGTTAAGTACTAAGTCTAGTTATTTTGTAAGTAAAAAAAATAGAGAATTTTAAAAATAAGTATTTTTCGATGCATAGCATTTAAAGAAAAAACAAGTTTGCAATATAGCATTTAATTGGTTATTTTGTAATTAACGAAAATGAAACAGATTTTTTTAATGATACATTGTACTTTAATTATTTTATAACTAAGCCAACATAAAAGTTCATCACTAAACTCTTTTTGAGTATAGTTAGAAATAAAAATATATATATATTTATAAGTAATAATATTTGATCTCTAGGTGTTTTTAAATATTATTTAAACGATAAAAAAAATTAGAAACTATTTTTAGTATAAAGAGTTATCATTTCAAATTTGTGAGCAGATTTTTAAAATTTAAAACTCTATCCTACAAAATTAACACATTAGTCCTCAAGCAATTCAAAGAAACGCAAGCAGTTTTTACATGAGCGCATACTTAAAACACATTACCATGTCTGCAAGAAGAAATAGCGTGAATAGTATCACACAATCCGGATAAAGATAAGAAAAAGTTTCATTGTACTTTTTGTACTTTATATCTTTGGTTATTTATCTCCTCTAAGAGATATTTTATACATCTTTGAGATCAGAAAATATCAAAGCATATCCCACTTTTTCATTTTACCATCGTAACTTAGAAGGCACTACAAATCTTTCCTAAGCAAAAAATAACATTTTTCAGCGTTATAAAAATAAAAAAGGCAAGAAAATTAAGACCACTTAGTATATATCCACTCATATCACAAAGAAGAGTGTTTTGTGAGGGTTCGTTACCATAAATGAAATAATTACCGTGAGATATAGAAAAATCTTTATATATGGTAAATAGTGTTTTCATTTTATAAAGTATAGATATATTCATATACATATGTATATCAGTATGTTTTCGATGGAGTTTTGAATGGTATTTGACCTCTGTAAGTGACATAAAATCGTTGCACAATAAATTGAAATTCGGACTTGAATGTAACATAACAAAGCTATTGTGATTTTTTGTTACATGAAATAAACAGAAAATAAAAATCAAATACAGAGTTTTTTAAAGATTTGGAACGACTTAATGATTATTTTACGACTTAATGATATGAAATAAAGTGTGGCTAAGAGATGAATGTATTAATGATAAAAATTCAAAAACCAAAAAAAGAAAAAAACGAAGAGAGAGAAAAGGAAAAGCAGACGAAGAAAGTGAAGGCAAAAAAAAAATAATAATAATAATAATAATAATCACTATAATAAATCTAAAATAAAAATATTTTACGCAGCTACAAATTGAGTTTCTTTCATATATTTTAGAGTTATTCATTTCATTTATCTTGCGATAGTTAACTGGGGCTTTAAAAATGACGCGTTAGTTTAAGTAATTAAAATTAGAAGGGTTTTTGGAAAATAAAATGTGGAATGTGTGTAAGTTACTTACGGCGCAACATTCTAAAATCATTTTTAAAAGAAAATAGTTTTCAATTTTACAAGAAAAACTCTTTGTGTACTTTATAAGAAAAACGTATAAAATTGAAAATATATCAATCAAACAGTTCCGCCATTAACAAAATCCATCAAATATTTCAAATGCAAATTTACATACGAAAACAATATAGCGGAAATGAATGATTTAACCATTCTTGGTTGAACATTTATGGCAATAAAAAGTCAAAACTTGGCTTCATTTTAGATTTTTTTTTTCAATTCATATATATATTTACAGTAGTTTATACACGTTCATATCGGCTTCGAAAATGATTTTAGAAAAAGAAAAACTATATACACATTTCAGCGACAAATACCACTCAAGTAAATATTTATATAATTTGATCCCAGGTACTGCTTCTTATATACACTCCAATAAAGCTACTGCTGATAGCAGTTAGGCAAAAAATTATCAGATTGAAAATATGTTCTCAATTTTTCTTTGGACCACAATTTCATTTCAGTACATTTGTGTATTTTTCCTTCTTTTACAACAATAGATTAGCTGACCAATGGGAAGGGGGAAAACAACATCAAGTTCAAAAAATCGGGGGAGTTCGATTAGAAACGCGTCGGTCGTTACCCATATAAAGAACACACACGCGCGCGCGCGCACATTTAATACACAAGAGTTGGCTTTGGGATTTTTTTTTTTTTTTTTTTCATATATCTTCATTTTTCCAAGCGGAATAAAATAGTCTCCCTGGTGGGATGACGTCATCGCGGCGGAACGTTAAAACGACGAGAGATTTAGAGAGACACATGAAGAAGGCAGAAAGAGAAGACGGTCAACAATCACACCTCACAGTAGTCGCACCCTATTGATCTGGAAAGAGAAGAAAACATAAATATTAGCCGAAGTGTAAAACATTTATATAAATGATATAAACTGAATGCAAATACTCCATAGGATGAGAAGACTTTTGGTTATGAAAGTTCATGGCAAACTATACTAGAAAGCAACTTAACTTGACACTCAACGTCACTACGGGAGAAGCCAATGAGAGCTCACAAGCATCTTGCGATCTCCTCTAATTCTCCAAGTAGGCTGTGACGTTTTATCTAGCTCGTTTTTCATAGGCTAACGTCACGATGTTTTTGTCAAGAAAGGTTGCAGTCGAGTATAATATATATTGTCAATTTTGTTTTGGAGATAACACATTCAAATCTGCTAACCTAGACTACGAACATGGTGTGGGATACACTGCAAAAAATGAGCTGTTGTTTTTACAGTATAATACTGGCAGCCGAGGTTCCGATTTTAAACTGTAAAATGCAAGCTAATAAACTGTAAAACTAGTAATTTTACAAGTTTCTTACTGAAAAGTTAGCAATTTTACAGTTTACTGCCGTGAAATTTAGCTGTATTATACTGTAATAACAGCAGTGTAATACTGCCAGCAGAGGTTCCAATTTGTAAACTGTAAAAAGCACTTTAATAAACTGTAAAATAAGCAATTTTACAGTTTAGTACTGGAAAATTAGCAATATTTACAGTTTATTTCTATAAAATTAGTTGTACTCGTATTATACTGTAAAAACAACATTCAACTTTTTTAGTGTATGGAAGCTCATGGCGAACTTATACAGGGTGTCCACTCCAATCGTGGACCAATAGCTAATTTCTAAACCGTTAGAGATAAGCATATAATTTATTTAGGAAAAAATCTCAAAATTATGAAAGGAATTTTGGGTCGATTCAATGTTTTTCAAAAAATCAAATTTTGAAAGAGTTACGAAATTTAAATTTTTATACAGCCCCCTAGTCCTATCAATCATATTTAGTGAAACATTCTTGACACTGTAACGTTTAAAACTAAAGAAAAACCACTGTTCTACCACAAAAATTGACCGAATTATGACGTTTTGAAAAATCAAGATTTTGCATTATTTCATGACGTCATCGAGAGATCGCTTAAAGGACCGTATGCGAAATCCTTCAAAATCTTGATTTTTCAAAACGTCATAACTCGGTCAATTTTTGTGGTAGAAGAGTGATTTTTTTTTTAGTTTTAAACGTTGCAGTGTCAAGAATGTTTTACTAAATATGATTGATAGGACTAGGGGGCTGTATAAAAATTTAAATTTCGTAACTCTTTCAAAATTTGATTTTTTGAAAAACATTGAATAGACCCAAAATTCCTTTCATAATTTGGAGATTTTTTCCTAAATAAACTATATGCTTATCTCTAACGGTTTAGAAATTAGCTATTGGTCCACGATTGGAGTGGACACCCTGTATATGGTCTTTTTTTTTTTGGGAGGTACTCATTCAAATCTGCTAATCTAGACTGCTAACATAGTACGGCATATTAAAATAACAAGACATCTTGCACATCGAGAATGAAAGAAGCATATCTTTTTTTTCGGTACATGAGATTTTAATGTTAATCCATTTTCAAAAGTTGCCCTTTCATTCTTGGTGTGCAATATGATCCTGAAAGAGTTAATTAGTACTTTGAAGGGAAACTTGGGAATTTTTTATACAATGGCCGCCGCTTATTTGAATCACGTTCGTTCCAAACAGTTTTGATTCAATGAAGTGGCTAGTTCAATACAGTTCCATTTTATTCTGTTTTTAAAGATTGGATTCATTAAAGTGCTTTATTCAATTAGCCACTAATCCAATCAGCCAGCGACCACTGTATTGCCTTAAAGCATGCTTATATTATCCTACGACGCTATAGGCGAAACAAATCGGCCTTCTCAATCCAATTTTTAAAAATACAATTGCTAAATCTTTTGTCCATCAGTACTCAGGTTGAAAAGCTGAACTATATACGGTACATTTTTAGTAATGTAATTTTATCAGATAATTTACAGATTTTATTGTAAAATTTTTTACAGTAATTTTACAGATTTTTTTTTCTGAAAATTTTGACTTTAAAAACAGTTTGGGAATTAAAAATGTTTATATCCACAACTGTTATTTGATAAAAAAATTATATCCTTTGTCTAAGAAGCCGTTTGAAGAATTGCTTGAGGTATTTCTTTTAAAGGACAAATAAATGTAAGTGATATAAAAGTTACGGACACAAACATCTTCTAAACATAATGCCTTACGATGAGAATGGCAGAAAAAGATGAAATTATATTTATAAAAAATAAAAAAAAAACTGATTCATCTTCCATCTCGATCTAATGGTCCAGTCGCTTTCTTTGATTGCATATGGTCCATTAGGTCCGGCACTGCCCTCCCCCTCTCCCCTCCACTCTTCCTTCAAGCGAAATCTCTGTGGGAGAAAAGAGAGAAAACATGGGGTGCACGGACGACGGAAAAAAAGGGAGGGGGATTTAAAAATCCAGAAAAAAAAAAGAAAAAAGGAAAAAAAGGGAATTCCATAAATACGTCAGTCGCTTTTTGAATAGCGAAATCGAAATGTTCGGTCTAGGAAGTTCTTTGCGACGCGTGGGTAAGTGGCGACGATATTTTGAGCCAAGTTTTCCTGTTAAAGGGGGTGACAAATAAATTAATGTCCTGGAAGGCTTTTTCGGTGCGAAAATTCCTATGTATTTCGGAAGTTAGCAACATTCGTCTTCGCGGTTCTTGTCCGAGTAAGAAATATTTCCCAAATGATGTTAAAGGAATTTGGCGATGGTTGGCAATATGTTATCGACAGAGTAATGCGGAGTTTTGTGATTGCATGTTTTGTATTACGTTGTAGCTAATCGTAGCAGTTCAATATAAAAGTAATCATATTTTAATAATGGTAGAAACCGATATTTTTCAAAAGAAAAAAAGATTTAAAAAATGGAATCCTTTTCTAAAATAGAATTGTGCAAAAGCCAATTTTACACGGGATGTTCATCATAAGCGTGTGAGGGAGGGGAAAGGCATGGCGCAGATTTTTATTGACATTATTAAGAGGTGTATTTTTAGCGACTTTTCCCGTTTTTCTGGAGAGGGTTCTCGTTCTTGAGGGGTCTTCGTGGTACTTGGGAGGGGGGGTGCGCCGTTATTTTTGGGGAATGAGCATGCCTGGATTTTAAGTGCGATAAAATTTGAGCAAAACATTAAGATGTCAAAATATGTGATATGCAGAGTTAATGGTAAAAGATTCATGTACTTAACTTCTCGTATTTATTTATTTTTACGTTCAGAAAACGTATATTGGCATAAAGATAAAAATTAAACACTACAAAATTGAGTACATTTTAGAAAATTCGCACATTACTTCAGTTTAAACGAAGTTCTCGAAAGCATTTTCAGCATTAGTATCAAACCTCTACACTGTAAAAAATGAATGTTGTTTTAACAGTAAAATACAGTTAATTTTATAGTAATAAACTGCAAAAATTGCTAATTTCACATTAATAAACAGTAAAATTGCTAATTTTACAGTGCGCATTTTACAGTTTTAAACTGGAGCCTCGGCTGCCCGTATTATACTGTAAAAGCAACAGTTCATTTTTTGAAGTGCATGTATAAATAAGATATCGAATTGAAACGAAAAATAAAAAAAGAATAACAAATAAAAAATATATTCAAAGCAAACAGAAAGACATATCAAAGCTGGCAATCAAACTTATCCGCCACGTAAAACCACACAAATTACGATTAATCTCCCGATTCAACAAGCACTAAAAGCTAATCGTGTAGCTTTTCTGAATCGATAGAGGCCATCTACTGGGCCCGCGAATAGAGTGCGGGCCTTTCGTGTCCCATTCCCAGTGTCACGCGAAGTCGCCATTCCCCCGCGCACCAGATGGAGCGAGTTGCGTTGAGTTGAGTAACCTTGCGGAACGCGTGCGCATAACTCCCCTCACTAACCGATCGGCCACCAACTATAAAGGGGGCATCAAGTATCGTGCGACAGATGACGAAAGAACGATTGTTCAGCAAAACTTGACTGCAATTTAACAGATGTACTAACAGCTTTGCTTCAGTTTTATTTCCGAGCAGGCGACTGAGCAGAAATTGCTTAAGTATTTTATCATGGAAATGGGCTCCGGTAATCTTCTGGTATAGATAAGGACTTGTGTCAATGTATGATTCATTGACTTTTAAAGAATATGTATTTATATATGCAAGCATATATTTTATATAACATGCGAGTTCTTTATTAGTTACCATCACGCAAAGCTAATTGCAAAGCTTGTTCGGAAAAGAGCAATATTTATAATAATTTACAATTCCATGACTCCATTTTTGACATAACAGGACTCTCACTTGTAGTTTCTCTATACTGTGAATTTTTAATATTAATGCTTTTGTAAAACTGCCAGACTGTAGTAATTTCTCCTTTTATTTTAAACACGCGATCAAATGTCAGTTTTTTTACTTTTTCTTTCGTTCTTTTTTTTTTTTTTTTTGTTAATTACCAGGTAACAAAGATCTTTCTTATTATTAAGACAGCAACTGTTTGCATCGCATTTTTTTTTTTTTTTTGAAAGCCTTGACTGCCATGCCAATTATCGACAGCTGACAATGAATTACGTCAACCCTACAGGTTTTATTAATGATTGACTGGATAAATCGCAAAACGAAACTAAAAGATTACACTTTTAAAAATTTCGCGATCGTATCAATGATATACTTAAATATTACTTGTAAAATTTTTTAATGAATTTTGTTGAAACAGTTTAACCAAAAGGAAAATAATAATGATAATGTTCAATACTTTAGCCTTACGAGCGCGGCCTGTCCAAGATTTCCTTAAAAAATATGCGCATTATGGTATTCATTCCATTAAAGTACCTATTTAACGTAGTCAACTTGGCATTGATAACATAATATTACAAAGTTGTTCGCTACGTTTGTTATAGACTTCAGAGCCTAGGATTTATAAATATTTAGCTCTTAAAACCCATTGCACAGATTTGAAATTAATTTTAATCCACATACAGTGAATTCTCTCCAGCTTTCTTCTCACTAAAAGATAAGGCACAGTTGGAGGAAATACTATTATAATTTACGAGGCTCTCTCTGAATTAAAAATCGACCCTAACAAGAAGTTCTGTCAAGAACTAAACAAGCCTACTTTCCCGTACATCGACATCGGCATTCTAGCATCTGGTCAATATTCTCTTGATTATCTGAGACTGAAAATTATGTCAAACATACCTTTGTACCCAAAACGGTACTTACTATAAAAACACGTCTCGTAGTATACTCTCTACAATATAATTCATATATTATTATATAAAACCAATACTTTGATAGATCCTTAAAATATTATACTAAACAAAGTAACATTCCTCGGCATGAACGAAATAGAAAATTAGCAATTTGTTAGCGGAACTTAACCAAAAAAAGATCATGATAGCTAAACTGGTGTGTATTAATTCGGAATTAATTACTTCCTGTAATCATAACTAATACTGAACATTCATGTTATCATTTCGCGAAACAGTAACCAGCTGGAAGCATCAAGCTCAAAACAGGAAAAGGAGGAGAGGCAGGGAAAAAAAACTAAAAATATACCAAGCAACATTTTTCATCAACCTTTGCATCAAAAGCCATGGTATCAATATCGCTCGAATTTTATGGCTTATTAAACAAAGCAAATAAGAGGTTACTCGAAATTCATTCATAATACACACCAGATGGTGCGAGGCTCGGGGATATCCTGCCTTCTTTCATGCACACGTGATGGGAGTCTTTACCGGAAATTAAAAACGTTTAACGAATGCTAATAAAATCTGCAATCGGAAGTGGGATCGTTAGCCGATATGAAACCCTTTTCACGTATAATTATACGGTATCAGCATTGCCTGATACGATAGAGCATAAGGTGCGTCTCATCAAAGTAATTACACAGCCGGGCAGTTAAAAATAAAATACACATCTAAGCGAAAAGTAAATTAATTGGTATGAAAAGTACCTGCAAATAGCCTAAACACTGATAACCTTTTTCAACAAATGGGAAAATATTTTTTTTCGCATAGTTTTGAATAAAAAATTAAAATTATCCTTACGGTAAATATTTCGGAAACTAAAGCATGTGATTTTTACGTGTACAGCTACATTTTTTTTTTCACGCATTCAAGAAAAACTATTCTGGGATATAACCACAGTCATTTTGATTAGTTGAATAAAAAAACCGGTACTCTTTTTGTTTTATTAAAAACTCTTTAAATAAAAAACATAACGATTTAAATTAGCACACTAATGCAAAGCGTTAGCGGAAAAGCAAAAAAATGAAATATCTTTTATACATATAAATTTTAGAAATAATTTTGGAAGAGAAATTAGTTTTTTAACCTCACATGCATATCATTTCACAAAGGTTTTAAGTTTGAACTAATTTAGCATCCATCACATGAATGATGAAAAGCATTACGATTTTGCTTCTCTTTTAATACTTAATTTTTAAAATTTTCCTTGCAGATTCGATAATGACTTTTATTAATAAGAAATGTAAATGTTCTTTTATGCGTTCCATACATTTTTCACAGCTCAAATCCTTCAATTTTTAAATCATAAATTCGGTCTCCTTACAAAGCTAATGTAATAGCAGCCGAAAAGTAGATGAAAACAAAATGTATGCCATCATATTTAAATCTAATTAGTTAGTTATTTGGAATTATATATTTTGTCAAGCAGTATTGCTTCACTCGTTTAAGTATATGGTACTTACCGGTATAGTTAAAAATTTTAGCACATTTTTAATCCTACCTATCACTTTTTTTTTCACTAATTTCCAAAATGTATGATAAAATGGAACGAGAAACTATTGTACTTGTTTGGAAATACCACTTTGAAATAAAACGAGCAGTTAAATACTACTAAAAAATCCGTTAAAATGAAAAGAAGTGCGTTAATCCAGTAAATTAAATCATCAAATATGAAATACTCAGTAGATAATGATAAAATAAGCCGATAAAACTCCATTTAAATAATTCTCCAACTAAATGAAACATTTAAAGCTAAATTGAAATACAAAATACATTCGCCAAATTAATATATCAAATCATTAAAGAACAAGAAAATTTCCTTAAAATGTAAAATCAAAACATGAGTTAGACTCAAACCATATTTTTCTGTTTTCACTAATTCACAAATTAATCAAGTAGCCTATAACGGAAAAGTACCAAGGGTAAAAATAATTCACCTTTGAATCTGAATTTAAGCTTAAAATTTCGTCACTTAATGCAAACGCATTCAGTTTAATAAGCATAAGGAAGCACAATGAAACGTTTATTTGCATTGCGTTCGTTTACACAATATTTCTGACAACGAGGATTCCCCCAACTGTGAAAATCCTCCAGCGTTCCATTTATCAAGGGGCCTGATGGCAAATCTCAGCGTCTACCACTGGTTCATGGTATCAGACAATATTTATGGCAAGCAAAGGTAATCCAGTTAAGTCGACTCTCCTGACAACGAAATGCGGAACAGTTTTAACAGTTTCGCGATTCAGAATGTTTTCCAACTTAGCAGGCTCAGTTTGCAATTCAAGTTGACGATTTTGCAGCAGGAATTCACATTTTGAGTTAATGGCAAACTATTTCACTGTGAGTTAGGTAAGTTGTATGAGAGTGTGTGTCTAATTTCATTCACCATTTTGAAAATCCACATTCACCATTCCTACATTTACTAAGATACGAACTTTATGCGAGGGTCAATAGGGATAAATTTGAAACTTGATGTACCTATTGTGAAAAATATTAATAGTATTGACTAAAAGGTGCGAACAGAAAATAACAACGTTACGAAGGCACAAGTGAGCAGGGATACTGCAGACACGTGTTTCGGCGTTACAAGGTACGCCTTTTTCAATGCAAAAAAGTTGTGAGCGGATGGATGCACAGACATCCGACAAAAGTTGTTATTTTATGTACATCTATAGCACAAAGGTAGTTGTAAACTTTAAAAGGTGTGAGTTTGAAGTTTTACGGCTTATATGCTGTTTTATATTTCGCAGTATGAATTACTTTGTCAAATAGAAATTTTGATTTATCTTCAAAAAAAAAAAAAAAAAACATGATTTACAATAATGCACGGCGGAATCTAGTTAAAAGTGGGAAGCATTTTTTAAAATTTAAGTATGCATTCGGGAAAAGCAATTTAAAACTTTAGTAATTATAAGAGCACTGTTTTTGTGTACTGTTTGATGTTCCACAGAATGTTTTGCTTCCTTTGGACACTTTAATTATTCTGTAAAAGGAATACTTTGTTTTGCATCTTTCTTTGTAATTTTTAAGCTTTCTTAACAGGACATGCATTGCAAATTTTTACAGCATCATAGCATTATTTTTCGACTTTATTCCCGTACAAGTGTTGATAAGCAGAAACCTGTTTGTTGTTTTCTTCTCCTTCTCAGTCTAAAATACATGTCTATAAAAACTATTACTGTTTGTCCGTGAAAGCCGCGCCTAGCACTCGCGAACCATTCCACTTAAAAAAGGGGTGATGGGTTGTGAGTGGGAACTTTCCGAAGTTTTCAATTTAAAACTTGCATTGTTTGCTATCCTTTTGACATATTCAACTAAACTATGTATTTGAAATTTGCATCGTTCTACATTATTTTGATACGGATCAAAATGCTCCTTGTTATTCTTCCGCTTATTGTTATTTTACCTATCACCTCTATTTTGGCAAAATCAAAGAAGACTTGACGCATGCGTAAATACACAGAAGGATTTACCTAAGAAAATCAGACAGTCATTGCCTATTATAAGCTCCTCTATAATTCCATTAGTCATGTTAATTTTGTTTTACATATTTTCGCCTTTTTTTCTTTATTTGTTCAATATTTTAAAATCAGGATGCAAATCACGACCACTATAAGTGCATACGGATACGGACCAGTGACACTTTATAGTTTCACTGAATATAAAGTGTCACTGGTGCAACTTTCTACCCCAGCTTTGACATAAAAACATGTTGCAGGCTTCATCTCTTCAAAACCACCACTTACTGACGAAATTCACGTTTTCCTACGATAAGACGGCATAAAAGCGCTGCCTTTTATGCCGCAGTCCTTTATTTCCCATTCCCATTACTGCACTTTGAAACAGAATTTCCCCAAAGACGATTGCATTTGTCAGAATTCCTTAAAGCGGCAAACGCAAACTACATAATAAATGGTACCAAAATCTATATCAATCAATCGCGAAACATTTAGACAAGAAGGTACGGCCCCCTAACCCCTCGAAAGACAAATTATCTCCCTCTCGTTCTTTCGACCGGCAATTCAGGTGGAAGTTAGAACATCGATTACCAATACAGACGTATAGCTATGTGTCTGCACAGGCAGTTTTCGTTAGCTACTGTTGTTCCTAGAGAAAGGCTAAAGATTTCTGAACGAAGAGTGTGAAAAACGGACATATATTTCGAAGCTACTATTCTGAAATTTTCACTTGGCGTTTGAAAGATTGCCCCGAGTTTTCAAGTACTAAATTGAGTAAGATCTTAATAAGGATGTACAGTAAAAACCGATTATCCGTAACTCTTTTTACCGAAAATGCTTTTATCCAAGATCAGCTAACCAGGGACAATCAATATGTGATGTCACACTTTTTCCCAATATTTTTGACCCTCCTCGCCTCTTTGTCACAAAGTGTCCTATTTCTCCTTATCCCCTCCCCTCCTCTTATCACTTGACTCGCTATTTTTCATTAATATACTTTAATACGAAAAATGTGTGATTTTTCATTATTCTTATTACTCCCTTTTTCCTCACCTTCACAAACTGTCACAATTTTCCGAAACTCCCTCCTTCCTGAAGGAGTGACATCATTTGTTCAACCCCTTTAGTTTTTTTTTTTTTCTCTTTGTCTTTTAGAAACTTAACAATATCGGAGGAACTAAATAATTCGCATATTTTTAACACGTGCTTTTTTCCACTATCCAAACCCAACGGTAAATTTTTGAAACACTAAATAATTCTAGCTTTAAAAATGCGATTGAATTCAAAAGCAACAGAATCTTAATGCTAAGTACTTTTAGAGGGAGGAGAGTAATTTAAGAAGGTTTTGTTCTAATTTTGGGGAGCTCTTAAAACTAAAGAACAAAACAATGTTAACAGTCTTATAAAAACAAAACAAAGATCAAAGCTTAAAATACTATTAAACTTACTAAACTTCAGTATTTGTTTAACGTTTACTAGGAAAAAATTATTGTCCCACTTTTTACGCAACACTGGTATAAGTTGCAACTAAGAACGGCTCAAATTAAAATTTCACTTTTCTTCTTTCAACTATTAATTTTCGTTTAATTATATTGTTACATTTTATGACGTCTTGCATTTCTATTTCATCAATTACATACCGTTTGCATGATTGCACAATACTAGTATTTTTTTTTAAGTATTAAAAAAAAAGTTCATAAAAAGAATTCAATTATGAAGAAACACAAACGCACAAAATTATAATGATTACAACAGTGCATATAAAGTGAATTCAATTCATAATTTTGCAATTTTTTCATTTTAAAACCTAAAATTCATGCCTCTAAAAAAGGTGTTTAACATACTTAAAGTAAATCATATTTCCAAAAAGCTATGTGGCAATAAAATGACTAAAGTGGAATGCCTCAATGCAACATACATGGATTATATTTACTCAAATATTTAAACACATTTTGCATGAGTGTTTTTCGTTTTTAATTCTGAATACTACAGATAACATAAAAAAAACCGTGGGGAATATTCAGATTCATACTCTAAGTAACTGAACTTAATTTTGTAACTTTTTGGAGCAACCTAAAATGAATATTGTATGAAATGCAACTATTAATAAAGTGCCGCTGACAGTTTTCAAAGCGAGCTTTCGAAAAAACGAAACACATCTTGAAAAACACCGTATTAAATGAAGAACGTGTTTCCGAGCTTTCGACAGTAAAAGCCAGAACAAGTTATTTATGATTTTCTTTCAAAACTATATAAATCACAACTCTACAGTCACACTAGAAAAGAGAATCAACACCTAGATATCCTTATTCTTCTCAGTACTACGTCTTCTTTTCTTTTTTTTTTTTCATTAATTCCACTAGCTTGTGTTTGCAATTACGTGAAAAGTACTACAGCGTTGGTGATAAGAAATGACTGATAGGCAGGAAATGACCAAAGAAAAACAGTGCTGAGTACTTATTCCTACTTCCTATTATTTATTTATTTAAATATTTGTTTAATGACAAAGTGTAGCAGATGAAAAAAAAGTATTTGGAGTAAATCCCCTTTTTATGGGGTAAACAGATCTTTTTCGGTCAAAAACGGTCATACTACATTGTTTAATCAGCCTTAATCTAAAAAGCAGAACTTTTATTTTTTAACGAACAAAAAAAATGGTTTGAAGCCAATTTACAGTAAATTTCTATTATTTGTAGAATAACAAATCATATACTCGGAATATTTTTAAACACCTCAGATGCGATTTGGCACATTCAATAGTGTTCTAAAATCGTTAAGGCTATATTTAACTAGGTATAGCAAGTTAATTATAAACACCCAACAACCCTTCATGTAATCTCGATAAGCAATGAATTCAAACTTGACTAGTTGTATGTAAATTAGTTTTACAAACTCAATTCACTTCTAAAGAAGTGTTTTAGTATTGAAAAGAATGCCTTTCTCCTTAACAATAATCATACGAGTTTGAAAACTACCATGGATGTTAGTTAATAACATAGTTTTCAAGAATGTTTATCTTGCTTTTGAGATAAGACTAACTATTAATAGAAATGATATTAAACTACTGTATATTAACATGACGACCAATCGTATAACAGAAAGACTTATCTTATCTTGATATCAGTTTCGTTGAATACAAAGAAACTTTTCACTGTATTTCACATTTTGTATATTATACAACGTTAGAGACTTTTTGTTTCCTTCTATCAAATGAGAGAAATTTTATCACTATTTAGGCATATTGATTAAAGATGAATTTTGAAATGAAGCAAACTATTAAGTGCGTAATATAACTGAAGCATTTTATATTCTAACTTAGGTCGAAAGATATTTTTGCGGAGCTGTCAACACACATAACTACGGAGAGAAATTGCAATGTGGAATTCCCGATTCTTATCTTGTAAATTAATTGAAAAGCCAGTATTTAACTAGGGTAGGAATAGTTTAAACTTCCCATTGTCTAGCAAACCCTGAGAGAAACAACTGTTAGTTTTAACTGAGAGTTTAAAATTTTGTTTCAAATAAACAATGCGATAATAATGCTTTCGACTTTTGTAGAGAAATTTTCTAGAATTGCTCAAAACCGTAACTGCACACATATTACAAATATTGCAAACTTATTATACCAACTAAAAAGTAATAAAACCGTACGATTTCAAAAACATAAACTAATAAACGATCGATTCTATGCACATAAATTAACAACAAACGTCAATCACTCATTAGAAGAATTTATTGTACTCTAACACTATAGTTATTAAGGATATGATTATAACAATACGGTAGAAGGTCAAAAATCTGAAGTAATTGGAACCACAGGTAATTCGGAATTAAAAAAATATATACATATTTCCCGCTTTCAAATGACCATAAAACTTCATATTCAGAAAAAATAAGACTTAGATCCACTTGATGACGCTAACTCAATACTCAATTTCGTAAAAAATTGTAGATACGGCTTTTGTGCTTTAGCACGGCTATTGGCTATTTATGTAAGAAGAGCCCTGGTATTGTGCTGTCTTTCTAATGTAGCAAGTAAGAGCAAGCAATTCATTAGCATACCAATCAGTGGTAACCTTAGCACTGTTACTTGTTTCAACGGCAACTACACTAAGTGCCAACTAGCCAGGACTCCAAATCGACACTGAATCGAAAATCGAGAAAAAAAAAAAAACTTCTTTTAGTCGGAACGAAAACCGATGCAAAACCGTAATTAAATCATTTCATTTGGATATATCTAGTCATTTTGTTCATGTAACCAAATTATTAATGTTTTCTACTTTAACTTCAACCATATAGTTATCATTATTACGCGTACGTTCTTCGTAGAATTATATTTTCGTGCAAATAAGAATAAATATATGTAAAGTAAAATTATTCATTCCGAACTGAACCGAAAACCGTTGTTTTTGGCGGAAATAAAACCCGAACTGAATCGATACGCATATATTTTTACCTGGATAGGATGAAAGACCGGAACGAAAAAGGAATTACAGTTAAAATCCCTGACACTTAGCTCTGCCTCTTTTGAACATTTTCTGGATTGTTAGGGGATCTCCAAACAAGATCTTTAAACTAGGCTATTACTTGTTATGCACTTTATTAGAGCTCACTCAAATTCATGGATTTAAGCTAGGTTTGTTGATACTGTACAGGAGATTTTCAACAAAAACACTCTTCTACAGCTGTGAGGGTACATAAATGACAGAATGGCTCCAACCCCACCACCAGTTGAAAATATATGAAAAAAAAAAAAAAAAAAAAAACCCTCAAGGTTTAGAAAACAGATTCTGCTCCGCAGGTTTTGCAGCCAAAATGTTAGTCCAATGTTGAGCAACACATGGCAAGAATTAGAATGCCGCCTTAACCCTTCTTCCAGTCCTCGTCTAGTGAGGTTGACTGACATAAGAAGTTCTATTTAAAAAAGTATGAATGCGTTTAAAATTTATTGATGAACGCATATGCTAATCATACCAAGTAATTTTATTTTTAAAATGACAATGCGGTTTATTTAAAAATAACTAAGTTTAAACTTAGTTTGAAAAAGAAATTAATGCATTCCATCAAATTATAATAACCATAATAAAGCACTAGAAACATTTTCTGGCAAAAACAGCAGGAAGAAGAGGAAAAGCAAAACACAATAAAAATCAGAAACTACGAAATTAAAACCATCAATTTCCGACGAAAATTGTGAACCAAATTACAGAATAAAAAGAATCCACAATCTTAAGATCTGAAAAGTGATTAATTCCACAGACCAAATTTTGTTTCCTTTTTCCGAAGTAAATTACAAAATTCAAGTAAATATCTAATCCGCAAGTTCTATTTTTTATTATTCGAGCGCCGCACAGAAAACAAAAGAAAAAAAATCCGAGCAAATAAATTAAAATAAAGTCTTTAATTTCCATCAGAGAGATAATAACAAAACGGGACTATACTCAAATACGTTCGTTATTTTATTCATGTACGAAGCTTTAATAGAACTCTTCAGAAGTTGAAGGATCTATTTGCGATCTTTTACTTATTTATTTTTTTCGTTTCTTTTTCCTTATTTGCTTATTTCTTTAAAGTTGTATTAAGATGGAGAAAATCAATTTTCATCACAGCGTACGAGACTCTAAAGAAATTTAGATGGAAGAAAATGTAATATTCGAGTTCTTAGAAAAAGGAATAGAATAAACGTGGAAAACTTGATGCGAGGAAACAGAATTTTCAAGTTCGGAGAGTTTTCGAATTTCGGGGTTTCCTTGCGCAAAAATAAAGAGTTCTTTCTTTTTAAAATGTGGATAAAGTAGTAGAAAGATTTGAAGATACGTGAGTCATGGTGGAAAAAAGTTTAAAACTTTAAAATTGCAAAATGTTTAAAAGGCTTCTTTTTTTTTCTCTCTCTCTATCTCTCTCTCACTAGAAAACTTTACAAAAATTGAAGAACATGAAGTTGTAAAAAAATAATAATTATCTACCTGAATAAATACAATTATTTGCTGTAATTTTTTTCCATAATTTGAGGTTTATATACTTTGGTTTTTAATTTCAATCAAAAGATCATACAGAAAAAAAGTTATTAATCAAATGAATTCAGGTTAAATATTTTCATTCTAATAATGCAAATATTCACAAAAACCAGGGGGAAGGATTGACAAAACGGAATGAATTAGAAAGACATTTTGTTTAAAAATAATATGACTTAATTTTGATTAAAAGTACAGATACCACTTTTGTGCTTAGCACGGCAGCACGGAGACTGGAGTGAAATGAATGACCAGAGGAGAAATTGCACGACCTGAGGGAGCAGGTGCACTGCAAAAAATGAATGTTGTTTTTACAGTAGGGCTAATTTTATAATAGTAAACTGTAAAAAATGCTACTTTTACAGTACTAAACTGTAAAATTGCTAAATTAACAGTTTATTACCGTGCATTTACAACTTTAAACTGGATCCTCTGCTGTTACCACACTGTAAAAACAACAGTTTGTTTTTTGCAGCGTGGAAGTTGGGCTCTGTGATAATATTGGACTCGGAACTTCGGCGAGCTTTGAGTCCAATCTGAAAACGGAACCACAACGGAAAAAATGAGACGAATGAGAGCAAATAGCAATCGAGTTTGCTCAACAAAAGAAGAAGAATACTTTTTCATTTTTTTGTACCGGCAAAACTTCTACGGTAATCTTTTCCTCGCACTCTTTAAGCAGACATTTCGTGTTTTCTCATACCGTAAAACCACCCAAAACCAGGTCCATACTCTACAAAATTTACAATTTCTTCCTCAGGAAATCACAGTATCCTTAGCCCCAGATCTAATCACCCCGTGTCTTAGGATAAACCGAAGCTGTTAATCAGCCCAGAATCACCACGTACAGCGAAAAGACTCCGAAGAGGCCATCGATAAAACACCGTCCGAACAGACAGCTGTCCGGAGAGCAAAGAAAACGGCGCCAAACTATTTTCATGTCCCACCAAAATGCTCTATTCCAACTAAACGCGTGCTTTTGCTCAAAAAAAAAAAAAAAAAAAGCAAAAGTTCGTAAAAACGCCAGCAATCGAAGATAAATCAAGGCCGAAAATTAGCTATCCGTTTTATAGCGGGGAGTGAGCCCTTAAAAGGCGTTCCACGCTTCTCCCCCGTCCATCCCAGAGCCCCTGTGGAGGACAGACCGACCCATCCGACATGTTGGTTCCAAGACAGCTTTGGAACCACTGCAAGAAATAGATACTGTTTTTACAGTATAATACAGCTAATTTTGCAGTAATAAACTGTAAAATTGCAAGTTTCAGTTCATTACAGTAAATTTTAGAGCTTTAAACTGGAACTTCCGCTACCAGTATTATATTGTTGTTTTACAGTATAATACAGCTAATTTTACAGTAATAAACTGTAAATTTGCTACTTTTTCAGAGATAAACTGTAAAATAGCTAGTTTTACAGTGATAAACTAAAATAGCTAGTTTTACAGTATATTACTGAGCTTTTACAGTTTAAAACTGGAACCTCTGCTGCCAGTGTTATACTGTAAAAACAACAGCTTATTTTTTGCAGTGCAGCATTGCTTCAAGCATTTGTGTCCCTGTAATCCTGGTGTAAAATCAGTGATGATAAGCTAAATCTGTATCTCAGAACCAGAACGATGAAAGTCCAAAAATGGCGACTTTAACTTTTTTCCTACATTGTATGTAGAATCTCACACCGCATCGACCCATGAAAACGTTATTCTGTAAAATTAATTCTTTCACAATTATTTTGCAGCATTAAAAGAGCCCGCTCCATCTCTTGCATGCATCCGACCATCGTTTTCACCCTCTAATAAAAAGTTACGAAAATGGACACGTTAGTCTGGTTCTGATGTAGAGAAATGAAACACATCAGGTAAATATAGAAAAATAACTTATTTCTCAAACTTAAATACAGTTTGTCGAAAAACGCTTCATTTTCATACTGCATTTATTTTTCGCTGGGATTTACGAAATATTTTCTGCATACATACATAGTCAAACATCGATCAGGCAGTACATCTGAAGCTTGATTACAATATTCCTTCAGTACACATACCAGAAGTTCCACGTTTTTCCTTTTATAACCAAAATGGCGGATGGGCCAGCTCTCCTTTTATAGGGGCCTTACATCGCACGACAGTTTTATTATGGTCCTTCCCTTTTAAGAAGGGACATAAAGTTTCTGGACGTATTGCGCTAATAGTCCGAAATTGGTTAAAACTAGTTCGGATGTTTGGTTATTACTCCCCTCGGCTCAAAAGCGTCTTTCAAGTTGAGGATATTTCTGTTCATGAGGCTCGAGTCGCCTTTAACTCGGGACGTAAAGGACAATCAATAGATTTATTCCGCGCTGCGCCAGTCGCAGTTACGTCAAACACTTTTAACAAATACAATACGTGACGGCAATTCTTATATTCTTAAGTCTCGAAGGCATTAATTGACTTTGTTCGAGGACGTGCTGGAAAATGTAGTTGTCAGGTGCAGAATGGTGGCGGAGTCACACATTTGGGAAGCCGTTGCAATACATTTCTGGGGGCCCTTTTTGCGCAACTTAAGTCATTCTTATATTCAGCTTTGGGTCCCTTCTGGGCTCTTATGGAAACTAGACCCTCGCAATGGGGACATGCTAAATCCGCCACTGGTACAGAATATTAGGAAAATGTCCGTACAACCACATATAATGATGTATGCACGTATGGGTCTACCTATCTATCCTCTATCGGGTCTGTGAAGTAGAGTTGAACATATTAAAATTCTAGATGACGGAATCACATTGATTCTGCTGAAAAATAGTCGGATTTAGAGACTAGAAAGTACCAGTAGTCGGAGTCAAAGTCGGTCATTTTCCCACTGACTCCGTAGCTCCGATTTGTGCAAAATAGATCCACAGTCTGGGAAAAAAGCCGACACTGACCTATCTAAAAGTTTCTGACTTGTGTTTAGTTTGAAAAGGTTTAAACAGACATACTAAAAAATTACTGTTCCCTCATTCCTAGGCCAAAAATCCAATCGTAATAATTTCTGTATTTAATACGGCAACATAAAAATACTTTAATGACTGAAGAAAATAAAGAAAATAAATACCTTTGTGCGAAAGATGTAGAGTTTAAATCCAACGTTTAAATGCACAAATTTACAGGTATACTGTAGACACGTGTTTCGGGGCTACAAGGAGCCCCTTTTTCAATACAAGAAGTGTGAGCTTTAGGATGAAGAATCATCCGATAAAAGCAACACATTCGAACAAAAGATAGTATAAATAGCAAAAACTGGAAATAAACAAAACAAACAAGACAATGCTTATAGCCGAAATTTATTACATGAAACCATCAAGAAAAAACCGTTACGAAATAAATTTCCAAAAGATCCGATAGATCTTAAACATTGTCAAAAAATGAAACCACTTATGAATAAATTAGCAATAAATTTGCGTATAAGAAAATTATGTACCGAAGCACTTGTAACACACAGAAAAAACAGCAGAAGAAAACAGAATGAAATAAAATTTTAAATTAATCAAAAAATGTGAACAAAAATTGAAAAGTACAGATAAGCGACACGAAAAGCCAAAGGGCTAACAATTATAATTTATACAAACGGACGCCAAACAGCAGAAAAATAAGGAATAGCATTTATATCGTTAACTAAGTCAGAACTGTTTTTCAAAATGTGGAAGGATTCCCAAAAATCAAGATCTGATGGGTTGGGGCATTTTTGGACAATTTGAAAGAAATTAAAATCGAAAGAATGATTCTTGTCCCAACAATGTTGCGCAATACTAGACTTATTAATTGTTGCTTTTTCACATAATTCTGATGTTCTTTTAAGCGGAATTTCAAAGCCCGTCGCGTCTGTCCTATATAGGAGAGATTGCAAATGCAATTAATTTTATAAATACCACAACTGTTAAGAGGATGAATGGGATCTTTAAGTGAAGAGAAACATAGTTTATTCGTTGGGGAGAATACTACTTGGAAATTGAAACGTTTGAGAATCTCAGTGACCTGATAACTCACAGAGGGAAAGAATGGCAAAACAACCAAATTCTTTCTGATGGCAGTTCTCTCAACAATATTCATTTCGGATTTATTAGAAAGTTTTTTAAAAATGGAATCAATCAAAGTATGAGGATAGTTTCTATCAATAGCCACAGCTTTAAGATAGTTGAGTTCAGCGTTAAGAAGTTTCGGTGAAGAACAAAGATTAATAGCACGGTAAACAAAAGAATTAAATGCAGCATATTTTTGACTAGGAGGGTGAGATGAAAGTCGATGAGGAGGTAACGAGACAGCAAAAGGTTTGCGATAAACTGTAGTTTCAAAGCCGAATTCTGTACGAGAAACTAGAACATCAAGAAAGGGAATGCAATTATCCTGTTCTTTCTCACAAGAGAATGTTCGAATTTTCAGCCATCTGCATATTGAGCGATTTTGTACAGCAGAATAAACACGGGCAACACATCAATTAGTCCTCTAGAACAAAATTCACGATACAAAACATCGTAGAGTGACAACTAAGTACACACTGTCTTGATGCAAACTTCCACATATTCCTCAACAAGACACCCCCGCTGACGAGAAAATCCCCGTTATCGAATAGTACGCCATAATTCGACGTCATTCTGGTGACAGGTACCAAGTGGACAAGATGCAATTTATTTATCAATTATCGCTTCGAGTGAAGTTATTATGGAAACGAGATACTACAAGGACGAATTTCATGGAATTATGTCATCGTATTAAACATTAAAATCACGCATACCCTGCAGTTGCGGAAGTTCAGTAATCTTCATTGATACATTGAGTAGCAATAGTTAGCGGCTTGTCGTATAACATCATAACTAGACTCCAGACAAATAATATTGTTGTTGAAACTAAAAGTGAGATAAATAAATCCTTAAGAATCAAGTTAGAATTTCAACTCTAGACCAATGCAGATACGATTCGATTCTATCGCCTAGTGTTATATACTCTTACGTAAAAATATTAATCCAAACCCTATAATATTATTTTTCTAAAAGTCTATTTATCACATAAAAACCAAAATACTTTGGAAAATATTAGCTCTTAATTTGTAGTATTTTCTCATGAGACTAAAAAGTTTTAGCAGCAATACCAGGAAAATACGCAATGATCTCCCCAAAAAATAATTCCATTTTTTGTTGTAAAATTTCTTTTTTAAACAATTGGTGATAAATCTACATCAATTGGTTACCGAACAGTTTGACCACCAGTCAGCCACCAGATATATTTAAACTATATCTTCCAAAGCGAAAATATATAGGGTAAATAATTTCCTCCTTGCAAATAAATTATGAGATATTTTAACTACTGCCTTTGAATAGTTATATCCTCTTCAAAAGCAAACAAGAACAAAAAGAAAACAAGAGTCCATAGAAACCAAGAAATATTTCTCTTTGCCATTTAGTTTTAAAGATTCAGCATGCATTTCAAAATAATTTATGTAAAAAGAACAGTAAATAATAAATTTAAATTACATCTATTGTATTTAATATCTTTCATCAAATGCACTAGCAGCATTAGAAATGCTAAAATATATTTCTAAAGAAATTACATACACTCCAATTACAATAACTGGATTTCTACACTTAATAATGCATTTACCTTTCATTACGAATGAAATGATATTAAGCTTATCGATTTTAGTATTCCATTCTTATTTAATGAACTGCGCTTTGAATTTAACCAATTTAATAGTAACATTTACAAATTCGTCTATTCTATATGTGACTTAATTTTACTTAAGCAACGCTATTTATAGTTTTCGTCACATTCTTTTAATCGTCCTTGTTAAAATATGTTTTGAAAATTGATTGCCGATACGGAATTGTCTATATTGTATTCAGCCGCCGAAACACAACTAGAGTTTATTTTAAAGCTTAAATAGTCCGAATTCGGTCTAATGCTCACATGAAATTCTCATAAAATTCAACAGAAGAGCATCAGTTGAGATCCTGTAAGCTCAACTGATGCTCTTCTGTTTAGTACTGTACAAATTAAGCACTGATTTTAGTAGTATCCAATTTTTTTACCTGACTTTGGGCTTTTTCATTCGTTCTTTATTTTCCTTTTTTAACCGATTTAACGAACATCTGACTACATACAATTTAGCCATAAGGATTTATCAAAGTTTTAACTCAATTCTTTTTTATGAAAAATCTCATTCAACAACAAAATAACTAGCACATTCGCATCCTCCAAAAACATACTACCATTATTATTTCACAAATTCCAATTCTAGCAGCAATACAATTTCAATTCAGGCTGAACTTGAACGCGAAATACTGATTTTAGCCATAGCACTGCTCCTATCCATTATAGATAGTCGCACGTCAGAGCAAAGCACTGCCATGTTTTATATTACGAGCACCATCCCTCAGTCAGAAATAGGGGCTCAGCAAACACGTGGTCCTATTTCCCCCGGCTTTGATTATACGGAAGATGATCTATTGAACTGTATGCGGCGTTCTCAACTGATTGCTTACGAGATCTGTTAATTCGCGTCTTGGACGAGACTGATCAATTCATTAAAGCGAGAATTTATCCACCCATATAAATCCTATCTAAGGTTTAATCAACTCAGATACTAATCATACTACACAATGTTGAACTTGATAGGTCACACATATTTCAAAGCGTGGTGTGGGCCAGTGTGATGTAAAATGCCATCAACATCAGCGTTGCGATATAATTCGTGGATAATTACAGTTCAATATGGAAATGCTCGGAAAACAAATCGAATTTCGAAGCCTAGTCAATGTTAGAGTGGTAATTGTAGTTCTAGCGGTTTTGGTATTGAGAAGATTTTGGTCAACTGATCATTATTCGAATGAAACCATATCTGAATGTATGAATAATTAAAAGCATTCTTCACATAGATATTTATTGCATACATTTGTTTAAATCGGGATTTTAGGGTAATTTCCGAAAAAATAGCAATTTCAAAACGTTTAAAATTATATCAATTGCAGTCTTTTAAAATCATTAGGGGCTATGCAAAAAAGGAGGTCATGCTTTCATGCAGGACGTTGTTGTAAAATTGAGGCAGTTTGTGACATTAGCTCATGCTTACCTGCAATAAACATAAAAAAAAGTTATAATGACAGTGAAACTATCTATTGGGATTGAAAATGCCACTTATTGGACGTGACCACCAAAAACATTATTTATTTATTTATTTATTTATTTATTTTTTGCGCATTTCAAATATAAGTTTCTATCAGAGCCTGGTACTATAAGCAAGTTCTTTATTGAAATTTCATAAGCGGAAAAAATATTCTTAGATCCGAACCCCAACTTTATCTCCGAAGTTCATCCTATCATCAACTCAATACAAAAAAATTTTCCGCACAATTGATAGTTTTAATCAAAAAATATTTATCCAAGTGACACTTCAATAAAATCTGATTGAATATTTATTTCCATACATTAATTATTTCCAACTCTTTGGTTGACCTCCGCAGTTCATCAATTCTCCTACACAATGCAATCAATCATAAAAACAATTAACAGCGTGATATCAAAAACGTTTTTTCAGTAACATTTCAATGTCTGAAAAAATATTTATTCCAAAACTTCAACATCTTTTAGTTACTTCATTAAAACAAGTTTTCCACAATAGCAACTCTCAATCAAAAGTAAATCTCAAAAGAAAATCACGAACAAAAATCAAACCTATCCGCAAAGCGAACTGTCATTAGAACGCGTAAAATAGCATTGACCTTGAAAATGCGTGCGAGACGAGAAATGCGAGTAAAAGAAATAAACGGTACTAAAAATATCATTTTTAAGAACAGTGACATGCAGTCGTGTCAGAAATGATTTCGAAATCCAAACAACAAACAAGGCGCGAGCTGAAACCACGGAAACAAATGCAGAAACCGGCAATTGGAAGCATGCCAAGACGAGCCGCACGTATTCACCATTTATGACCACTACTCCGAAAATAACTTTCACTTTCCAAAGTCGGCTATTTTTTAATAAAATTAATTAAGCTAGAGTTTGTCAAGTACGATGGAGAATAAATTTATGTATATTTTTTTTTATTCATGAGGAATAAAACAAATTAGCATCATCTGTGAATAATTAACAGAATACGATAAAACTTGTAAAAACGTAATAGAAGTCAGGAAAACAATTTCAGCTGCCAAATGAGTTGTTGTTTCTGCAAGTTAATAAATTTTTTGTCATCATGAAAAAAAAAAACTATTCGCAAAGGTGTTTTTTTGTCTCGCAGACAACCTGGCTCTAACGATTTGTTGGATCATATATAAACATTAGTAATATGTTTTTTAAACTATTAAAAAACATGCTTCTTCCCTCCCCCCTCCGCCAGCCCAGCGCACTCCAAAAGTAATAAACTCAGCATTTTAATTGGAATAAAATGTTTACTATTTATACTTTTTTTTTCCTCCTGAAGCAAATTACAATTTAAAGTAGAAAAACTGCATCACGAAAGGAGAGAGCGATAGTTAAAATAATAATAATAACAATAAATGAAGTACAATAAATAAGAAAGTACTTCAGAAGTGAAAGTCGTTTCACCAAAAGTTTCAGTTTCAGAATGCAAAAAAAGGTTTAAATTATGGCATTTTAAATAATCATTTACTCGCAAACAGATTGCTTTGTGTAGCAAATCTAAAAACTACTTTTATTATTTTTACTACTTACACTAATGCCGCTTACGTGATTCCAGTATTGGTACAACGGAGGAGAAACTAGAGAGGGTATAATTGCATTTGAAGAACGTTCTACGAGCTATTAGTTAAATGCTGTGGCTCACCCAGTAAAACATTTCGAAGGATATATGATCAAGTTAAGTTCTCTTCTATGGTCAAAAGAGGGAAAATCCGAAATGTCAAAGGGAGATATTATCGTTTATTCACAACTCTTTTAACCAAAGACGGAGTTTTATTTTATAATAAACATTCAATCATTTTTAAGGTCACTCTAAGCAGCAGGAGATATCCTCGTTTATCCGAAACTCTTTTAAACTAAGTCGGAGATTTTTAGTTTTGAGTGAACATTAAATACCACTTTAAGGTCACTCTGAGTAGCAGGTTTTATTGTTAACACCAAGTTAGCCGTACATTTTTCAACTTTCTGATTTTCCTCATACACAAACCAGCAAATTTAGTTAATAATACAATCTTTTGGTATGTTATTAAATTTCAAAAGCGATCGGAAATTAAAGTTTTTAAAGTAACGTATAATATGTCTTCTTAAATTATTAAATCTACTTAGTCTTCAAAATATTCTAGTAACATTTCTTGAGAAACTAAATTGTTTATAATTTAAGTAATATGTTACTCAAACACCACATTTAGTAGTCATATATGCGTGTTAATATCCAGGGCGAAGGTTCCTGATGTTGTCTGAAGGAATTTTTTAAACCTCCTTCTTATCCGAAATTTTTAAATTAACCGAAGAAGTCTAGTCCTGACCACTACGGTTAATCGAATTCTACTGTATATTTTTTAACAGAATTTTCTTCTTCTTAGTAGTTTGATGCTAAAGTAACATGAAAAAAAAGCTATTAATTATCTGTATTCGAATATTTATAAAGTAAACTTAAGCACGCATGTGCCATATTGGTCTTTACAGGATTAGGAAACTAGCTATTAATGGAATATTAAGTTATATTTCACACTGCGCGGAAAACTCATTATCCGGATAACCAGCATTCAGATAATCGGCAGTGTATTCCCTTCAAGACTGAAAAACGGTGACCCACAATGGCGGTGCCATTCGTGTGACATCGGTTCAGCATTTCAAGTCAACCATCCGCGCTCGGGGAGAACGTTCATCATAAAGCTTAGAACCTTGTTTTCAACTAAAGACTTTTCTTCCTTCAAAAAGAGAACTGAAAAGAAATAACGCTGTCGGTGCAGTTTTTTTTTATCCTTCTTTTCTTATTCCTTGAAGTCTCTTTCCTCCGCAGATCCTCGAGAAATTCCAGATCTCGACGAAACTTTCGGACGTCACGTCGGGATCCCCAAACCACCCCAGCAATCTTATTATTATTTTTTCTCTCCCCGCCAGTTTTTCTTCTGCCAAAAGGGAAGGTAGGGAGGGAGGAGCCTTGACAAATGAGAGAGGGCCAAGCGTGTTTCCAAATGCCTCGATTAATCATGTTCCTCTTCCCCTGCTGCAATTCTATAGACTCTTTGACCGATTTTTAACGGTACTATTTAAAAAGTGATAAATAAATAACTTAAAAAAACGCACTTGAAGTTTCGTTCGCTGTCGTACATAATCACGCAAGTACTGCTCCTCCATGCTTTTCTCTCTGCTGCTGTTCCGGTTCAGCACACTTCAAAAGCACACTCAGTGTGAGTGATTTCGACGCACAATTGTTGTCACTTTTTCTGTATTTTATTTCCACACTGCATGTAAAAGTAGTTCACAGTACAGAAAGCAACTTCTTTTCAGGAATCGTGAAAACCTTAGTGCATAAAGTCATTTGCTACAAGTTTGACTTATTCTCTGATAAGATATAATTGCAATTTTTTTTCCTTGTCTTTTAACAATTGTTTTTTAAGTTTTCTATGTATTGCGTAATTCGTCCGAATTCTGCAAGATAGGGGTGCAGTGAGGAGGCTACCCTTCCCGAAAGTTCTGGTTTTAAATATAAATTTCCCATAAAATATATACCTTAGAACCAGACTACCTTAAGTCCATTTTCGTGACTATTCTGGAGAGGGCAAACGATGGTCGGATGCATGTAAAGAATGGCACTCGTGCTCTTTCAATGCTGCTAAATAATTGTGAATGATTTTCTTTTGTAGTATAACGTTCCAGGGTGTTGATGATTTAAATCAATTGATTTAAATCAGTGATTTAAATCGCGATTTAAATCAATTGATTTTTTTAAAAAAATCATTGATTTAAATCACTTTTTATTTTAATCCTTAAAAAATTCTCTAGGACAATCCCAATTTTATTATTTTTACCATTTTCTTTTAGAGCTTTGATTTCCATCTAATAAATGGAAAAGTAATCCTACTCATCCCCCCTCCACAGATGCTGGAAGGTTGCAGTCCAAATAATATGTATGCACAAATAGTGCTATTTGTTGTCTAATATGTGAAATAAAGAAAATACATGCAGGTGTTGCAAAGAGTGAATTGAGGGGGGAGGGACATGATAGAATGTGTGTGATATACTTTCAGTGAAAAGAAAAAACAAAAACAACCAAACAGAAGATGAATTTTCTGTGCCTTGCATTATTAGCAACAGGGAGGGGGGCGGGGGGGGGCAGCCCTTATTAGTGGCTGAAATGGAACACATTTCAGCTTTATAAAACAAAAGCAAAATAAAGAGGGGGTGGGGCGAATGAAGTGAGGATTGGGTTGAGCTTCCTGCCCCATTTGATTTTTATCCTAGCTAGTAGACAGGATTATTTTCATATTGGCTCCTAACACTTTTTTTCTGGGTTTCTTACTGGTGAAGCTTTACTTCAAAGGTGTTTTTGTATTTTTAAAAACTTGAAGGTAAGTTGTTCATAAATAAAAATTAATTAATAACTGAAGTTTCTAATTTTTTTTTAAAAAAATCAAAAAAATCCGATTTAAATCAAAAAAATCTGATTTAAATAAAAAAAAATCCGATTTTTTTGATTTTTTAAAAAAAATCATTGATTTTTTTACACCCTGTAACGTTCTCATGGGTCGATGCGGAATAAGATTCTACATACAATGCAGTGATAAAGTGAAAGTCGCCATTTTTGGCATACATCGTTCTGGTCCTGAGCTACATTATGATAACTGGCAGGGTTTTAAAATCTAATCTACTAGAATATAATGAAAATGCATTTTTGTGGGGCAATTTTAAAGATGTGACACTATAGATTATCTGTATATTTTCCACCACATGCCAGGTATGTAAAACAACTTCGCCAATAGTGTAGCAAGAAAGAGCATCAAAAATTTCAAATCAATAAATAAAACCCTCATTTCTGAGAAGTACCACTATAATCGCCGATGAACAACATGCTACTCATTCTATGGCGAGATCATCGACTTGTAACTTTTATCCTGGCATTAGAAGCAAGAAACAGCAACGGACAATCAAGTGGAAAAATCAAAAAATTGATCGGTATTTTACGTGTTACATCTTAATGCAATTGCTTATGAACAAAGAGGGTTTTGAACTTCAACTAAAAGGAATTTCAAGTTCTTTTGTTGGGATATACAATTGAAAAAAAAAAAAGAAAAACAAAACAAAATCTATTAGTTGATTACTCAGCAAGGTGAAATTAGCCCCAAGTTATCCAATATAAACTGTCCTTTGTGGTTGGCTGGGAAAATTACCTGATGATGATGGATCACTTAATGGCCGATCGTTGATTACAACTGTTAACGTCTGGGCAAAGATACTGCTCCATGTTCATGTTACCAATGCGGGCTCGGTTTTGATATTTTCTGTCTTATTATGGAATGTTTCTGATAAAAGGGTGCATCTAATAATATGGTTGAAAAGAAAGTAAGAGAGGATAGGGCGGGTCTTCCGAAGCGAATGTTTTGCAGATGGAATAACAATGTTCTGTTTTTTGAGCACGGAAAAAAATCGAATGACATGTTTACTTGCAGGCCTGTATTTTTTAAAGATTATACTTTGTGTTTTATAGATGCATTAATTTGGGATTACAAACGTTATTCCAGATAAGAAACTCATGAAGTAAAATGCTTTTGTTGGCGTTGTTAGAGTTTGTTAGTAAGCTTTATAGTCGAGAGACTATAACTTACTTGTAACAGTCGAGAGACGGCTTTAAGCACTGTAAACTATTTAAATAACACATTTTAGCACGATAAAAAGATCGCTAACATAAATTCTGATATTTATTAAACAGTGATATTTTCAACTTTGTGCACTTGTAAGAGTCATAAACATACTATAAACTCTTGTTGAGCATGTTCTTTTTTAAAAATGAAAACGAAATTCTGAAATAAAACGATTTTTTTTCACTCACATCTATTTTGGTTAACAACTTCGTAAATAGCATCATTAGTCTAACACAGTAATTAATTTGCATGGGAGCTCACAGAAGCTCGACTGCTGTATCTCTTTCAATTTTACAAAAAAAAAAAAAAAAAAAAAACAGTAAAACGAACATAAGGCCATTTACGCATGACAATGAGCTGTGATGGTTAGACATCCCACATTTCGTTGGTTAAAAAGTTAGTCCTGGTAAAATCTCAAACCACTGACACGTTGTTGGTTTCTTGTTTTTTTTTCTTCCCTTTTTTTTGAAGCATATATAATACAGAAGACTCTCAACCAACCGGGATCGGATTATCGGGGTTGCAGATTATTCGGAACAACGCATCATCCCCTCAAAGAGACAGGAGAATTCTTGTTGAATGCGGAGAAAAAAACTATTAGTAGTAGTAAATCTAGGTAAACTTTAAAGTTCCTAACTCTGTTTTTCAGTATTTTTGTTTCGATTCTCTTTTTTTTTTACTTACAATAATATTTCAAAACATATTATGCATATATATTTTCTAATTTGCAAAAAGTGGATTATCCGGGACATCCAGTTACTCAGACCTAGGCATTTCCCGATCATCCTCTGAATCAAAAATTCGTTGTATTTTTTTCTTATATTTGAGGAATAAACAAAAAAACTGGTATTCTGCTTTTTAAAGACATCGACTTTCCTTGCGGAGATCCCCACGACACAAATACGAAGTCGCACTTTAATCAAAAACAAGACTTTTTTTTAAAGACAGAACAATCACATTGATGTGAGCCATAGTTGAAAATAAAAGTTGTGAAACGATTAGACACGCGTTAAGACAGGCGAGACGCAATATATAACTTTCATGGATAACAAAGTACGCGTGATTCATAGCCAGTTCCATTCCGTACCAACAACAAGCCAATTAATATCACCAGATAAGCGACAGCAAACAACAAAACATTGAAAAACAACACGAATTGTCTCATATTTCAACCGATTTAGCCAGATCTGGACATAAACTAAAACCAAGGCCCCAAAATAAAGATCCGTTAACGAAGAGCCCGAAAAATGGCCCATTCCTTGCTGTCAAGCCTCGAGGATTGGGGAGATACGGCACCATATATTTATGAAGACACTTGTAGGGGTGAAACACGCCATTAACTGCGGGTCCTTCAGACACTTCCGCGACAACTGGGATGTGGGGTGTCGGCGAGACCTTTGCCTCAGTTGGCCTCTTGATGAATATTTCGAAGGAGGGATTTATTTGTCAAAGGAGGAGGGAGGAGATGCGCTGAGAGATTGAAAACTTCTGGTGCAGTAGATGGATGATCTTAAGAAATTTCAGAAACAGCTCCCAGCGAGAGAGCTATGTATGTATACTTAGCTTTGCTGAAAAGAAAACGTGAGGGCTAAAAGCAACAGTTGGCAAACGTTCTTTGGTGTTACTTCTGCACGTGAATTTCGTTTTCCACTTCTCTGGCGTCACATACAAAAACAAATAGAAAGCAGAAAAAAGGTGCCATGGTAACTAAAGCACAAAAGAAATATGTGTAGAGTGCATGCAGCTGGTTGATGCTTACAAGGAAGCCTGCTTTCAGAGCTGAGGAATAACAAACGCCAAAGTGAACAAACTTTCACCATCATTATTCTTGTTTTCTTTTGCTTAGGGGTTTTTCAGCTCTCTTCTGTCTGAAAAGTAAGCTGACGCATATCCAAATATTTTTTATTTGACTTTCCATCACACTGCGACTGCCCCCCCCCCCCACAATACTTGTCAATTGTTTTATATTAATTTAAGTTTCAACTTCTTTTTTATGAAAAACAACAAATAGTTTTTAACTTAAATGTATGATTTAACTACTTCGTAAGAGTTTGAAGCACATCTAAACGAGTCGTACGAATATTTCTCTGAGCAGAAAAAAAGAAAAAAAAAACACTCACGCACAGAAAGAACCTGTTGAAACGGTTAATAATTTTACTAAAGTTCGGAAATAACTTTTCTTACTTTATTTATTTTTATTTATTTATTTATTTATTTTTTGCTACTTAAATATATCCACAATCTTAATACCAGACAAACAGAAACAGATAAAACAGAAGCTTGATATTCCTTATTATGAAGTTAACATTTTTCTAAACCAAATATTTACAAAAGTCAACAATAGACTTAGCTAAGTTTTGCAATACAAATTTAAAACATCGAATAGTAAATTTGTCAGGGTTTTACGAAATCCTAAAATCTTTTAAGCTTATTCAACGTGACAACTTTTATTTTAAATCCTAACACAGGCTACACAAACCTACCGCTAAGTTTATGGTTCTTGAAGGGTTCAGAAACCAACACAGAAATATGAAGCACATTACTACTGAAAAATAAAATCAAGAATATATCTTAAAGGGAAAACTAACAACAATTTCGAAAACCATACGCATCAGATGAGTTTAAGAACTAAAGGCAGAGGAAGAAGTAAGCTCATATGAACTCCGTAGAACAAACAAAACTTAAAACTATTTTCTGCTCGACCTATTTTTCTCAGCGGAAAACCAGATGGCTACTTAATGAAGTAAGCTGAAACCTTATCTCTATGAAAATGAGCAATACGGTATTCGCTCTCTCTCTCTCTTTCTCTCTCTTAGAAAAACTAACTATCCCTTATTTAAAATGCATACTTGATATGCGTAATATAAAATTTTCCATTAAAATGCCGCAAAGTACGCACAAAAACTTATTAAATTTTTATTTTATATGACCTACTTTTTGTCGACGGAAACTCAAATATTATTGTAAAAAAGCAGTTTACGTTCACGAACGCATCTTAAGCTAAAAAAAGCTTTGACTAAACCTTAGTTTATTTTAAGTTAAAACAAATGTTTATATAACAAACTATATAAAAATCATACATATTTAAAAGTTTCAATTTGTTTTTGCAAAGCACATATTTAAGCCGAGATAAATTTTAATAACAACTATTGAAGTGGTTCCCAACCTAAAAGTTATTACCCTTTAAGGGGTTAAGATACATACAAAAATTGGAGTATCCTTCAGTCACAAAACAGCATGAAATATTCCTTATCGAAAATAATCCTCAGTAAAATTGTTCGAATTACCCAATACCCATCGTCTTATTGACTGTTTTAATTTAATAACGAATTACTTTAAAATACAGATTTTTATTCAACAGAATGACTGAAATCGATTTTTTTTTACAATTCAAGGAAAATAATGCCATAACTTTATTATTATTATTTATTTATTTATTTATTTTTATTTATTTTTTTTTTTTTTTGACTAAATTTTGGGAATACATTCCTATTATATAGCTCGCTTTATTTCAATAGCCAAATGTTCGGAGCCATTGTACTACCGTGTATTGATCTACTTTCCGCAAAATGAAAGCCCAGCAGATATGCCAACACAGCAATATCTCAAACCCAGTATAACCAAGTTTCATTTAAGTGCCTGATTACGATTTATTCGCTTTCAGTCGAAATGTTTTATGCAGTCGACTATGGAGATAGGCACTAGATTTTTGTAAATGGGACGCTGCCCCATAATGCGCTCGCTAAGAGAGCCCAATACATCGAACACGCAGCCAAGGTATTAACACTTGCTTTGTACGCGCACCATTAATCTTCGGTTGGACTCATTAAATGATAAACATTCTCTGTTGCCATTCATGATTCATAGCTCATCTGCCTTAATTACGTGCGCAACTAAAGAACCAAGAGGAATAACTTTGAAAAGAATCTTTGATTTAAATTGCTTGAACTGACTAATATCCGTCGTCCTATTGACTGCTTCTAAATTTATTGACAAATTGCAAAAACTATAGGTAGTTTTTTTATTTGAATGATTAACATTGATTAAAAATATTAATTTATTTTTATTTTTATTTCTGTAATTTAAGTGACATAATACCATAGCTAATTTATTTTTTAGAATAAACATTTTGGTGTTTGAATTGCTATTGCATAACCCGCTTTGTTGTTCTTGCCTTCAAAAAGCAGATAAACATTTTACTATAGTGTATTGATCTACTTTTCGCAAAATGAAAGCCCAGCAGATATGTCAGCACAGCAATATCTCAAACCCAGTATAACCAGGTTTCATTAAAGTGCCTGATTACGATTTATTCGCTTTCAGTCAAAATGTTTTATGCAGTCGACTATGGAGATAGGCACTAGATTTTTATAAATGAGACACTGCCCCATAAAGCGCTCGCTAAGAGAGCCCAATGCATCGAACACGCAGCCAAGGCATTAACACTTGCTTCGTACGCGCACCATTAATCTTCGGTTGGACTCATTAAATGATAAACATTCTCTGATGCCATTCATGATTCATAGCTCGTCTGTCTTAATTACCTGCGCAACTAAAGAACCAAGAGGAATAACTTTGAAAAGAATCTTTAGTTTAATGTAGCATTTTTTCCCTTCCCTGGCTTTAGTTCGACAGTTCGACTTTTTGCTGCGGCAGCATGTGCTGGAAAGAAAAAAAAACTGTCATCATTTATCTTGTTGGTAAATCGAAAGTTTGACAACCCTTTTTAAACGCATCGTTGAGTGTACTTCGCTAAAAGTAGTGTGTTATGTGCGACAAAAATCTACGTTTCGAATGTTACGCAGAATTATGTTATAAGTTTGAAACAAAACGATAGCAAATGCATCAGGCATGTAATTGTTGCATCATTTCTTACATACTGATTGGAATATGAAAACGTAGATTTTTTTCCTTTCTTTTTTCCTTTTTAAACCGCACCAAGTCGAGTCGAGTGTCAATTAAAAAAAAATAGAATACAATTTCAGAAAATATAAAAGTTTAAAGCTTGCTCTAATTAGATTTCTATATTTATCTAACTTTTCTACATATTTACGAGAAAAACAAGAATTATTTGAAGATTTCTTTGAAAAAAATAAAAGCTTTCCACATTGAAAAATTCATCAAAATTAGTTTAATGAGAAAATATCCTTTTATTATCAACGAACTTGACATCACGTTTGCCTAAAATGTGACAAATTGATGATTCTGTTGTAATAAGAAATATTTTTTACAATGTGAACAATCAAATTATTAATGTTTTTTCTGCCTAATGAAAGTTTCAACAAATTGTTTTCGTTCAAGCAATGAATATAAGACAAAAATTAATGTTTTAACACCAATGATTTTAAATTCTATTATAAGCTATTGGATTTGAATATTATCAGATATGAATTATTCAAACAACATATCTGAAAAAGAAGAAAAAAAAAAGCTGTTTAACATCATGAAGCAGTCGACGTAGATATTGTAATTAAAAAAAATGAAAAATATGAATTCCTATTCAAAGATTTGCTACAATTTGCAAATGGTTAAAAAATAGCTTTGATCGAATACATTTTTAAATCAGATTTTGCCCAATATGTCTTCTTTTTGATATGTGATTCGTTTTTTACAATGCATAAGATGTACGTAAAATAATTCTAAATATTTGTAAGAAGTTCTTTATCTGTGTGATACTAGCGGAAGTGCAGTGAAATTCCGTTAAAACAAATATCAATACAACGAAATATCCTTTTCAACGAAATAAACGTTCAGTACCAACTAAATTACAACCACATTGCTTCAATGCAATTACAACATAATTCCCCTTATAACGAACAAAATTTGCGATCCCTTGAAGTTTAGTATTTCACTCTATATTAAGAAAAAAAATATCAGGTTACGCATAAATAAGTTACGCATACTCATGAAAAAATTCTTCGCGTGTAAATAGAATATTTATAAAATATTAATTAAACGGCTCTCACACTAAGAAACACTAAGCACGCATTATGCAAACACATATACAATGACAAACATCTTATACATATATTTCATCAGGTAAAGTGTATCACGAAATTTAAGGCACCTTTTACGGTGCATATTTCGTTTTATATCTCCAACAATCCAAACTTTATATAAAAAAAATAAACGGGGGGGGGGTGTAGACGTAACGACTTCTTTACTTTAGTCGGTGCCACTTGAAGCAATAAAAGTTTACTACCGGCAGAAAAACGAAGCATTTAGATCTTGTGAGTGCTTCGCCATTTTATTTTTTATATACACAGAACTTCCTCACAAAGAAGTTCCACACTTTGGTTTGCTTCTAAACCAACAGTAAAGCTCGTTGAGGAATAGTAACAGTTAGTTAAAATTTTTACAACTGAAAAGTTAAAATAGAGGTCAACACACAGGTCCAATTCACTTAAACAAATATTTTATTTATGAATATATTGCGAATAAATAAAACCGGGTTAGGTTATTGAGAGAAACTGGCTTGATTAAGTCAATCTCTCAAATCTAGTTTTATCTTTTCCAGGCAATAAATAGCAGTTCATTCGGAAATTTGAATCTTGCAATTTTAACTCGATAAAAAATAGCAACAGTTAGAATTTTACTCCTAAAAATTGAAAACCAATTACAATAAAATTTTCATTTAAAACTTCGTTTGGACAAGAATAAGTAAAACTATTAATTCACTCGAACTCTTTTAACTATATGACTCCTCTATCTTGTATTATATTTCCTACTCCATATGCATCGGTTAATCCGGCATTTTATAACATTATGTTAAACGTTAAGAATACTAAATGGTATGAAAAAGCAAAACATCTTTAATCATACGTTGTGCAAGACGAACTATGCCGAAATGCTCAAGTCATTAAATACTTAGTTGCATAAATAATAAAAAAATCCATCCATATAAATAAAACAAAGAATATGTATATATATACGTGTGTGTGTACCTTATACAAATCCACAGTTTACGTCGGATCTGGACGAAATTTGGCAGGGAGATACTTGGGCACGCGGGAAGGATTATAGGGTGGTTTCTGAGCGGGAAAAAAGTACCGATCCGTTCGAATTTCGAATAAAGAACTTCAAAATGGCTCTTTCTATCGAAATACTTATCGGATCTTCTCGGTCTTGGTCTCATTCGAAAGAACGAAAAAAAAAAAAAAAACTTCTAGGAAAGTTTCCTTCTGAAGGTTTTCAAAACCACTAATTGATACCTCCACCCTGAAGAAAGATATGCTCATTTGAAAATTAAGAAAAATGCATTTTAAATTGGATTTTTAAAAATCGTCTGCACGAGCGTGAAAGAAATTAAATAGGGTGAAATAAATTATTGATAACAAAAAGGTGTTGTCATTTTGTTCTTGAACATAAACAAAATTCTTGCTTTTGCTTTTATTCCTGTAGCGGGATTTAAAACTTTTTTTGGGCATTGATTCATTTTTCGTACTGCGCAAAATGTCGACTTTAATCTAATTGGGACTTTTATAGACACGTATTACTTGACATAAATTTTATTTTCAAGGTATACCGGACAGAGCCGGGCCACGCGGTTAGTAAATAATAAAATAATGCAATGAAGCGTTCCTGCGTGTATCCTTTGAGCACACATTTACATTACACACAAGTCTTTTTTTTTAATAAGAAATATAAATTAAAAAAAAAAAAAAAAGTGCATACGAACAAACTAGAAGGACCTCAATGCATTTCAATTCAACAGCTTACTATGAACTACCTTCTTTGTCGACTTTCATTTATTAATAAATTTAATTTGGTTCATTTGTGTACTTAATTATGCTTTCAAAATTAATAAGCTTACAGTAATGTTTTTTTTATTTCATTCTTTTTTTTTTGCTTAGTTTTATTTTAACTTATTAAAACGGGAAAGCAGGGGTCGGTCGAGAGGAATAAGATAACTAATTTTATGCCAAAATAAAATGTTAAAATATTTTCCATCTTATCCAACAAATTAGAAAAAAAAAAAAAAACAAGAGTTAAGCTTATACCCCACTGGACAAGCTATAAAAATAAAAAATACAATTAAAAATATATGATGTAGCTATCCCATTCTTCTCAACTCTCCCCTACGTCAGAACAAAAATGAGGGGGGTGGGGAGGGGAAGTTACGATCAAGACTAATAAGGAAAGGAAACATAGATGTCGGCACAAAAGTTAAAATCGACGATCTAAGCATGTGTTAAAACTTTCGACTGTTAGAAAAAAAAAAAAACATGTAGAGCGGTGTTTCCTCAAGCAACCGCATCGCTCGTTGTTTGGTTGGGGGTTGAGATACTTCTTGATATTTTGTCGACCGACTTTTCAATAACTCTACACTGTCATTCGAACCCTGTCAAATACTTCGGGAAAACTCCAGCGGTACAAGCACAGACACACTACAAATCTGCTCTTTCCACATACATCAGCCTCAAAACAAATAAGGGGGGAGGTCACGATCAAGGACTAATAAGGAAAGGAAGCATTGATGTCGGCACAAAAGTTAAAATCGACGATCTAAGTATGTGATAAAACATTCGAATGTTAGACAAAAAAAAAAAAAAAACATGTGAAGCGGTGTTTCTTCAAGCAACCACATCGCTCGTTGTTTGGTAGGGGTTGGGGTACCTCTTGATATTTTGTCGACCGACTTTTCAATAACTCCACACTATCATTCGAAAACCTGTCAAATACTTCGGGAAAACTCACACACAGACACACTACAAATCTGCTCTTTCCACATACATCAGCCTATCTTTCGAAGCAAGGAGAGTGGGAAGGAAGCCCATGCCGAAAATCGCAAATCGATACACACATCGACCTGCCGAGAGAGCTGCATCCCCTATCTCTATCGTGTCAGCTGCAACGAATCTGTTATTACATTTTCTCCAGTGAAGTCCCACACACATGCACACACGGACGGAAATGAACGCTTAAAAGGCCAATATCCGCCGCTGCCGCCATTCCCCCTATAGTGTATGTGATGACTTTGCGGAGGAATAGAGTTCGGTGTGCGAAATCCTGATGACTTGTGCGCGGAGGAATTTAGGGAACCAATCGAAACTTTGCAATGTAAACACAGGCCCGATGTCGTTTGCAGTAATCGAGCTCGAAGGCGGCAGGAATCGCCTTTAAGTGCATAACTATTCGTTCCGTTTACATAAACAGCATGTTGTATAATTATGCGAGTTCGTCTCCATAGGCGGCAGTTATTATGGATGGCAATTAGCGCCCCTTGCGCAAATTGGTTCAGATGTAATATACGTCGGTTTGTAATGGTAACGCAGAGAATGGAACCATTTAATTTTCTTTAAAGTATGCCTGCGAGGTCAAGCTATTAAGGATTTTAAAATACCGAGAACGGGGAAATTGGAAAACCGCAAAGAAGAATTTTACAAGGCAGATTGTTATGAAGAGCGAGTGATGGAGTAAGAATTGGGCTTGTTTATGACCCAATTTTTGCCAAAGTTTGATGGAGGTGGTGTTTAATTGTCCGTGTTTAGTTTAAAACATTCGTTTAATTTCATGAAAAACACCGAGTTTACATTGTCGTTAATCATTAAAATATTTGGTAATTGCGCATTGAAACATATTAATAAAGTTACCGCAAAGAATTGAATTTATTTTGAACAAAGGGGGTCAAACATTTGTCAAATAAAATAGATGTAATGATGACAACCAAGTTGGTGATATTTTTCACGCTATCTAAAAATAAGTGTAACATTTTTGATAAGATGCTAAAAGTTGATAGAAATGCTTTTTAACTAAAATAAAGAAATATACAAAAGCTTCTAGTTTAAATAAAATGCTATAATTTTTTGAGTTGCATGTCAAAAAATAAATAAATAAATAAATAAAAATAATAATAATTAAAAACTTTCGTATTAACAACGCGTTAAACATAGTACTCCTTTCCTGTGTGTTCTCTTCGCTGCAACACTTTGCATGTTAAGGTTGAAACCGTTTTACAGAGAGTTGAATTAGGTTGAATCGAAATACAACTTTCTTGCAGCCTGCAACGCGTTGAACATATAAACATTCCTGCAACACTTTGTATGTTGTCGTTGGAAACCGTTTTACAGAGAGTGGTATCATATTGAATCAAAATACAACTTCCTTGTTGTGGCGTGCAAATCGCAGAACATACTACTGCAGATTTAGGACTATGAACATTTGAAATACCACTGATACTGGTCTGTAAAATTGTTTTAAATTTTTGAAGTTCATAATTTATTTTAACAAATTGAATACAGTAGACGCTATTAATTGAACTAATGGTTAATTGAATCAACCGCTTTAATAAATAAAATCGCAAACACAAAAGAATATCTAATTTCATTGAATTGGCCGGTTTATTCAATCAGAACTGCTTGAAACAAACGTGATACACAGGCAGCCACTGGATCAGAGTGTCGAAATGGTACAGATTTTTGCTCATATGGCATTTATTTGATCCAAATAAAAACCGTACTAATGCTTTTAAAAATAAGTCAAAAAACACAAGGCTTCAAATTTTTATTGAAAACTTTTTTTGTTTCCTCGTTTTCCCTCCTTTTAAAAAAAAATCCTATTAGAGAAGACATTCGTTTATTATTTTTAATATAAAAACATTAATGGCAACTACTACGCAGATTTTTCAACGATTTAGTGTGCGAATCTCTGTTGGCAGATCGTGTTAACTTGAAATTGTAAGAGCTGCACTGATCCTCGAGCATAGGTAGTGGGGATTTAATAATACATAAAACTCTAATGTTTCAAAAAATAACTCTGTTTCAATTTCATGAAAGAGTATTTATTTTTGAAAAAATACTATTTCAAGCAATTTTGAATTTGTAACATCAATCCATGAACCACATCCATCAAGGCATCTAAGCGAGCAGGAATAAGTATTTCATTTACTGAAAAGGAATGGGAAAACACTAAACATATACAATAAATACATACAAAAAGAACAAAAACGAATGAGAAGATTAGATAAAAACAACATTCTTTTATTCGAACAAATGTCTTTTTCTCACGAGGTTTTAGAACGAACTCATGCACTTTTTATCTTAAAATGGAAAACAAAAGTACTGTGTGGTATAATATCTACATCTTTTTTTCTTAATAGAATTTGGAACATGCTAGCAGTTTAGAACAGATAAAGCACACCGTCTTGAGGAAGAGAAAAAAGTAATTCTTTTAAGCGAAGAAAGAAACAGACAAAGGGAATAAACTCTTTTTTCCAAAAATATTAAAAGAAGAATAGAATGCATGCACAACAGCGGAAACTCTACATATATTTAAAGTATAAAGTGATTTTAAAAGGAGTTGAAATGAATATTTAAATAACGCATTGGGAAACTTAAGCAGCATTCCCATTTCAGAGCATTTGATAAAAACTTAATTCCCAACTCCCCTAACAAGTTAGACAATGATTATATTACATTACATTAGTTGTGAATGTAAGATATCGTTTCGTTCTTGTATGTGACACTTAGATTATCTTTTAATTTAATGTTTGCAATAAAAAAGGAGCATAAATAGAAAATTTGTAAAGGTTAACTAAGTAAAATATTTAATCCAATGCATCGTTTCTTCATTCCTAATGAGATAGCAATTAAAATTAATAGGCCTTCCATTAGGCTTAACAAAACTCTACTTGTTATGCTAATCGAAGAATAGGTACTTTTTTAGATATGTAAAACAGCTTTTTAAAATTAAATCCTGCCCAAGTTGACAAGTATTCATTTTCCATGAAGAGCCATTAGTAAACCATGTATCATGGGACATTCATTTAAATATTTTATTTGCATATTAGCTTGCAATTTAACTAAGATAATTTCCGCGGTTACTCTTTTGTTCGCTGCAATTGAAAAACGTGCAAAAAAGCACTAGCTACCCAGTCGTGATTTTTTTAGTAGTAACGCAGATTGAAAAAAATAATAATAAATAAATTTAAAAAAAAATTCTGCTTAGTAAACCACCATTAGATTAGTTACCAAACATGTTATAAATCATTACAGCAAAATGATTAAAAATGAACGGCACATTTTTTTTTTTTAAAGTGCAAACTGTAGGTGAAAAAGCTTCAAAATAAATTGAACTGGGGCAAAATAGCTGCAGGAGGCCTAAGGACCTTTTAGCCACTAAGGACTTTCATATAGCTAGGCTCTTTTTAGCCTACTTTCCCGTTAAAAATAAAAGAAAGACGAAAAAAGTATTAAAAGTAGCTTAATGCATCGAAAAAATATCGCCAAGTCCAAAAAATATCGCCAAGTTAAAAAAAATATCGCCAAGTCCAAAAAATATCGCCAAGTTAAAAAAATAAAGAGGTAAAATGAATATCGAAAAATTAAAAATTTGAAAGTAGGGTATTGAGATGGGGAATTTGTGTGTCGGTCGGTCTGTCAATCGGTCAATTGAACATTCCGATTTGGACAAACTTTTTTTTGTTGGAAAGATCTCGGCGAGTACAGCTCATTCCTATATTTGATTTTTTGATTTGAACAATTTTTGGTTCAACTTTGAGCCGTTCAAATAACCGGTCCCGCGATACTAACTTTTTAATGAACAGTCCGATTTGAACAAACTTTTTTTTGTTGGAAAGAACTTTTCAAGGATACTTCATTCCCGTATTTACATTTCCGATTTGAACAATTTTTCATTCAACATTGAACCGCTCAAGCAAGCTGTCACCCCTAATAACTTTTGAGTAAACAGTCCGAAAAAAATGACTGACTGTGCAGACGATTTTTTGTTTATTTATTCATTTGTTTTATTGAATTTATTATTATTATTATTATTATTTTTGGCAGACGATTTTTTTTGTAACAAAAATGTTTCATTCACTAGGGCATTTTATTCTTAATTTATATTTAACAACTGGCAACGGATTAAAAGTGAAATTCGAGACATTTTATCAACGGACGAGTTTTTTTTTTCTTTTTTTTTCTTTCTTTGATAAAATGTGTTTTGATGTACTTTGTACTTTTAAATTTTTTTTGAAAACAATTGAGGAATTTTTCTACGGAAGAACTGTAACAGTTACATTCTTTAAAAGGTGCGACAAAACTTTATTTATTCATTTATTTACTTTTTATGTGTCTATTTCATCTGATGAGAGAGGTATATTTTGCTCTTAAAGGTATGTTTGACATAATTTTTAGTCTTAGATAATCAAGAGAATAATGATCAGATGCTAGAATGCCGATGTCGATGTACGGGAAAGTAGGCTCGTTTAGTTCTTGACAGAACTTCTTGTTAGTTTTTACATTGTTCTTTCTGTTTATTTTGAAATGAAAATATCTACCGTAGATTCGACGGATTCGTAAAGAAAGCTGGGGGAAATTTTTCTAATTAAGAAAGTCTGCAGACCAAGTAAAAAGCATATTTATAGCTTACACGTTAAATACAATTTACGTACTTAACAAGTTATACATGAGACGACAAATGGCGAACTGAGTTGAACCTTGTAAAACGGGGCATAAAATTTTATGTCTAAAAATATCATTACGCCATTTAATAATATTTAATTATCTACACACATTAATTCATTTGGAACATTTTTATTTATAAGAAATCTGCGGTCAAATATATTTTACCCTTTTTATAAGTAGAAAAAATGCACACAAGAGTTGCAATTTCCTCAAAGTATACGAAAACTCTATTAGCATTCTTATGATGATTATATAAATAACAAAGTAAGTGAATTAATAAATAATATGAAGACTCAACGCATCAGAGGAACTTTCTTTCCAGAACTTAGATCAAATAACGAAACTTTCCAGCAAAACCAAGAAGCGGAATTCGGACGAATCGCATTCGCTTCGAATGAGCATTCTTCAAAGAATTCGGACGATAATTAAAAGTCGGATAGGAATCAATGTATTCCAATACGACAGCTGCTGTACGGCTAAGAGCATTCGTAAGCAGTTTTGGTACCGGAAATTCCCAGGATTCTTAGAAAGGAATGGATCTCTGTTCATTCCCAGTTTATGGTTATTCCTAGAAAGCTGGAAAACTTTCGCTTGGAGCTAGTAGGTACCTTTTGAAAAATCTATTCCACTGCGTCATTATGATCGTGGCAGTTGATGACACTGCGCTTGAGCGATGGGGAGCAGTTGTTCCGTCCACAACTGCAGCTTAGTAATTATAAAGCTGCTGCCACGTAAAAAAATCATAATGAAAAATCGATGGAATGCCATTCATATTTTACAGTGAAAAAGCTAAATATAATATTTTTTTAATAATGAAAAGTTAAGAAAATGTGTTCTCAGAAACTCGTCAAACTTTGCAGAGAGATTTAAGTCTCTAATAACCCTGGTGAAGATAGCAAAGCACATATAATAAAAGAGCAATTCTTAGGTAGGTATTCAAGTGAAACACGGATGATCGCAACTCACCAATGCAATCGCAAATTCCTAAATTTGGATTCAAGTGAAACGTTACAATCGCTACGAGATGCGATTCTAATGTAATTCGACTCCCAGTAGCGATTGCAATTTTGGTCTATTGCGATCGCCTCAAAGCGATTGCAATGATGTTTCACTTGAATTCGGCCCTTAAACGTCAAAATTTTGGACTCATCAAAAACTAATAATTTTTTTCTAAATAAATAGTTGATGACATACACATTGAAGAGGAGCCAAAATCCAAAATTAAAGAAAACTTAGTAAAATAATGTGTAAATTTGAATGTTTGAAAGTTTAAAAACATATAGTAATTAATCTCAAAGCTAAAGAGTAACATCAACATAGCACGTAAAAACCACCTGATAAATAAATAAATTTTCATTGGTCGGTTCATAATTCGGTTTTAAAAATAAGGATTCAAATGCTATTTCTTAGACACAGATGAATTGACAACTTGGTGTTTCAACTTAGGTCATGCTCGAATAGGCTGACCGGTTACACGGGTTCATTTGGCATTATCGCTATCTTTTTAAGTCACTGGTTAACTGATAGTACATCATAACGTACGGAGACTATGGGAACGTAAGCAAAGACAGGATGAGATAGGATGGGGGGCGGGGATGTTGAGTTTATGCCATGGGGGAGGAGAGGGTGACCAGAAATGTGTCATCACACTTTTTTTATACAATATGATGACGAAAAACAGCATGTGACAAGGGAGTGGAGGGGATAAAGTTATATTTTTTGACAAAGGGAGAAGAAATTCAAAATTGTCGCAAAAAAGTGTCATCAATTACGGGACTTTAATAAGTCATTTGTGGAACCAGATTCTTTTAAAAAAATAAGAAAGAAAGTCCACGTAATTTTTCAAACATTTGTCTGTCATTGGGTCCAAAAAGGTTAGGAAAAGCAGATCTAAACCACAATTTATACGTTCACGATAAGTATAATTTATCGGAGTTAAGAAAGCAACTTCCTATAAAAATGTATAACATGCCAGAAACAGAAAAGCAGGTTCTTTTTTCCAGCGCAGCGAACTTCTCCACTATTCCCGTAGCGCCGAAAAGAATTCGTACTCGGCGCAAGGGCAGTTGTGAAACGAAGCGTTTCTTCCCAAAACTGCCACCACGTGTGAATATTCTACGCTTGGCGGGGCACACGTCAGGAGTGGCCCAGCTGTATCAAGAGACCTTCAAATGCTTTCCTGTGCTGGGGGAAAAAGTATTTTGTTTCTGTTTTATTCTACTTTGCCTACTTTTGGGAAATGTAAACAGGTTTATTCCCACACTGTAATGAAACAATTTTACTTGCTTCTTGGAATGATAAAAATAAGACGCGAATTTGGGAAAAAAAATCTAAGTAGCTGCCTCAGCAATAAGGCACAACCGTTCAGGCTCATTTGTGGCTAAATATGTTCTAAAAAAATGGCCATTTCCTTTGACAAATACCACTCTAAAACACTTTATTCTCGTCGCAATAGTTGTGCAGGAAATTGCCAAATTATCTGCTTACATCAGGAGCTTGAATTGCACTTTCAACAATTCTATCAAAGAAATAAAATCAGAATGGTTAAGATATAGTTTATCGAGTAATGACTTTTACCTAGCTCTCAGTTATTCAAGCTTTTAAAGCCAGTTTCAACGCAGTGCATTGTTAGACGTTAAGGTATTTATGTACCTTCAATTAATTTGAAAAGGTAGTAAATTATTTTTCAATCAAAGTATTTACTGGATGAAAATATTCTCTGTAGTTGAATATCCTAAACAACTAGAAAAAAGGGGGGTTCCAAAAGTTTCAAAATTTCAATTTTCGAGAAAACTAATGGTAGATGAAATTCTCATCGGTTTTAGGACAAGAGACGGTATTCGTAGATTGCAAAATGCAGTATGATTAAGAAAATCTTGAAAGAGCAAACCTACCAACAGTTGAAATTTGGACCGTATTTCATGCTAACGCTTAACAAGGTCAATTTGCATTCTTTTGTTTTTACTACCCCATACTCACTTGAGTGTAATACTTTTGATTTTATTTGTAAAATATTGTACGATGACTATGAGATTTGCTTCAGTGTGAATATCCTCAATGGTCATAAGGGCAGCAGTATTTGAGAGTCACAAATAGCACAATAAACGTATTTGAATTTTTCACCAAAGTGAATTTCTATTTTTATTAAGGACTTCTAGGCGACCTTCTGCAATTGTATAAAAATTTAAGTACTTGTCACCATACTTGGTCAAAGGTAAAATTAAACTACTTGTTTAACGATGAAACACACTATTTTATACATTACTTTTAAGTTAAATAAACAATTAAAGATGAAAAAATCCATTAAAATATAAACCAATCCGCCACAAATATTTGAATTTTAAAAATATAAAACGATCTGAGACACAAATAAATTAGTCATTCAAATACATTTAAAACTTTCATTAAAATGTGAAATTGGAGAAAGAGGAACAAACATGGCAGCTACGTGAACGATGTTTTTCTGTCTTCGCCAAATTGGAAGAAAAACAAGTCGCCATATGCCAACATACCATTATTCTTCGCCCATTTTTCGCATAAGACTCAACCTCACTTTTGAGTGACACATAGCTTTAAGTTTTCCTTTCATATACTATTTCCATTTCAATGACAAATTTTCATTGAATAAAATAAAGTGCAGCTATCGCCGTTGCTATTCTGGTAAAGATTTCCTGCCCTCAAGTTCAGGAAATGAACAAAAAGCAACATCCAAGTAACCGAAAGAGCCCGATATAATTTATGCGTCTTTAATGATGCCACAAAGAACGGATTGACCTCGTGCATTCACTCGTTATTTTAGAATATCAACAAGTGGCCAGCCAGTTGAAAAGGTCACGGTCACGGTCAAACGAGATTCAGTGGCGGTTGAAAATGAGTTCTACTAAGTTCATAAACTTATTTTTTATTTTTAATAATCTTCGAACTGCACCACAAGGAAAATCATCAGCGTTGGGCGTGTAACAAATAACAAGCATGTTCTATAACTGAAAGAACAATTACTCACTTCGCTCGTGATTAAACACAACAATGGAGAAATTTATCAAGTTTTCCTCTCGTTTCTTTTCTTTTTTTTTTCTGTCTTAATCAAACAATCAACAACATTACTTTCAACAAGTAGGTAATAAAAAAATCCAATATTCAATTAACAATACAAGTTGACAATACACGAGTTAACGCCGTTGTAGTACTTACTGATTTAATTGGTGAGAATAGTATTTTTTTTTCTTTTCTTTTTAGGCGTATCTTTGGGCCGAATTCAAGTGAAACACCATTGCAATCGCTTCGAGGCGATCGCAAAAGACCAAAATTGAAATCGCTACTGTAAGTCGAATTACGATTGAACCGTATATAGTAGCGATTGTAATGTTTCACTTGAATCCAAATTTGGGAATTTGCGATAGCATTAGTGAGTTGCAATCGTCCATGTTTCACTTCAATTCCTGTCTTAACAATTAATTGAAGAGGGGATTTTTTTTTTTTTTTTTTTTTTTGTAACGTAAATGGTGAGATGGAGTGCTTTCAACCCCAAAATTATATTTTTTTGTACATTCCACAAATTTAGCACATTGAAATAGGGAAATTTCCAACGATTTCTGTATTTATTTATATAAATACAACTAAAACAGAAGCGTAAGAGACATACATTTGCGTATGAAGCCATATCGTCGTTTCGGAGCAATAGTAAGACATAAAATCACAGGAATAACAGCAAAATATCCTACTCTTGCTTTGAGACTACGTTATATGTAAACATTGCGAATTGTTTCAGTGCAAAAGTTCAACTCTTGAGGGATGAAGACAACCCCACTTCACCAGTTTAGGTTTAACTGTTTTAGACGAACAGTGCAAATTAAGGACTGCGTACATATTAGGATTTTCTAGTAGAAATAATCTATGTTTTTACACAGTTATGGGTATGTTCGAACAGAGCAGCAGCATTTGACCATTTGTCACAGGTTTGTCTGGGATAACCAGTTGCAATATTCGAACATACCCCGTATCAAACAGTATATAATAGCGGTGCATTGGCGATTGGCGGCTTGTTTGCTTTCTGACTAGAAGAAAGCTGAAAAATATACTTCACATAGAAATCATCCTAGTTTTCTACGCTTTCAATGTTCTTAATGACTTCATGTTTTATTTGCAGAGTAATTTTATGTTTTAATGGAGCATGTTTTTAAATTTATCTGGAAAGTTTTGTGTTTTTTATAACTTGATGAAACTTTTGATGGCTTTTAATGTGCTAGTTTATATACTTGGCTGGTTATTTTACATTAGAATGGAGCTGAAAAGGTCAAACTAGTAAATTGTAAGCGATATTATCACCTGTTTAGGGGCAAAAGATGATAATAGTAGTCCTAGAAGATGTTGATATATCACGTGATTTTGAACTATTGTTTAAACTTAGCACGCATTCACCCAAAACTTAAATTCAGCTTACATCTCTCGGCGTATCATTGCCTCATGTTTTCTCAACTATATTTTGCAACCGAATATTCCAAATAAACACAAAATGTTTACTTTATTTTGATAACTCTTAATTTATCACTGAGAGCAACACGTAGCAGTAAATAATATTTAAAACTCAAGTCAGGCTTCAAATTTTTCATGCACGATCGACCACTAAAAATATTTCCAACGAATCAAGCCATTTAAAGCACAAGGATCAGTGTACAATTTTTATCACATGAGGAAACAAAACAACACATAAACTGCATAACTAAAATAAACGAATCGAAAAACGAAAAGTCAACCGTAATCAGGAAGAGAGGACGTAAATTGTTCATTTAATACGGGACAGCCTCGTAAAAAATGCATGTATATCCATCTGAAGTTGAGAAAGAAAATAAAAAGCGGCATTAAATCACAGAATCGTGCGCTTGTTGTGAGGCCTTGCATCAGTAACAAAAACTATCGTCTGTTTTGATGTCTGGCAGATACAATTGGTGTCTGGCACTCTAGGACATGCAATATGCATTTACAGCATTAGCGCAGATTGCAGTTTTTGTAATTCGATTTGTTTAGTTTAGAAAAAAAATAGCTCCAATTAGAGTAGTTCTAAAACAGTTCTGTTGAAGTTTAGAACTGAATGGGAAATGGTCCATTGTTCTCGGCAATCTTTCAAGAAGGGTTGTTGTAACGCCTAAAAACTTGTTATATTTAGCGGCATATTTTACTCACGAAAGCCAGGTGGAAGTGAAAATAAAATCACTTCAATTGCTCGCTGTGAAAGTAATCCACTGCATCCTGTTTTGTAGCTTGGATAACTGATGTTGCTATTTTCTACTGGTTATTCATCGAAAATTTGATTTTAACTGCTGCGCATTATTTTACTTATTTCATGAAAACCATTACATTCAAAGATATTTTTAACACCTTCAGAAGCGTAAGTAACGAACGCATTGTATTTTAAATAAACTTCAGCATCTTGGGAAACTCAAAAAAATAATAAGGATAATAATTGAAACTTCAAAAACATTACATTTGAATATTCCTTTCCTTTTCGTAATACAAGCTGACAAATGTTCCAAAAGTTTAAAAAATCCCATCAGTACGAACCGCTTCTTTTCCTACCATCTTATCCACATTAAGAATTTTTTTTCTTTTTTTATAGTATCGATCAGTATTGTGTTCTTCACTGTCTTCAAGTATTTAACATAAGAAAACACCCTTGCTATAATTATGATTGTACTATTTTGCTTACTTACTTATTTTTTTTTCTTTATAATTAAAAATTTATTAAAGTAAAAGTATAACAAATATTTAGGGTTACATTTTTTAATAATGAGTAGAAACGCCCCGTTTGTAGCTTTTTTTTTTTTTTTTTTGCATTTATTAATACTTTTCAACTTGTAGGGAATTTCGAGTCAACTCACAAACACTTCGCGTTAAGTCATACTGCCACATATAGGTAGTTTCTAAATACATTTACATAAAATGATTCCAATCAAATCAGAAAAAAAAATCCGACTGTACCATTAAAACAAAACGAAGTATTTTTACGTAAAATATACATGGTATTGAGAAAATATTAGCACTCTTATTCGATCATTTTAATTCTTAATCCCTTTTTACATTCAAGATACATTAGGTTCTAGCCATAATAAAAATACAAATTATAATATACTATTAAAGCTTTAAAAAAAAAACTCTCAACTGAATTTTTTAATGACGGAACGCACAAGTATTTTATCCAAATCTGTTTTTCGTTTCAAAATAAAAATTTCTGATCGGTATATCTTAAGTCTTAACGCAAAGACTTTAAATAAAATGCATGACAAAAAAGTTATGAATATTCAGTTCTTTCATAAACTTTTCTCCTCAAGATGACATTTTTTCATTTTATATGCAGATATTCACTTTTGTTGCAGGAGATACACATATATTTTTACACTCTTCTGAAAAATATCTTTTTATATCTTCCTTTCTTCTTATTGTAATGAATTGCTGTTATTTTCATATGCTTTCTTTTGATGCATAATGACCTTTTTACCCAAATAAAAAGGACGCTTTTTTCTTAAGTCGTACTAAATTAGCATAGCTGCTGATTTGATTTCACTTCTTTTTTACGTTCTTAGAAATAAAATGGTGCAACTGATTTCTATTAACTATAATGGAGAGTTGTAACTTTGGAAATGATTTAAAACATCAACAGGGTATCTGCTCAACCTGGACTGTTAAAATCCATGACTTTCCCTGACTTTCCATGACTTTTGCGAACAATTTTCCATGACTTACAATTTTAACTATTTCATTTGACGCTGACATCAAAATAGAGCATAAATATCAATATAAGGTGTAAGACAGTGTACCTTTGCTTTTCGAAACTATTCTTTTTTTTTCGGCTATGCAAATAAATTTAACCAAAGCTAAAAAAAAGAACTTAACTAAATATATCTGAAAAAAAATGAGTACAAGGATTTAGCAACATTTAAAAGTCAAAACAACTTATTATCCCCCAAAGCAGAAGTATGAAAGTGTGAAATTCAAATTGAATAAATGAATCACATGCTCTATTGTCAGTCAGGGGACAAAGTCCGCGCACATGCACAGTTTCGGAAAATTCGCCGCTCAGGGGTTTTAACGTTGAGTATTCATCTGATTGATCAACACAATGCAACTTGTTTGAAACTCTTATTAAGACTAATCAGATTGCACCCAATACAAGGTTCCCCTACAATCTTAAAAATAAAATTCAAGTACTTTTTAAGGAGGTTTAAAAATTTTTCCAGGAATTAACTTCTAAGAAAGGGTCTGCACAAAAATCAAGATTAATTTCAAAAGTGATGTAAATGTTGATGAACAGTACAGATTCTTTACAGATTTAATATGAAAAACCTAAAAATCGTGAAATATTTTTCATCAATATGAAAAAGAAAATTTTATGGAAAGGTAGATTGGAAGCAATTCTTTGGCTTATTCAAGTGTAAATTCAAAGGAATGGTAAAAATGGTAAACACCAACATTTTCTATTTGTTCAAGCATAAAAACCATCAGACAACAAATCTTTTTTTTTTTTCAATGAAGAAAACTTATAATTTCAGAATAAGACCAGGATATAATGTGATCACCCTATTTTGCCAGTCTGTGCATGCAAAATGTATTCTATTCCCCCCCCCCCTATTCTTTTCTCTTCCCCCCTCCAAGAAAAAATGGTGATTTTTTTTTCTTTTGAAATTACAGCTTTTACTCGATTTTTTCAAACTCGAGGAAAAACGTGCCTGTATTTTGTAATTAAATAAACAAATGAAAAGTCAAGGAAGCACTTTGTCTTTAAAAGTTCGGTGTTTTCTTAAAAACTATTAGAAACCAATAAATTGGAAGAGCTAAAATTTGAGTTCAAAAATAAATAAATTATTAAAATAAAATGAACAATGAGTATATTTAACGTAGCACAACATAAAAATAGCTTCAGAATATCAAAATAATTGAAGTATTTACTGGATGCAAAAGGATTGAAGACTTGACAATGGCACGCCATTTTCGGCGAAGCACGTGCTCAATGTTAGAATGTCAACCAAAAATAAATAAATAAATAAAAAATAAGTTGTACAAAACCCATTACACACGTATTTCTGTCCCTGTATTTCTAAAAAAAAATGATCATGGAAGCAAAAAATTCGAAAAATAATTTTAATTCACCAGACAAATCTAAATTTTGTTGAAAGAAAATCATTAAGATACCAGCAAAAACGTATTTTTCAGAAAAGCTCATGTTTAACTTGTTAAAGATATTCTTTTGTATAAAAATCCAATCCTGATTATTCTATTTCTAAATTGTTTTAAAGGTAAAGCGAAACGAAAAAGCGGCGCCTAACCGCGAACTTTTAACGATTGCCGATTATGCGCAAAAATAAAACTTTTCGGGGTATGTTTTTTTTTTTTTTTTCGTCTTGAAAAAACGGCTCCCGATTTCGAAATCCCGACGATTGCCGATTTTTCGATGGACACAATTTTTTTTGCAGGAGCACGATCGTGAAGGTTCGAAGATCGCCGATTTTTCGGCACATTTTCTACGAAAAATAATACCTTTGGAGTTTTCAAGGACATTTTAAAATTTTCAAGGACTTTCCAGATCTCTTGAAAGACCAAATGAAATTCAAGGACTTTTCAAAGTCGCGGGAACCTTGCAATAACGAAGCAGAATGACGATGGATGTTTTTTTGTTCTTCCGAGATCGGGAGAAATAACCACCGATCCTGAGCGCTAAAATCCACGATAAACAGTCAGTTTCCATGACTTTTGGACATTTTTCGCTGAAATCCATGACTTTCCATGACCAATTTCGATCATATATGAAATCCATGACTTTCCCTGACTTTCCATGACTTTCCAGGTGCGCGGACACCCTGCATCAACAATAAAGAAACATCTAAAATTCCTACATGAAAAATTATTTCAAATATTTTTTTTCTGTAATAAATTTTGAACAGCAATTCGTTTCACTATCATAATAAGAACTAAGCATTTTATTGCGAAACTGTTTTATATTTAATTAAAAGCAAAAATTTTCTAACGATAATCCAATCAAATACTGGCAAAAAAATAATCAGTCGACTTAAAAATTTTCAAACTAATAATTAAGTAACTGAAACAAATTAAACAAAAAGCAGTACATTTGAAATATTAAAAACTAGTACATGTGATGAAAGGATTTTTTGTGAGGTCTGTAATAAAAGCCGTTTGCTTAAAGGGCAATAAAAAGATAAGTGTCAAATATGTCAATGTCAAAAGTAACAACAAGAAAACACCTGGATAGGACGAAGAAAGATTTATCACTTTGTTACACACTTTTATAACACGCATTTTCCCATCGTGATTCATATTTATTTAGCAAATCAGTAAATCAATATAAACAAGCAAAAATCAGACAAACGTTTATCAACCTTTTAATACTTTCTGTTCAGAAGATTTATGTTTGAATCTAGAAAGCCATGCTCCTAAAAAATGAAAATCTTGTAAATACGCAATAGTATAAATAAAAGCTATTGATAAGCTGACACACTTGATTTAAAAATTACTAATAAACTTCTGAATTTTAAACGAGTGTTTGAATACTGTGGACGCCGGATAATGAATCAACCCAGTGCTTTAATGAATAAAATGATCAAAAATGGAACACTAACCAAGTTTATTGAATAAGCCGCTTTAATGGATCAAAGCTGTTCAAAACAAACGTGATGCATATAAGCGGCGGCCACTATAAAACAAGGAAAATGCTTGAGGACATTTTTCTTTTATAATGCCCGTCATAATAAAATTGCAGAAACTATTAGTGATAGCAATATTCTACAAAAACGCATACGAAATATACTCAGACAACTTTTAAAAAACATGTTAGTTTTTATCTTTTTAAACGAAAAAATAACATGCCCCAGTTAACGCAGATTTATTTGATTTTTTTTTCCTAGTCTGACATCTGGTGATGCTTTTTCAAGCCATACGCGAAGGAAAAAAAATGTCTTCTTTATTAAATAACTTTAAATCTTTGATCTTGGGGATGAAGTCCATTCGCCAGCTACTAGTACGTGCTTGGATAAACTAACAGATACGGCACCGCGAATGGTGAGCTCTAAAGCTGGGTTCTATTTCTCCTATAGCTCAACTAGGGCAAACAGAAACTGTTAGGACTGAACTTTTGACATTTCACTCACATACAAAGTTCTAGATTTTTTTTCCCCTTCTTTCTTTTTTAAGGAAAATAAATAGGAAAAATCTATTAGCAGCTCAGCTCAAAGTCTAGGATAGGAGAACAGGGATCTCAGTGTGATTTTCGAGAGGAAAAGAAATGTCGCCTGGCACAATTTGCAGTTTAAGGATTTGGGGAGTCGAGGCCTTCAGAAATTCAGTGTGAGAGGGGGGAAAGCATCGCTGTTGAAATGTGGGTTTTAAGAGACGGGCGTAGTGCCCTGATGGCAGACATTTTGTTTGTCTAAACTATTTTGTTGCTTTTTATGTGGACTTCTGATGTTGGTGGGATGGGATTTTCTAATACTTTCCACATTCCTCGTGGAACAAAACTTTAGATGAATGGATATAGTTTGCCCACGTACATGTATAGTTTGCAAACATTATCAGTTAATTCGCAATATTTGTTTCTGGTGTTTCTAAAAGTTAGGACATCAGTCACAAACATAGCTAAATAAGATTATATTTCGGAATTTACATTATCCTTCTGTATTAAAAAATATTTTTAAGACAAGGTTTTAAAAAATTCGTTATTGTTATTGTATTATTGACATTATTGGTGTTACAGCATTGTGGCGCGTTTTGTGGGAGCATTCCTACTTTGCTCAATCATTTAAGGCTCGAAGATGGAATCTTCTTCTTAATGTTTAAAAAAAATATTAATTGTAGTAAAAAACTTGCAAGATAAAAATTATTCGCACAAACTATGTTCAAGTTCATTATCATTAAGAAAATCAAACTGACAAGGGAAAAAATAAAAGCTTTAGTGATACGTGAAAATATGAGTTAATTTATACTGCATAGTAATTACATAAATTAAATTAACTGTTGAATAAAATTTAGTTTCTTAATAAAATAAAAAAAAAAACTTGTTACGACTCACTATATAGGTTATATACGACTATCTGAAGCTAAGTAATTTAGATTAAGAAATTTCTGTAAATAGTAGAGTCCATATCAGAGCTACGCATGCGTAGCAAATTAAGGTAATATGATAATGTAGTAAAACACAGAGCTAATTCACTAACAAGCATATATTAGAAGCTATTTTTAAAACATAAAGAAAACATCGGCGAAGATTACACTTGCTTATATTCTGCGTTTGCAGGAAGTGTAGAAATTATATTTTTCAAAACAAAAAAAATCCTCTATCTCTCACACCAGTAAAAATCATTATATGAGTATTCAAAAAAAAAAAAAAAGAGTAACATTTATTTCTTCAATTGATATACCACCAAGAGTTTTAAAATAATCTGAATAATAAACTAAACGCATGCTATTACTTTAAAAGTCGAAAGTTTCTGAAAAATTTTGTTTTGTAGCACACTAAACAAAATACCAGCAGAAAATCACTGCTTGTATACATTTTTAATTAAAAAGTAATAAGTCGAACATCAATTATATCCCGAAATTAAGTATACCGTAAGCAAAAATAATACCTAAGCAAAACATTCCACCGAAACTTACTACTACATCAATTAGAAGTGGTGATATTGGGATAATTGGTTAATTCAGAAATCATCAATCGAATATCTATTAAATTTACGAAGTTCAGCTTGTCATTCGCTAAAATTATACCGAAGCAAAACATTCCTACTACACTTACTGATATATGAATGAATCACAGGTGCTTATATCGTGCTGATTGGTTAAATAAGAAATGATCAAGTGCATCATGAAAATTCGGTTTCATTTTTTTTTTTTAACTTCTTATGCACTCATATCATTCCATATACTTGTTTCAAAGCAGGAAAAAATCAGCAAAGGGGGATCTCGAACTTTAATATAGCGACCATCATCATATATTTGATACACCTACGAAGTCCAGATCATACCACGAAGGTCAAGATCTTACACATGCAGAACAAGATCCTTCCTTGTACCAAGGATGCTGTTTGGAAGCAACGGAATGGCTGGATCACGACTAGAACCGGCTTCAAATCATGTTCGTGCAACAAGGAATAATAATACAGGGTGCTTGTTCATCCTGATGGCCTTCCATGATTCGAAAGGAACATTACCGGTTCAGTGCAAGAAGTCTGAAGAAAAAGAGGTGCGCCTGCATAAACTTTTCAATATTACAACTGAAATAAATCCTTTGTTTGAGAAAGCTCACTCAGGTGTGTTTAATGGTACTGCATTGCAATGTGCAAGAGGAAAATCAAAATTGAGAAACTATCATAATATAGTTTCTTAAAAATATTCGAAACAGACAAAAAAAACATTATTGAAACTGAATTTAAAGAAAATATTATTCATTTTCTTCACAGTTTTAGAAATTGACCAAAGCGATATCCAGCTACTATTACAGAACTAATTAATTTGTGATGGGAATAAAAAATAAAATTTCTTAGTGAGCATTGCGACAAAACGAAAATCAACAAAATCAACGACACACCATCAGGTTAAACAATCCCAGATATTTAAAAAAAAAAAAATACAAAACGATTGATTCAACTTTTAAGGTAAGCGTATATGTAGTATGTCGACTTTTAGTTGGAGAGACGCATTTTCCACTGAATTTAATTTCTGACAGTTGGGGTTTCATTACAACTAGTTCACTTTTCTTGAAAGTTTGAAGGTCAACCTTCTTGTTTGAATGACAATGCATGAGTAAAAAAATAAGTGAAGAAGATGATTTTTAGCTTCTAGTTGTCGAAAAAATGCTATCCATTGAAGTATTTAGCTAGAAACAAAACCTATGAAATTCATCCAAGACCTATTAGGTTTTGCAGAATTAAATTTTGTAGGAAATTTGAAATCAAAAGATGAATCATCTAAATGTAAGAAACAAACTTTTTCTAAAAGAAATATGAGAGGGTTACCTGAAACTGACAAATAAGCAAAGCAAGCTAAGAGCTAAGTTGAAGAAGCAATTGTTGTTTTCTTTTTTCCACACTTAATATCATTAACGACAAGAACCATTACTGATGTTATATTTTTTTCTGGGAGGATTTCTGTCCATAACATTCCTTTTATGTATGAATAATTAATATACTAGAATTGGCAATGCGGTTTGAGCCGAACAGTTCTAGAGTGTGACCTAAAAGCCCTTCTAGTTGCAGCCCTGGTTGGTCTTTGTATAGCCTTGAAGACAAATGAATTCAATAATTAATTCTATTTTATTAAAGAGGCACAAATATAGAATGCATTTTAAGACTTAATACTTTCTATCCTGTCAAGAGAGAGATTTAGAAAAAAAAAAAGAAAGAATAAAGATTACTCTCTAAGTACAAATGTATTTCCATAACCATATTTGGAAAAAAAGGCAAATAAAGCTCAATGGAAAATAAAACAATCCATCAGCGAAACCTACCCACATCGGCTACAAGGTCTCTCTTTAAAAGATTTAAAGTTCTTTCCGACATCGGTTTTATTGCCATAAATGTTTCACGAACACAAATCACCTAATTCACTCAAAGGAATTAAACTGAAAGAGCCCTTGAATTTTTAATAGCGATAAAGCCGAGGAAAGAAAAACAACTTTGACATCATACATCTTCGAGGCTCTCTCCAGATGCACTTCAGACACAGTGCGAATTTGAAAGGAGTGTCTACGAAAAAGATACAAATGCATCACTGCTTTTAAATTTTCCCCCACAGTCAAAACGCACTAATTTCAAAAGTTTCTCTTCCGGGCCATTATTGTAATGGCTTTTATGACTCTTGCCGCCGCACCCATAAGTCCTTACCCTTTTGACTTCGACTATCTTTTGTTATCGCACCGCCAGAGTCGCAGAGGTAACACTTCAAGGTAAAAATATAAACCTTGTTCCAGAAAAGGACCGTTCCGTTGTCCTTAATTAAGTATGATCACTTTAAAGCAATTCAATTACATATAAATAAAAGGGGAAAAAATCGGTAAATGCTCGGCCAGCATTTAAAGCTGCTCAAAACAAAGTTACTAACTCAACCAGATTAAATGATTGGAAATAAGAAAACGTGTCCGCCATGCTAAAAGCGGGTAATTAGTATATTAACTAAAACAAAGACTTTCCCTAGGGGCCATTCTAACTTAGTTTTAGGAACATCATTATAAATTAAAAAACATACAGGCAAATACTTAGTAGTTTAATAGGGTACTCAAGAGTTTGATAGTGCAATTCATTAAAAATAATGTTTGTTTTCGGGTGTAAAGAAACTTATTATGGCCAATTCAAGGGAAGGGGGAGCAAGTAAAGCTCGTTAATCTGAAACTCGTCAAACCAGATCTGGAGATATTTCGAACTGATTTTGTAAGAAGCAATTAAAAGTTAAATGAAAGCGGTTTTTAAAAAATAATCGACGGTCTTTCAGATAAAACAGCATGTTTAGATATTCTACCGACAAATTGCAGGGAAAGATCGTAAAAATTAAAAATAGCAGTGCTAATAACGAAATCTACTACTTGTAAGTTTCATTCACATAAGTAAACAAAATCATCAAGTTAGAGCATCGCAAACCTTAGCAACGAAAAATAATAATAATAATAATAGCTTTTAATAAAAAGCAAAGTTTAAAACGGCATGTTAAGAAATGTTGCTGACAAAATACGTGGAGTGATTATACCACTCAAAACTTGACATGCTTATATTACCGAACCTATTATAGGTAAATCTCATTCATATGTCTAAAACAAATTCATCAAACTTTAGCTTAGCAAACTTGACAATTAGGAATAAAAAAACGCAAATGCACTTTAACAGCAAATATAACATGACTAGAAAAACCGTGAGAAAAATCAAGAAATGAAAACCGTGTTTCATTAAAATATTTTGAAATATGTACGTAAATACATCTTCAACTTAATATGTTGTCATTGTTTGTGTGATTACTTAGTTGACATATTATCTATGATTGATATTAATTACTACACGTAGTCTATCGTAAAATTCAATTTTGTGCGTTTGCTATATGCAGATTAAATCAATTATTAATATTTATATAACCTAATCATTACTTTACATTCAACCCACATTTAGCAGATAATCTAATGCTTTTGTTCAATCACCCAGTGGTAACATCATATGTCATCAGTAGCTGATGAAATCTCAAACTGTGAAATATTTGTCAAAGAGGATTGTTTCAAACCCACAGGTTACGCATGAATGCACTTATTGTATTATACGCAAGACTGATTGAGGAACAATGCAAACAACTAAACTTCACAAAACCTTTTAATTAATAAATATCTCACAAAATCTAAAGCACGTTTGGAATGTTAATTTTGGCAAACAATTTTGTTTTATTTAGAAGGTTGCAGATTCTTTCTTTTCTAATGTTCTGAATCAATCAGATCACATTAGTGATGTACGTATATGCAGTGGTTTGGAATTAGTTTCATGTTCAGGCAAAGCTAACGTCATTAATTTCATGTATGGCTAAAGTAAATGTCATACATAACTGATAATTTCCTTTTACATTGAACTACTATCATTAATTTCATGTTTCAAAAGCAAACGCCATCGATTTTCAGGAAGGCTACAAGTTGTTATAACATCGAATATAGTATTAAATTTCTCTTCTCATTGCAAAATTACCTTATAACGTCTTAGTTCTTGTCGTAAAATGCAAATCATCCAACGACCAACGGGAATGTCAACACAACCTTAGTAGAGTATTTAACCATATAATTACGGAAACAAGAATACGGAGTCACAAAAAAAAAAAAAAAAAAAAATGCGGAATAAAATTAATGTATCATTAAAAAATTACTGTTAGATGAAAGGTGCATTTGTGCTAAAAAAAAATGAAAGGTCCATTGTGCTATACACATATAATATTGTGTAGCCAGCCTATGATCAAATATTAAAATTGATAACTTTTGAATTTGGAATAAGTTATTAAAATTTAAGAATTTAAACTTGCAAATGTATTTAAAAAACTTGAAAAATAGTTAAAAAGTCTGAAACTTTATGTTTTGTCATAAAAATAAAAGTTATCATCCTTCCCTTATTTTAAATGAAATAACTGATGGTATTATATATTTTATATGGTTTTATACTTGATGTTATTTATTTTTAACACAGTGTTTCAATTTGATTATAGTTTCACGTACGGTATAATTTAACTTTTTTAACTATACCGCACACAATGATTTGGTTTGATGGAAAAATCGTAAAAGGTCATCAATACGAAAGAAAGAAAAAAGAAAAAGCTTAAGTTCACTTCCAAACTTCGCAAGTGCAAACTACTTTCAAATGTATCAACCCCATTAACTAGAAAAGTTTTAAATGAGTATATTAAATATGTAACTATCTCCGCCAGATGTTTAACCAGAACCAATCACAAACAATTTTTGAAAGCATAGAACTAGTTCTGAAATACGCTGCCGATGCAAAAAATAAAACCTTTGGTAAACAAATAAAGTAACGAAAAAGACAAATCATAACTACCATCTGTCTACATCTCGTTTAATTTTCCACATTACACTAAAAGCAAATTTTCATACCCGTGTGCATAACATTAATATTTAGAGGTATCCTGTTGTTATCTTTTCCGTGCACAATCCAATTATCTTTTAGTGAGCCGCTCGGTAAATATCAGGACCTAATGTGTTTTCGATTCTAATAATTTCTATTCATTTAAAAGAGACAAGCGGTTATACGAAAGCGAGGAATGGACGAATTTTTTGAAACTTGATATCGCAAAACACAATTCATATGCAAAAATAATGTTATCCGTGGTTTTAAATTGCCAATCGATTGAAAATTTCACTTTACTTAGGTTCTCTTCTGAAGCTTTTCGGTTTGTAAAATATAAATAATGTTTGTATCAGCTCGTATGAAAGGGAACAGTTATTAGTTTTCGTATTAAATAGTTAGCAGACAAGGATTTTCACTATCCTTGCGTTTATGGCTGTTTTAACTATATTTTCTAAAGATAATTAACTGATCGTACGAGATTTTTTTTCTTTATTATGTGTTCCACAGAACACAATATAAAACATAATTTTCAGTATTTTAAGATCGCATTGTACAAGTCAAGCTCATAAAATAAATAATGTATCAACCACGGCACCAATCAAAGTCAACTTGAAATTCTTTTAAATCGTGATTGTACCAAAAAGTTTTAAGTGTGCAACAAAAGTTATATAATGTAAAAAACAAAAACTGTTCATTGTAAACGATTTTTAAAATGATATGATAAATTAACTATTTTTCTTCCAGACAAATCGTGTGTTATATACAATTTAGTAAAGAGCTGTGTTTGAAAAAAAAAATGAAATCAAATATAGTTAGCAACAATTTCGTGTGTTTATTACGAATTCGGCCCTGAAATGTTAGTGCAGATTTTTGAAACATCAAACATTGTAAAATGAAAGAAATTGTCCCAAACGAATTTAAGCTATAATACAGTTTTTCATTCTCAATGTTTATTAGACATAATAATAACAGTTATTGAAACAGTGAAAATATAGATATCACGTGCAATGGCTGACATCAAGAAGTTTTGTGCATATCACAGAAAACGTGGCCTTTTTCAATATATGAAGGTCAATTTACGAATGTAAGAGCATTAACCCTTTGAATGCTGGATGACTTTTTTTTTTTTTTGAGTACTCACATAGTTCCAGCAATCATTTTAATCGGTTTTTGGAACAAAAATTCCCCCCAGACACATTCGTGATGGTAAATATAGCATAACATTCGCTTGACAAAGCATGTTTGACTAGTGCCAATCCTATTGTTTTAATTATTCGCCATTGCCCACTTAGGCAAAACGTTTCAATCTTAAGACAGTCAAGTAAAAGTGCAGGTCCAACATGAGTGCAAACTCTGAAATTGCTGACATAGTGGTAAGGCTTTGGCCTCTTACGTCCAAGTTCCCGGGTCCAAACCTGGTCCCGATCGGTGGGCCATAAAAATGCAAGCAAAATATGTAAGCAACTGTATGATATGATTATGCGCCATGTGAGATTGTTTGAGTATTCATTCAACTTGGATGATCTCAGCTAAAACAAATTCCTAAAACGATTCGCATCGCTTTAAGCTCATGTGCCTCCACTTAATGGGAAATTAGACATCAAAAGCTCCAAGCGGTAATTCAGTGCACATGAACAAATGGTAACCACTATCTGTGAGTACTGGCCTTCAAACAGCGAAGATTCAATATGCAGCCCCATTAGAAATAACAACAATAACAACATAAACTCTGAAATACATGGTTATGGAAGTAGCTTAGAAAATTCAATAAGAAAGTAACGACAAATATACGTCACCATATGCTTGGTCTTCAGTCCGTAAGTACGCATTTCTTTATAGTAGCACTTTCCAGCATTAAAAGAATTAATGGTAAGAATTTGACTGACGACATCTTTCACTAATATTGAGATAAAACCGCAACGAACATGATGTCACTTCTTCCCGCCTTCTCCTGTTATCAATAGGAAAATAAGGGAACAGGAAAAATTTCTCCGTTTCGTCCTATCCATTGGGTTTTTCAAGTATCAATCTATAATTTTAAAAACAGCTTTTTCAAGGCTGTCATATCTTCTATAATTATGAAACACTAAATGCTAAATTTTCATGAGACAAAAATAATTAAAACATTTGAATAGATGAATTCTAAGCCTACAAAATCGAAAAATAAAAGAGGAATAGCATAAAAAGCTTCCATAAAGCTTTATTCATTAGTATCTTGTATACATTTCCAAAAGATACATTATTGTATGCAAGTACACAAGAGTCGACGATTTTTGGAGATGGAAAGATGGTTCAAACTTATGAGTAACTCAACATGAGTAGTAGACTTACTAATAGGTTGAATATGGGCAACATAAACCCTGTTAGTTCAGTCTCCAAAACTTAATGACAAAAAAACCATCTGGTTTATTTACCACGACCAAACTAAGTCGTAGACAGTGTAAATTATTTTCTCAAAAATGAGTAAAAAACATTATCATGGCACTTTATAACTTCAATTATTACCATCTAAGCTCTTACCCACACATACTTGACAAGAGGTACAACTTATCCACAAAAGTACAACTTATTAGACTGGCTCTAACAAGATGACCATTTAAGAGCGAAAAAATAAGCTATTTCATCTGTTAAAATATGAGTGAGGAAAGTATATTTGTTTTACCAATAACGGTTGTAGACCATATGCCTGTATAAGAATTCCTCCTCTTAAAACTTAAATATAAATGAGCTTGTCCATGTTTAAGCATCAAGTTGTCTCAGAGTAACACTATAAATTGAGCTTTGTCGAAACAAATTTTCCTCTTGAAACAGCTATCTTAACAATTTTACAAACAGTGTGCAGCAAAATAACTGATTTTTGTACTTCTCGAGTGCCAACAAAAGTGAGTTGGACAATATACTGTTTGGCCACCGATGTGATGAAAGTCGAACATTCGGTTTACAGGTGGAAAAGGGCACATCGACTACTACTTTGCAAGGATTCCAGCCTGTCCGTACACATGTGTATAAGCCTCTTAATTAAGCAAATTCACACCGAAATGTACGAAACACGAGCGTCTTTTTTTCTCTTTTCCCTCACTTAAATTGAATCGTCGTAACTGGCTGCTTGGCAATTCAATGACAATGGGCAGTAGGTCCACGATTTTATTAAAATGGAAGGGGTTCGAGAATAAAATCGACATCGCGTGAAGTGGGGTGACATCATGCTCATCGCAGCTCTACGAACTCGTCGCTCGCCCACATCCGTGTAGTATTACCTGTTGCATTTTTTCAAAGTCCAGGCAGGGCCGCTGGATGGCCTGTCCCGTGGGGGTCCTCCGGTGCCTCTTCCTGGGCGACACAGAGCACAGCTCGTGCGCGGGGATGTGCGCCTGCCGCAGACACTTGCCCGGTTTGTGGGCGTGGGCGGGGGGCGAGGTCCGGAACTCGACGGGGCAGTCATTCTCGCCGCACTCGTCATCGCCCCCAAGGCGCAGGGCGGCGCAGTCCCACTTGCGCTTCTCTGGGGGGAGCCGCGGGAGCCGTGGGCTCCCGCTGTTGATCACCTCGAGCTCCTCCTCGGAGCTGTGGTGGTCGACGTTGTGGTCGCTGTCCGAGGGCAGCGCCGAGTCCGCTAAGGCTGGGGAGTGGCTCGTCCTCCGTCTGTGGTGGTGGCGGTGGTGCGGGGGCCGGGAGGAGGTCGCGGGGGTGTCCTCCTCTGACGTCACCTGGGAAGGGAGGTGCTGCTGTGGGTGGTGGCGCTTCGAGCGCCGGTGGTGCTCGCTGTGGCGGCTGCTGTCCAGGCTGATGATGCTCTCCATGTCTGAAAAGCAAAATGATGAGTTAAAATACGGAAATTGACACATTTTCCTCATGAAATGAATGCAAAATTTCTGTACCCTAAAGCTAGACTTGCGCAAGAGGTTGCCTATTAATGGTGTCACACTTTTAGGGGGAGGCGGTTTGCGAAATTATGACAAGGGGGAGGAAGGAGTTAGCAAGAAATATGACATCGCGCATTTTTTCTAAAACTGAATGAAAAGTAGTATCACATGTGACAAAGGTGGGAGGGGGTGAACTGAAGTCTGACTCTTCGTGGCAAAGGGAGGTGGGTCAAAAATCTTGTAACAAAGTGTGACATCATTTATGGACAGTCCCTAAGTAAGATTTTCAATATTTTGCAGAAGAGTAAAAACGCTTGTCTGGTGCATACAATTTTGGGGCTCGCGCTCCCTTATAACACTGGTAAATAGTTATAAAGGATTTTCAGTGCGGAATAAGCTTTTACATTCGATGTAGTAACAGGCAGAAAAATCCCCTTAGCTATTTTTCTTATTTATTTATTATTTATTTATTTAAATCAATGCATAATTTTAGCATCAGTGGTTGGCTCGATGCATACCAAGAAAACATCGCAATGTTCAATTCATAGAACTGCAACTTGGAGACTTGGGGATAAGATGTTGTGTATTAGGAAAAACTCCGAGTGTTTAAAAAATTACAAATATCATGAACTTATTAAAAGACTTTGGAGATTAATGGCTCCCTGCACATTGAAAAGCTAGGTAATGAGTGACAATTTCAATTTCCGATGCATTTGAGCAATGTTCAAATGAACACAAATTGGACTAAGCAAAAAACAACTAAATAATGCTATTAAAAATGACTTACGTAATTAGCACGGCTATGTCTCTTATTACTGTAAAAACAGAAATCGAAAAAAAACTTGAAGGAAATTTTAGAAGCAGGGAAAAATTTTAGGTGCCAGATGAATTACTATTTCTCACAGTCAATAGGAAAGTTCAATGAAACATGGCTTCTGAAAGAATCAGTCGTTAAGGACTTTTTTAGTCGTACGGATTGTTCAGACCCTGGTAATAATTATAAAAGTATTCTGTCAAATTACAAAACTACAATCAGTTTTAAATATTTCCTATGCTTGGTGTTTCGAGTACTAACTCTAGAACGAAAGGGCCGCAGGGCAAGAGATATTTTCAAAAGTGCACTCACCGTCAACTTGAACGGAATATTTTTCGTGTTTCTTTTTTTTTTTTCCTCCTCTACTTCCTCTTTATTTTGAAGCTAATAGCAAAATGATACTAGCTTGTTTGAAAGTCGACCCGTTATATATATATCTTGAAGGTACTACATTTTGGTTGTTTGCTGTACTCAGAAATTGAATGCCTTTTAAAGATTTTCATGAGGACCCTCTATCATTTAAAGTGTTTTTGTGTCGTGGAATAGTAATAATGAAACTGACACGAGAAAAAAAAATGCAGAAATATTATGCTGTGTGATTTCCAGTGGTTGAATTTGACTTCATTAATTAATTTAGCATTTCTGTTAAAGAAAAAGATGGTGGGAAATAATTTTCCCAAAAAAAAGTCGCAAACGGCAAGGCGAATAGAAACCAGGAAACCTATCATAAAATTGCAATTGTAATGTCTTTTGGTGAGCTCGAAATTGCATGGGAGTGCATAAAAATATAAATAAATAAATTAATTAATAAAAAGAATTTAAGAGCAAAGAGTGCAAACGAATCGACAGAAATGAAATAATGCATAATACTCAAGAATTTTTCCGAACTCATTACATTTTATAATTTTCCGACTTTTAAACTTTATTTCCTGAAAAGATAGCTTTTAAGATATTTTACTACACTATATAAGGCCAACATTTCACTGAAATGTGAAATAAATTATTTATTTTGTCCATATGATATTTATGTAAAATGTGTTCAAAAATGCCCTCCATGCAACACAACATTTTACTCCAAAAATTTCTAGACATACATTTAGGCCTCCTGTTCAGGAGTTATTTGAAACAACTGAATATTTCAAGATTTCCGAGAAGAAATATAACTCAAAAAGCAGCTGTTACTGAAATCAGAAGAAATATTTTTGCCGCTAAAAGGGTTTTGAACACTAAAAGGGTTCTGAACGCATCCTACTGGTCACTGAATTTACAACCTTCTATGCTCCTTTTGTTTGATATCACCTGCAAACCATAAATAAATTAAAACCCATAAATGTTTTTTAAAAACATTTCAGTAAGTTATGGAGGATTTGAAGTACTCATTTTTCTCCTTTCTTGAAAGGACTACTTGACGCATTCACGCGTTAAAATTATAAAAAATGTCTCTCTACGATTACTTTATTTTACAGTAGGTAAAGGGCACTGATTTTTCTCTTAAAAGATCAATAAAAATCGGATTAATAATAGTTGGTGCAAAGGATATTTCATTAACGACTTTTATAAGTTATTTGAAAAAGTATTAAAAAAACGTTTATGGTGGCAGCAAGATCTCTAAAAACTTCTGAATTAATAAAAATGCCATCGTTTTAATGGACTCACAGCAGTATAAATAATGTTTCCAAAGCCAACTAGCCACACAAGTAGACAAAGCTTCATTTCTCTTTTCTGAGCTTGTTAGGTTTTTATCGAGTCTCATTCTCATTTACAGATCTTTTCAGTACACTTATTATTTTGTACACATAGAAATTATGTAAAATGAACACTTCACAAAGTACAACTTGTAACAGTGTTAGAGGTAATTAAAACAATCAAACACTTTGGAAATGCACAGCTAACAATAAAATTGCGGACACGTGTTTTATGGTTACAAAGATCCCATTCTTTAAAAACCAAAACATATTTGCAGTTGCATTGCTAATTGTGAATTATAAACGTTGCCTTAATGTTTTTAACTTTTTGCGCAAGTAAAAATATTTATAAAAATATGTTTTGCAAAAGAAATTCTTACAACTTAAATTTGGAATACATTTATTTTTGGAAACAAGAAGTTAAAACAACACATTTAGTATCAAAACTCCTATGAAAGTTTATCTAAGAACAACAAACCCCTTCTTAAGCGCATGAAAAATTTAATGAACGCACACATACATTCAATTCTGGAATCTTCGGGAAGCTTTCCATACTTTACGAGTCTGCTTGATTTGGCAACAGTTATGATGCAGCACCTTCAGCTCCCTTAATCTCTCTATTTTTAAGTTGAGTATTCGTTTTCGTCAAACTTTCTAGAGTAACAGGCTCAAATATGTGTTTTTTTTTTCCTTTCTTTTCCTCGGTTATTCCACAAGGACGTTTCTGTCTACAAGTCCTTTAAATTATTATTGTATAAGTCAAGATACGTTACTTTAAACTAGGGTTTTTTTTTTTTTTTTTTTAATGACACGGCGTCATTTCTACATGCCAAAAAAATTGTCATAACTCCGAAATAAATGTTTAGTTTTTATTGAAAATACACTTTCATTTGCTGCTGCTTTTTTTTTTTTTTTGAAAAAAAAATAAAAATGGGGAAAACTTTTAAAACATTTGAAAAATGCATATTTGAAAAAATGTTCAACTTGAAGATCAAGTATCTGGCGCTTAAACTGTCTTTAGTTCGAGAGGGAGTAAAATAAGAACAGATTCTAAATTTAAAATCTTACTGATAAATAATGCGAAATTATTATCCGTACTAAAGTAATAGTATTTGCCTTCAAACAAATATAAACTAGGGTTTTCCCTAGTTTGACAAAAGATACTTTATATGTCACTATGTAAAAAATCAAACAAAGGGAGAGAGACACAATAATTCAAAAAACATAAAACCAAACGAAAAAATTATTAAAAAAATCTGCATTTTCTTAGAAAGCTAAATTTGTTTAGAAACATCAACTTAATAGTACAAAAATAAAATAGGTAATTTTCATCAATCTTTAAAAGCTAATTGAGGTTTACCTATTTCATACTGAGTCAGTAAAATAATGTCGTAAACGAAAAGGTAATAAAAGAAGAAAGAAAAACTAGTAATATAAGAAAGAAAAGAAGTTATGTCATATTATATTTTATAAAAAAAAAGGCAAATAAGGTTATCTAACAAATATATTCTCTAAAGTAAGATCCTTTTGCAGCATCTAATGCCAAGTTTGGATTCTGGTGACAAATTGGTTATTTCCGACTTCATCGTTCCTAACGTCCTAGTTTGACGTTCTTGATTTTTAAATGTTGGACATGAAAACTCCAATCAGAAAATGATGGCGTGTCCATCTCTCCTGACGTCATTTTTGACTATTTGTGATTATTGGTTTAAATTCTGAATGACATTAGCATTAGCTGTGAATTATGGTTACTATGGAAAGAGCAGAAATGCAACAAGATCAGTCCAAATACTGTCGGCTCCGCTTAAACGAATACTGTCGGTTCAAGAAATATTATTCAATTAGGCGGGGTATTTGTTTAAGCGGGGATTTTCAACATTGCGTCTACGGTATCGGTTTCAATATTTTGTATTCGCATAAGCGGGATATTCGTTTATCCGTTACCCGATTAAGAAGGGACGACAGTGTTAACTTTCATACAAATAAAATGCCAACCTTCAAAAGAGAACTACTATATTTGCAATTTTTTATTGCTGAAATGAAAAATATACTTTTTTCAGACAGAATGTATATTGGGTAAAAAGAATGGAAATAAAGGGGTATAAAAATTGAAGCATAAGAAGTTTCTGTGCATTTAAGAAAGATTAAAGGCCCCCTTTAGAGAGAGAATAAAATGCAAATGTCATTCGATCGGAGTTCGAAATGCCAGATAAAATATACGCTGTTTGTTTCGCTGGGGAAAATATGCTTTTACTAGCTCGAAACGTTCGAAAGAAGGGTAATGCATTTCGCAAGTGAATAAAATGCTGCCTTTAAAATGTGTCACAGAAAAGCAATTTTACTGGATACACTTTGCTGAAAAACACAGGAAAGTTTTCTGTGAACAGTTTTCCATATTACATTACTATTTTAAAATGCCTTAAATAAAAATCGAATAATATGCAAACTTTTTGGTAATCCTCCAAAAAAAGCAAAATGAATGTTCTTTTGATAAAAGTTTTCTGTACTTTCTATCACAGAAATTCTAAAGTGTAAAATGCACTACATTGAATAAATGCGTGTATGTTTTTGGTTTATTACAATTCCTACTCAAGGTAAGTAAAATATTTGTTATTATGAACTTTCTAGTCAGTATGATGATTAGCAAGAATGTAGTATATATCCATCCTGCTAGCTCAAGAGTGAGTTTAAGTTATGATAGTTGACAAGAGAAGTGTCTCAAAAAATAAAGAAAAGGTTGATGATAAATTTACTCACATTTCTGGAGCTCTTCGATTTCAGCACCTTCGTCGTCTGATTCGGTCCCAGAATCTCGATCATCGTCTGTCTGCAAAAAACAACAACAATCATGAGCAAAAAACAATAACAATACGAATACGTAACACAATTATTATTATAAGAAACATAACAATTATTAAAAAACACAATTTTTACAATGTTACTTGAATATTTGATTACTGGAGAAAAGTATTAAAAATATAAATTTGGTACAGAAAACGAAAATCGTTTTTAAAATTATTGGCAAATTCATGTCATTGAATTAGGAATTAATAAATCAAAAGCTACCACGGTAGATAAAGTGACTCATACAAGTTATACAAGGTTGACCGGCACTGACCCAATTTTAAAAAGACATTAGTTTATACTCCTTCGAACAAGTAGGTATCCCTTTACTACTGATCTAGAAACTTCATCAGGGAAAGACGAATTATACGATCGAAGAATGTTTCGCCTGGCAACTTCAAGGTTCTTTTTAAAGGAATTACACAGCATGATATTTCTATAATCCAAATAAGCAACTACGACAGCTGCAACTTAATTGATTTTTTCTTTGCGAGTATACAGCTCAAAACTTAAAAGAGAAACTTGAACGCAAAATATTAATTATTAGAAGTTATTTTATATACTAAGATATGATGACATGCCTGCAAGAGTATCATGTGTACATATTTCTTTGAGAAAAATGACGGAAATTCGCTATAACTGCATATTCTTCTTATATCTGCGTTATATATATATCTTATATTTGCGCAATAACTGCATGTTCCATGCATATTCTACGAAGGGTCGTGCTATTCACTCTAATTGTTTTAATGGTCCTATGAGTTTGAAAATAGTGTTTTCAATAAAACTGCTGGTATTCTATGTACATAACGTACAAATACAGTGAACTGAAACTTACATTCAGATACAAATTTGTTTTAATTTTAAAAGAAATAGGACAGGTGACGTAAGCATACATTTCGGATGTAGTGAGAAAATTTATAAAAACTTCAGTTTTCAAGAGAGATCATTCAAAAACGTTTTACGCATCACTTGCAAAAGATGTGGTTACAAGCAGCAAAAAGGCAATTATCAGAAGTGTTTTGAACGTTATTATGAAAAGAATGCTATAGGATTCATTGTGCTTAAAGCAAATAATTCAGTAGAAAAAGTCATTTTTACTATAGTACGAAAGAGTGGTACAAAGCGAATCATAATAGCTATTAAAATTGGTAAGAGGTGAATTATAATTGTAGTAAGACACTAAGAGTTCCAAATAACTGGCATAATTGCGTTACACACGAATAGCAAAAATATTTTTGTCCAAAAAACAAAACAAAATTAGAAAGTAAAAGTTGCATTATTTGGAGACGCTGGAGTAAAGACAATATATAAATCAAATGCACGAAACAATCTCTGCAACAAAGAGATTGAATTTAGCTCAGCAATTTCATCATTAAAGGTTAAGTGAGCAAAAAATAAGGAACAATGAATCTTCGTAACGACTTTCAGAAAATTCTGTTAAAGGATTCTCGATTCTAAGGCGAACAAATGCTAAACTAATTCGAAACATTCATGATCCTGAAATACGTTACCGATCGTTAAAATTTCAAAGTATATTGTTGCTCTTGCGCGGAGCATCCGTCAAACGTGAAATATTTGTTCAGCGAGGAAATGTTCACGGTAACCGGGAGAAGTTATTGCAATTTTTCTTCCGCGTCCGAATTGAAAAGGGCGAATCTGGCAACGTGAAGGCGAACAATGGCGCTAATGAACTAGGAGGCACCTGCTTTGCATAATTATTCAATCAAAGCTACTTTAGCTGTCGCGTCAAGAGCACACCCCCACCGAAAACCGAAAAGCAAATGTCTTTTGTGATTCAGCGAACAAAAACAGTTCTTTGTTCCACTGATAGATTTCGAGGATTATTCTTTTATTTTTTCCTATTCTCTATCCACGTATTGTTATTTTCTCTTTCTTCTTTTTATCCAGAAGTATAACGAGAAGTTAAGCCTATCTGAATGCGATGCGCAACAATGGACGTAAGAACGGACAGAATACCGATTGCAATATTCTTTTTACACACTGCTTGACATTTTGGCTTCTACACACCTTTTCCTTTTTTCTCTATCTCTCTCTTTTTTGTTTAAGCGATTTTGATTAAAGAGCACAGATGATTACTAATGGCCATACTACTATCAAGATGTAATCAATTAAATAGCTTTTTCCCTAGTTTGTTGGTTTAAAAACTCTTGGAGTAATTTTTCATATTCGACAAATGCATGATATTTTTCTCAACCACAATTTATATGCGGTAAAATTTTCTAACTTCCTAGACACTCTTCGGTGAATATGTATGTTGCTCTCACATCCGCTAATAAAATAAAATCTGCTTCGTGGGAACAAATTGTTTTGAATAAAATTGAAGACAATCTAATGATTGACGGTGGGAAGCATTTTACTTTCGGAAAATAAAACAGACAAACATGAATTGGTTGACTGTTTTCTTTTACTATACTTCTTTTAACATCTGTTAAGTACGATACTAATAATTGTCTCCCCATTCAGAAAAAAAATTGATGTGAGTATGTCTAATTATACTTCATAAAATAAACCTAAATAAAGGAGCTATTTTTTTCCGCATTTCCTCCAAAAATAAAGCAGTCTATTCGTCTGACTTGTAAGAACTTTTTTTTTTTTTGACCTGAACTTTACGTACAACCATCGATACTCAGCCTGTGACCCACGGGTTTCTTGCGTCCAGCTGACAAGACAAGAGAAAGATATAAACTTGTTTTTCTGCGCATGCACCCTGAGTGAAGCTCCTTTTTCTTTTTAAGTAATTGCACTTTGGTGAGTCCCAAGAAATAATCATTTATTAGACAAATATTATCTTTTGATAATGTCAGCAACATTATCAAAGAAATTCACAGTATTTTTTATAATACTTCCTCTGAAAAACATCTTTCTCCTGTATTACATTATCATCTTCCACAGTAGCCCAGGATGGTCAAGACATTTGGCACCAGCCACCTTCAGACTCTTCTGTTTGAAGTTAAACTCTCCCCAATTTTAGACCAAAAGACAATACATGTGCCCAGGGCATGTTTGTATTTACCCAGGGAAAAAATGTTGAACACCGCTGAAATAGATAAATGCTATCTGTACGCATTCGTATATCTAATTAAGTTCCAAGCAAAAACGAAATAGATATCAATCAATCTATTGATGAATCCTTTTACGTAAAAATCTGAATTGATTTCTCCACTGAACTCCACATATCAGTCTGTCTATTTATGAATCTATTTACAATTAATTGCATCAAGACGCACAAATTTAATTCCAATTAGTTAGATTTGCACACGCATGACGAAAATCCATAAAAAGCTGACAAAATCAATCAATGCGTCACACACGTCCTTACTACAAGAGAGTAAATACTATCAAATCAATCTATTGATGAATCCCTTTACGTAACTATCTACATCAAATTGATTTCTCTGCTGAACTCCACATATCAGTCTGTCTATTCATGAGTCCTACCATTAAATGAAATGCATCAAGACGTGCAAATTTAATTCCCAATGAGTTAGATTTGCGCACGCATGATGAAAACCTAAAAAAACTGACGAAATCAATCAATGAGGCACACACACGCCGTTACTACAGGAGAGTAAATACCATCATCAAAGGATCTATTCATAACGCCAGCAAACACCCACGACCATATTTCATCCGCATTTGGGCAAAAACATTCCCTGGCCCTGTCAGTGTAATTCCCAAAGAGAACACGAATGAAAAGCAATCAATCGCCCTGACGGATGTGATGAAAAGAATACATCTTCATGTTGAGAAATGCATTAAAATCTATTTTTAAACTAAAAAAAGAAATTTATAAAGTCACGTAGAAAAGAAAATCATTAGCTTCACGGAAAAGTCGCCGCCATTATTTGTTGCTGAACGTCCTTCCCAATCAATATTTCAGCTATCCAACCCGAAGATGCGTAGGTAAATAAAAGTGAACAAAACTATTTCCCGTTCATTATTAAAAGGTTTAATGGAAAATTTTAAAACCATTTGCTACAACGACGCGTAATTTCCTGATTTTTTTTTTTCGTTTTAAAATCGCGTTCTCAAGTGTGTGTGCTGAGTAATCTTTTTCTTTCTTTTTATTAATGTTGAGCAAAGCACAAATATTTTAACTTGTTGTTTAAAAAAAGTATTTTAATAGTTGGAAAATGCATAAAATGTGAATTTCCGTGAAGTTTTTATCACTATTTTAAGCAAAAAAAAAAAAAAATCATTTATCCTTGGATGATTTGTTTCTGAATAATTTTGAAACGTCAGATAAACTACTTTGCAATACGGCTCCAAAAGAAATTTCCGTAGTTTGTGGAGATGAAATATTGCTAGTTTCCCCAACTAAACTCTTTTCACTGTGGAAAGATTTATGAAATTGACTTACAGAAACATTATTTCCAACTCGTCATTTATCAATAATGTGGCTTATATATTAAAAACGCGGAGAAATATTACTTTTGTACATTTATATACATGCGGTTTGCCAAATGATACAATGTAAATGATGGGTGTGAAAAAGAAAAAAAAAAGTGGTGAAAAATTGGCTGGAATTTATATTTTAACAACTTCTTTTTTTCTAATTCTACTCATTGCTTTGTCTGATAGATTGAATTTTATTTATTTGTTACTTTTTCGCAAAAACTATTGCAGTAAGTTAAAAATAAAAAATATATATATATTGTTTAGATTACACTAAAACCAGACAGCAAATAAAGCTCAATACAAAATTAAAAAGGTATATTACAAAACAATGATCAATAAATTTTTTCTAATTCATTGCACACAGTCAGTTCAAATAATTTTTGCAGGTTAATTATCGAAACTGAATGCACAGTTTGGTACTGAATAATTTAAGAAATAATACTTTGATATTGAAAGTTAAAATTATAAATAATAACAGGAAAAATGCAAATGAAAAGCAGCTTAAAAACACCATCGTTTGCAAAAAAAAAAACTTTTTTTTGTCATAACCTTGACGATAATAAAAGATAGTAATAGAAAAGGAACTACAACATACGCAAAACATCCAGTTGATGTCGTCTATAAAAGACTACCGTAATGAAATGAAATTCATTTAATCTATATTATCATCAATACAAGATACCACCAATATCATAAGGGATCACATTACTCACAACTTTGAAACATCGCTTCTCACCGAAACCTTTAGCCATTCTTTTAGAAGACATTCCGATATTCAGCCAGATAACATAATGCTACATTCAATTTTCTCTCATTTATTTCAATAATTCAAACCATAGGTTCATGTATATTAAATTTCTCCAGCAACTAGTCAACAAAAAAATATCTACTTCGAGAAAAAAAGAAACAGGAGCGTTAAATTCTTTTCACTGCATATTTGGGGATGCAAGACTGCAACTATTACATTACTCGTACCGGCAGCAGACATGACTGTGAAAACATTACGAAAGTAAAACAAAGAGTGTATGCAGATTAGCAAGCAGTTATGATGTTATTTTTGTCATCTAGGTCAAGAGACGAAAACCATTCGCTCCGAACTTACGAAATAAAAATGCAAACGAAGGATGGCATTTGTGTTCTCTCCTACCTTGAGGTATTTGAATGCGTAACTTTCTAAGCAGAGCGCCATTTTTTCGAAGCATGATTTTTTTTCTAAATATGAAAAACAAATGTTTTTCAATCATCTTTTTGCAACACGCTTGAGAATTCCAGAAAAATATATAAACTTATTCTTCATTTCACTTCAAAGCTTGCACAGTACAAAAACTAATTAACATTTTGTTGTTGAAAGCACAAATAAACATTCTTTTAAAAATAGATACCAATATAAAAAAAATATCCAAAGTGAAATGAAAGTGTAGAATAAAGGAAATTGCTATTGAAAACCGTTCGTCAATTCTACCTTTAAAATTTTTGGAACCAAAATTTACATCCGACCATTGAAAATATACATGACGACAATACAAACCGTTCAAAATAATCCTTCATAAAACATGTAGGCCGTTCAATTTTTGAAAAATTGAAGAGTAATTTCAAAGAATAAAAAGTGCAGAGAACTAGGAAAGATTTTAAAGCAAATAAATAAAAAAAGAAACCAAAACTCCGATCGATCCACATGGACTAAATAAAAAAGAGATGGTAATCATATTATTTTTTATGTATTTTGTAAGATGCAGTCTCGCATTAAATGGACGTTTCATAAGCAACAATTAATTATTTGATTAAATACGTGAAATGATTTATTACGATATTAATTATTTGCAAAAAATAAATGTAAAGATAAAAAAATGTAAAATATTATAATGGTATTAAGAGACGATTTTTTACACAACAGAATTGGATTAAAAATAGATACGTTTATCATTACTTTATATGGTAATCATCTTAAAATTTCGGAAAGAATTTGCTACCATTCATGTAACTGAACTACACAAAATAAAAAAATAAATAATCTGTTCCGGAAAAAGTTTAATGTTCTCTAAATAAATAATTTAATAAATTGCGAAAACGGTACAACAAATAATCTCATTAATAAGCAATAGATTTCTTCATTCCTAAATCCAATAAAAACTTGTTCCGCAGCTCCATTAGTTCTTAATTACCTTAAACTGCTTTTTGTAATGAAGAAGTCCGCACTTGTTCAGGAAGATGAACCACACAACAATAACTTAAGTGGATAATCTTCCGCAAATAACTAAGTTAATAAATTCCTCAACCGAAATTACTCCGTAATATCTGAAGCCAGTGAAATATCTCTCCCATTTTTTCCCCATAACCTTTTTTTTCCCCTTCAGGACAACAGAAGTCCCTTATCGTAAACGAAACCATTGCAATGGGATAAAGTTGTGATAAGGGTGCACCACTTTCCCAGAAACGCAATCCTTGTTCCTATTTTATTCATGACAACCCAGTTATGTGGCGCCGTCCGCTACTTGGAATTCCGCAGGATTCCGAATCGGAAATTTTGTTCCTTTTTCCGCTATGCTTTTCCAGTGAGGCGTCCGCCGCCTCTTCAGCTCGATCGCTCGTTCTAAAGCATCCCCCCCCCCCTTCCCATGAGCTGTTATTTATTTCCCTCGAATTGCTTCGATTACAAATGATTTAAAACTCTAGAAACGTCGTATTTTTACCCACCCGCTCCTCAATTCTTCTTCGACAAAGACGAGGCTTGTTTAAATGGAGACGAGGAACGATTGCCGTTTGTTTTAAAAGTCGTCTGCAATCTGGAACACTTGAGATGGAAGGGAGGAAAACTTTCCCGCGATGCGTTTCATTCTCGCATTCTGTGAGAGCACATTAGGAATGTTATGATTTTCCTAACGAAATTTGGGTAACTCCATCCCAGACATTGCAGCCATTCTGCAGGGCATAAACATTTCTAGTGCGAGGAATGTGGTAATAGGCTTAAGTCATTCAAAATCCGCATCATACATTGAGCTCGTCTTTCTACGGTCACGTCAGCCCATCAGAATTCTAACAACCTGTTGAGTTTAGTAATTACATAAGTCTTGGGTAAGACATGGAAGAGCAAGTTGCATCTTAATTTTTCTTTTGGGTTAATCGTTTTGGAGATACTGCCAAGGTTTTGGAACAGAGCGAAGTTGTCAATTATTTTAAGATTGAAATTTTTGATTAGAACAAGTCATATACAAGGACTGACAAAAATTGTACTAAATTAGGACTCGGGAAACAAATTAGGCTCCCAACAAACTATTTCTCAGGGACTTTCTAGTTCAGGGAATTCAGTTTAACATAGCTTCCGAAAGATCCTTGTTCCAAAATAACTAGTCACGGAAGTATTTCCTTTAGTTGTCAGGGTTTCCGAAGTTTTTCGAACACAGGTCATAAAAAAGTCCAATTTTCACTGATCGTGCAAAAGTTAATTTTTCACTAAAATTAAAAACTTTTTTCAGGAAGGTCATGGTTTAACTTTTGTTAAAATGTGCAGAATAATTGTACTGAAAAGGATATAAGCAAGCAACAGGTTTTGTATTCTTGTTACAATGATTCAAAGAGTGTTTTTAAAGTTGTTCTGCAAGTTATCGTAAAAAAATACATTATGCGTGAGTACAAATTCATTAAAATGCTGTTGAAATTCAATGCCATAGAGAGCTATGAAAGTGTGAATAATCCACAAAACCGAAAATCCGCCCGGTGATAATATAAAGTTTAATGCATGCGGTATAGATTAAAGTGTGTGGTATCCAAAAATTGCTTTGCTTAGCAAGTATTAATATCCACATGGGAACTTTATAAGAGAGAATCAAAATGGAATAGGATAAGTAATCCAGCTACTAAAAAAGAGTCATTTGTATCTCCGGCCCCTAAAATCAGAACTTGCAGGTTTTGTGCACTAACAACATCAACTCGTGTCACATCTTCTGGCCCCACAAAGTTGTGAAAGTAACAAATGGCAATTAAGACGACATGGGAAACAAAAACTGAGACAAGAGACTCTTCAGACCTCCTCAGGAGGAAGGCACCAGACAAACAGGAGAGGCAAAAAGGGTTGCTTAATAATAATTTCCGACTTCCTGCCACTTTCGCGCTAAATCAATCATCGTCGGATGCTTCTCCCTCGACAACCTTTCGCACTTCTCGTCCCTCTCTTCAGCAACGGCAACAAAAACGAAAACCTATTTATAATTATTATTATTATTTATGGCAAAAAAAAAAAGTAAAGAATGGGCCACTTCAGGCAAGTGCCACCGAGACTAGACTCCAGTGGAGAGCCCTTCTGTGATATCTTGGAGGGAAAAGAAAACGCGATTCTTCCCTCCAAGAAGATTCATTACAGACTCGAGAGTGGCGCTTTTTATGTCTCATTAACATGCATGGCTAGTACTGTCCAAACAATGGGAAGTGTTTCGTCGTGAGAGGACCCCTCAGCTATTTTTCTCTGAACCAGTGGAAGGATGAGTGTGAAAATAAATCATATTTGCTTGCGGGTATGGAAGCGGACAATGGAGAGGGCCCGTGCCCCAGATAAAGAGGTTTTTAATTGAAAAACTTAGAGTTAGACTTTCAGCGTAATGAAATAAAAACTCTTAACCGTCAATATTCCATCTATCTGTTAAAAGAAATGGATATCTAATAAGAAAATACGGGGACTTCTTTGTTATTATAACGAAAAAATACGATGTTAGATCTGTAACTGTAGATACATCTAAGATGTAACAGTTAACTAAAATTATTTTTTGTGACGAATTAAAGAAAATTTTGCTTTACAAATGGTTCAAATTAAGCTTAATGGGATCACGAGAAGGCGCTGTGACCTCCTAAAAATTTTCTTTTTCAGTAAATTTAGACTATCACAATTTTACAAGGGTAGGATTTTTGTTAAATAATGCTTAATACCGCTTTTAATTAGATGAATGCATGTGTATATGGTCGCATTTTATCATTCGGTATAATTTGGAGTTTCATTCGGGAAACTGAGAATTCCTCCTCCCTCCTCTCCCGAAATCTGAATTCGTTGCACCCCTGATTAAATCTTAGCTTGACTGTTACTTTATTAATAGTTTGCACTTTGAACTAAATAACAAAAACTTTAATGAACGATTTTTTTATAGAAAGCCTATGCTTTTACTTGTAATTCCCCGTACAAAGAAAAAAAAACAAAAACAAGGAAATTAGTAAATTATGATTCGCCTCCCTGATTTTAAATAACAAAAACCTCACAGATTTTTTTTGGGATTGTTTTTAAAAAAAAAACTGAAGTAGGCTTTTAAGGTCTGCACTTTCAGGAACATGAAAGACAATCCTATTACGAAACGGAAGAAAGTATCATCCTTGATCAGAAACACGAAAGCAGCAGTCAAATACGTTAAACCTGAAGCATGATTCATTTAATCTTGTTTCTTTCCACAACAAAAGAAATCGCGAGGTTTGACAGCGAGTTAAATAAAGAAAGAGGAAGAAAAAAAAACACCGCGACTTCTTAAATGATCATGACGCAAAACTGATCCCGAAACTATTTGAATCTGCAAGTGCCCCCTGTGCAGCTTACCTAACTGAAACGTAGAAAAACTCATATCATGGTAAATCGTTGTAGGAGAGCAGAGAGCCGAAATAGAGCAGCAGCTAACAGAGGATACATAATTTAACCTTGTTATATATACTTCACTGGGGACTGTTTGGCGTGCTGCCAAATGAATGAAACGCGCACACACGTGCTGCCAGGAGCAAGGGACGAGAGAAAAAAACAGCAAGAGATCATACACAACCCGCGTTCTTTCATAAGCGAGCGTGTTGCTTCAAGTTTCCACAGAATAGCTAAATCAACATTCACTTTCCTGATAAGCGGATTAGAGCACTTGGCAAGATTAAAGCAATGTGGACAGATAAGAAGAGAAACAATCGATAATGGGGTATTATTAGAAAATGTGCAGATAGATCCCGGCGAGATTATCTCCTTTTCCGTTCCTGGAATGATGGAATAAAAAACTTTTTCCTACTTTGCGAGAGGATGTTGATAGAATTTCTGGTACTTACCAGAAAGATGATTAAAATTCTATCTTTCGTGAATAGAAGGAAATCCTTTGAACAGAAGCTGCATGCATCAGAAACATAGTGAAGGACAAAATTACAATGCAAATACAGAGGGATTTTTTCTAGTCAAATATTTTCTACAGTGCAGAGTACAGAAATGAGATTGTGAAAAAAAAAAATCAGTCTTGAAAATACTCTGACCTTTTTTATACATGAGTGACGTTCATGTTGGACGAGTGAAACATACTAAATCAGTAAAGACCAAAAAAAAAAAAAAAAACAGTAAAAACTCAAAGTCTGAGGATGAGATGGAAGAGGGCAGGAAACTAAATATATTTGCACTCTTCTGACTTTTAGCATTAGAAGTTGGAAACTCTTAGAATAATCTACGGGTTTGAGGGTAGCAGTAGCAGATGAAACTTAAGGTTGACTGGCGGGCAGAAGCATAACTACAAATGTAATGAAAATATTTTTTTCTAGCATGCGGATACTCGATCATTGTAATTAACACAATCTACAAACTAGGAAAGAAAAAACACTTTTCCAAACAGTTTATGGAAAAACGGAAAGTTTCCAACAACCAAAAACCATGTCCAACTCAAATTCTGACGTAAAGAGTCGCAACTCTATGTCGCATTTCGCGCATAAAACGCATCTTATTTTTAAAAGTGCGTTATAAATCCATTAAATACGGTATTTACTAATAAACAGCTTTGGAAAAAAATATTTTTTTACAAAAACTAGTTCCTTGCATACCAAGACGAACTTTAATGCATCCTAAAAGTTTGACACAACATTGAAATAACGGCAATGATGAAGATAAACAGGGGATTCTTACAAGAAAAAAAAAAAGAAAAAGCCTAAAAGCATCCAAAAATAAACATTGAAAATATCAACGCGAAAGGAAAGAAAAGAAAACAAAACAAAAAAAAATCATAAAATATAAGTATTTATGAAGAGAAATAAATTAAAAAACAATGATTATAAGCAGTTGTTAAGCTTTATCCCATGCAGTAATGACAATACTATGCTGTTTTAAGTTTTTCAATTTTCAACAAATAAAACGCAATCACTATCAACATCAAATCAAATTAACTCAATTCAGACACCGGAGACTGATCGCTATCGTGTTTTCAATTTAGGAAATGAATATGGCTCTTCAATTTATTTGACGTGAATTCAATAGAAAATAACTTAACAGATCAAAAAGAGAAAGAATGGCAGCATTATAAATCTCCCAAACAATTTCTAAGGCATCTTCTCTTACGTTTATTTAGCAAAAAAAAAAAGATTGTTGAATATTGGAGGATTTGATAGATATTTTTCTTAACTATGAAAATTTTGATAAATTTTTACTAATGACAGAAAATGCGTTGAGTTACAAAACTGAATAGCAGTTGCTTATACGTTCTTTCCAGAAGATTTTTTTAAAACTACTTTCAGGTTAATGGATAATAAAAGAAAAAGAAAAGCGAAGAAATGGTTGTAGGTAAACGCGTTGTCCTCTTCTTGTTTAAATTGGTTAAAACTTAAAAGCACTAATTTTATTAGAAAACGAATACCGTATAATTTTCCCCTCTTATAATTTTTAATAAGATGCAATAATATTTTCATTCATTGAATTTACGTTTTTTTTAAAGGCCACATGTAATGAAAAATATTTAAAAAAAAACTATTTTGCGTTGTGTGTTTGGTATCTGAGGGATAAAATATTATATGGCGGCATACAACCAGGGACGTCATTTCGAATTTTTCCAGGGAGGGGGGGGGGGCAAAGGGTGCATACACAATGTAAAATTTATCAAAAAGTGGAAAAAACCACTCCCACTTATATGCCAATACATTGATTTCCCAAAGTCGGGGGGGGGGGCAATTGCACCCCCCTGCCCCCCTAAATGACGGGCCTGCATACAACGTAACATTATTGTCACATAACACTTATAAAATACAATGTTACAAACATAGCCTTTTAAAACTTTTTAGAAAAGTAATATGTTAAATTATTTTTTTTATTTATTCATAAATTATATATGTATATATATTTTTACTATCAATAAGACACCAGAACCTTAATGTCAGAAAATAATAATAAAAAATTAAAAGTTAACGTTTTAAAAATATATTACATTGTTTTCGTCATTATTATTCGGAAAACATTGTCAATTTCCATACGGTCGTCGAAAAGGTAAAATTAAAGAAACTTTGATACTATTTCAATAAATATTAGTATGTTTTATTTAAGAAGGCCTTATTCGTGTAAGTATATCTCCAGATTTCAAAAAAATAATCACCTAAAAAAAATTTCTTAAAATTGCACCAGCTTCTTTAGTTTAAAAAAAAAATTTAATAAAACCAATAATTTAACAAGATATACTTATGTTTTAAATCAAGACAAGTAACAGAAAATTAAAATTAACATCTCAATTAAAGATGGAAATTTGACACAACGATTAAAATAAAAGTTCTATGCAAAAACAATAAAACCTCAAAAGAAAAGTTACCTGTTTCTTCCCCATTGTTTTTGTATTAATACCTGCGACACTTAGTTCTAAATTCTTTTATAAATGACTGCAGCAGAAGCAAGACAAGCGCATGCGCAAAGGTATCAACTTCTGTAATGGTTTCACATCACTTTATTAATGCCATTAGAGCTACCTATCAATCTTTCAACACCCAACCATCCCACATTTTTTCTTCAATCAAGAAAAACATTAGTGATACTTGCGGCTCATTTTTCAAGTGAAGTGAAAGGTTAGGACTTGCAAGCGTAAAGAACCCAAACTGTTGCCAATTGACTTTTTACTACTATCAAAACCAGAATGTTTCTTAGGAAAGTATTAACAGATATTTACTTCATACTCAAATGGTGCATAATGACACTAAATAACACATTAACGGACGCTTTGAAATGCAACATGCACGTAATGCTCACAGCGCTCACGCATCCATTAAGAGTTCGAAGCCAAATCCATCCGTTAAATGGGGGATGCCGTGACGTCAGTCATTACGTTTTCAGTTAGCATGTTCGTCAAATTTTTCAAACAGAAAAGACATTCAAACGAAACGATCGTCTGCTTGTGACAGGTTGCCATTAACACACTATTCAATTAAGAGAACATTTACACAGAATTGTTTTTTCAAGAAAAATATTTATATAGCTCTAAGCAAAGGGAGAAATGAAATCGCTTTTTGAATTCGTAAGTAAACCATTAATCACAACAGGCATGTGTTATGGTGATGCATAATTTACTTATAACGATATTCGTGGAAATAAGTTAAAGCACCAAAATAACTTTATTCTAAGCTCTAAAAGGCGATTTACTAGCTGTAAAAAATACGAAATATGAACAATGGTATACATCTCAACATCTCACTTTTTCATAAAATCGAACTTTTTATTTTATTTTCAGTACTTTGAAAAAGCAGTTTTCACAAATATGCGGCTGACGAACAGTTAAATAATTGTTGAAAAAATGTAAAATTTCAGGTGACTACTTTCATCAATTCTGTGGCTTGGTTCTAAAAGGGTCAATGTCAATTTTTTCACATTCTGTGTTATTTACATAAAAATTTTCCAATTTAGTAAAACTCTAATTCTACAAAGGCCAATGTCTAGTATCAAACTAAAATTGGTAGTATTGTTGCAGTAGCTTTAAATCCAAAAAGGGCCAATGTCATAATATTTACATAAAATAGTAACAGGTTAAAAATTTTCATATGATAAAATAATGTTTATTTATACTAACAATAAACAAATACCAAAAAATAATAATGGGAATCTTAATATGAGAAAGTTATATGATATATATATAGATTCTAAAAAATCTCAAATATCTTTCATCGCCTTTTTCTCGAAACTAACATTTTTGACCTAGGCCCTTTTAGAACCAAGCCACAGAATTAATGTTGACTTTTGCGAAAATGTTAAGCATAAATTTAATTTTTCGCACAGCAGGACAATTTAGGACTAATGACATTTTCTCAAAGGATACTAACATTATAACTTTATTTTCTAACATTGGCATTGAAAAAAAAAAAAAACTAAGCATGGCTGCTCTAGAGGAAAAAAGCCAAGTTGCTCACATATCAAAAAGGCAATCATTCAAAATTTAGTTCATGGGTTTATTATACCAAGTGAATATTTCTCATAGGTTTTTTAACATACAAAACTGCTTTCTCTCTTACTACTCACAGAAAATTTAAATTTACAACAAAAAACATTAACCCGTATTTACAAATTAGCTCCTAATACATTAAAACACAAAACACTACTGCCAAATCTGTAGAAATGGCTTACATTTTTGCGCAATTTGAAAACTGCGCCAAAATGAAATTGAAAAAAAAAAAAAAGTGAATACAAATTTAGACCCTAGCAGCATCATCTCATCGGCCGATGATCGGCCATTCATCGAAACCCGATGAAATTCTCATCGGTCGATGATCCAATATGTCTCATCGGCCGAGCAGAATCCGAGCAGCAAAATCCGATGAGAATCCGATGAGATTTGGAGCAATTTACGAGCAGAACAGTCCCGTGCCGAGGAATTTCATCGGGAAACTTGATCGGAAGGATATCGTTTTCCGATGGAATATAGCTCATCTTATTTCCATCAGGAAAGTTGATCGGAAGGATATCGCTTTCCGATGAAAAGTAGTTCATCGAAAACCGTGCTCGGATACTGATCGGAACGATGTCATCGTGCGTTACAGGATCAGTTTCGAGGAGTTTGTTGATCGGCCGAGCAAAATCCGATGAGTTGATGCTACTTGGGGAATCTCGCATTCGTGCCCGTAAACTCCATAACGAAATTTTTCACAAAATGAATGAGCTAGGGAGGATTTATGGTCCAGAAAATATTACATAAGCGTGATAAATCAATTTGGAAAACAAGCGATTGACTACCAGGATAGAATAAAGAAAACATTGATAAGAGAAAAAATAAATAAATGAAAATTCATTTTAGGTCAAGCATTTTTTTTTAAAACCTCCAAGCTCTATGGAGACCTAAATCTTCAGCGAAATCGGTTACATAGTGAGAATATAACTAGAAACAACTCAAAGTTTAGGAAACATGCAAATATTATTCATGAGTAAAAGGTAGAGAGACTCCACCAGCTTGTGAGCACTGTTTATGTACTAGAAAAAGAACTGGTTGCGGTTGATATGCGAAAGAACCAATTCCAAAAGAACATTTTTTCAAATAAAATATGCATTGAAATATTTACTACTTAGTTTTCAAAACAAGAATTCTTTTGAGGGAAAAAAAATCTAAGCGTATTTTAGAACCTACAAAGGTTTTCTGAAATGGAAAGAATTGGAATTTATAACGCAGTTGCGAAGCGTAAAATGCAAAAAGACTGGTATTTTATATTTTCGGTAAATTATATTTCGTAGCTAAATGATACTGAACTGGGCTCCAGACAACTCATACACATTAATATTCGAGGGCTGTGGGTTAACAAGAAAAATTGAAAAACTCGGAAAATCAAATGCAATAATAAGTTTAAAATGAAGCACAAATAAGTTGAAAATAAATAGACAATCATTTTTTCCCGTAAAAGAATGGACGTGAAAGTGGATTTTAGCTTTTAGAGGATCCTATCCTACTGGAAGAAGAAAAGGGTTATCTACTTTTTCTATCCCCACCCATTTCCGACCGATTTTTAAAAAAATATTTGTATCACATACTATTTTACTCTGAAAACAATACGCTCGGTCCACAGAAATTACTATTTTCCGCATATTTATCGTTGCAATGCAGTATTTCAATGCTATAATAAATTTATAAAGTTTTTTTTTTTTTTGGCTGACCATTACTTTGACCAGTCTTTTTCTAACGTCAATACCTTGTGTAGCTTAAGATTCTATTATTTCTCAGCCATTTAACTGATCACTGTTCAATGCGGACAGCCAGTCCGACAGCATAAATGAAATTTAAATTTTAATTAGTCTATTGTGATGAATAAAGTGATGTTAACAATGATGAGTTTGTCTTTCTGACTGTTTCAATGAAATTCAATTAAAATTCTATGAGAAACAATAGATCTCATGTGTTAGGAGGTTCTGAATTCCAAGGAGCTACAATGACTGAGAACATAATTTTATTACATCGGAGCCTCTCAAAGAACCCCTATTACCACTCTCAGGGACGCCCCTGTGGAGGTCACGGGAGGTTACTGTGGTCTCACAAAACTTCTAGCTTGCCAAATTTGATTTGTCAAATTTTGAAATAGGACTACAATAATGCAATTTCTTCTTCTTATTTTTTCCTTTTTAATAATGCCTAATGTTTCTTCGGTGTTTATGTAATTATGTGGGATTGCTCACATTTTAATTTTATCCTTCGGGGGTGAAAAATTCCGACTTTCATTTGGTAAATTGAGAATTTTCGACCTACCGAAAATTTAAGTTCGGTACATCCTCTATCACTTTAATCTTCACCAAAATAAATAGGGGTATCTGAGTACAGACTTTTAATCACCATAAATCTGACAGCATCATTAAATGACGTTCTAATTTAGAAGACTATTGTAATGCGCAAAATGACTTGACTATATGATAACCTTTTCTTATTGTTTCAATAAAATTTCATTAACATTCTACGAAAAACAATAGATCGCGCTTATCAGGAAGCTCGTGAATTCGACAACAAGGAGCTCAGCATAATCACACCACAGTTGAGCCTCAAAAATCCCCTTTCACCACTCCATTCTCACCGATTTAAATATGGATATATCCGAGTACACAGACTTTTAATCACCATAAATCTGAAAGCAACTCGCTCGTGAGCAACCTAGCAATGCTCCCAATTTCCTCGCTGATAGCTCTGCCTTTTTATGCCAATGAGACACCCGTCTCGACACGCATGACGCGTCCTTCGCGACCAGGAACAGCTTTCCTCGGTTTTTGTTTGGTCACGCCAGCGCGTTACGCGCGTACGCATGAGGGACGATGCGCGTTATACATAGCCCCGTCCGCCTGCTCGCCGACCGTAGAAGAAAGGGTTAATCCCATTCCAGGGAAGAGCAGATTCGCGTTCGAAGTGACGGAAACTGCGGAGCGGAAAAGAAAAGTAGTTCAAAAAAGACATTTCGTACTTTCCATTCGCAACAAGTCAGTGCTGAAGAGAGCCAAATCGAGCCTCTTGCCCACATCCCTTACTTATATAACACTTGTTGAACTAGTGCTACTCAGTTTCCCAGCCGAGTCTTTCCTTTCCCACAAGACTGACATGGCCTCTCGGCGACCCTGCAGCAAGTACTGCGGACACTTTTCAAACACAGTAAAACATGTGTAAGCTGACTACTTCCGGTGCAGTACTTTCTTGCGCAACTACAACTTTAGACATCAGTTGACAACTTAAGGTGGTCAATTGATTTATATGATATAAGCAGGGACGTCATTTCAAGTTTTTCCAGGGGGGGGGTGGTTAAAGGGTCCAAACACAGTGCAATTTTATCGGAAAACATAAAAAACGGCGCCCACTTATATGTTAATACATTGCTTTCTCAAAGCCAGCGGGGGGGGGGGGGGGGCAATTGATCCCCTCTGCCCTCCCCCTCTAAATGACTGGCCTGGATATAAGACTAATTCTGTACCTGACAAAAGCGGTCAACTTTGGCAGGTGGTCAATTTTACAGGTTTTACTACATTATAATTTTACGGCAAGTTGAGCGTCATTGTAGCAGGTACACGTTATTCTCTACGATTGTGGAGCCGGACGGTAGAGATATACTCCAGCTTATGGAACTTTAAAGCCTCCGACTAGGACCCTTCAACTCAAAATCAGTTTGACTCTAAGACCTCACAGCCCTGATAGAGCTGCGGCCTCGGTGGAAAGATGACCTATTCCAACTCCTCAGCCCTTTTATTTGAGAGAAATTAAACTTGTAAACATGGGTTTAAAAATTTAAGCTTTTTTACCGAAGTAACCTCCGAAAACAAGGACATCTTCTCAATTTTTTTTTTTGGGGGGGGGGGGATTTATGTAAACTAATTTATTTGTTTACTTATTTATTTAGGTTATTTACTGATTTTTTTTTGAATAAAAATTATTCATTAATTAATATTTTCAATTTAAATTAGTTCTTTTATTTCTTTATTAGTATTTATTTATTTATTTATTTATTTTGTGTGTGTGAGTGTGCTTGGAATGTCTGGAAGAGAAAAAAAAACGATTCTGTTCTACACATAATGAGTACTTTTAGAAAATTAATAATAAATAAAAAAATAAAATAATAAATAAATGAATAATATTTAAAAAAATAAAGAAATAATAAAAAATAATAATATTTAATAAAATAAATAAAAATAAATAAATAATAAAAAAATAATAAAAACTAATAATAGTACTTTTAAAAAATCAATAATAAATAAAAAAATAAATAAAAAAAGAATAAATGAATAATATTAAAAAAAAAATATTAAAAAAATGATAACATTTTAAAAAATAAATAAAATATAAAAAAGAGAGGTAAAACTAAAAATAAAAAGCACAAGAGGGTTGTGAAAATTTTTGTACCTTATACCCTATTTGTACCTTAAGTTTGCGAAGAAGTCCAGTTCATCAAAGAACTATCGTATTAACTGTTTTAAAGGAAATAATAGTATTCAGTTGTCGACGGCGAACATGATTAAAAAGCAAAAGAACTATTTACAATTCGAGCAAATAATGATCCTTGCTCCCTAAAAGATATAAATACATCTAAAAACTCGTTTTGAAACTTACACTTCTACTTAACATATCACGTGGGATATTTACAAGGAAGGTGAATCACATTTCTGGGATTAAATTACCTCGTCAAACATGATTGCATTTGTGAAGAGTTTTTATCAACGGAATAAAGGTTGGCAGATTTAAATACTATCAAAGGTAATGGAGCATATTATTTCGTTCATTTCTAACATAAAATATTTTTCTATCCATTCAGATAGTTCATACAAACAATCTTTCTTAGTATATAGGCACAAAAATCTACCATAATACGTTTCAATTTCAATTAATGTTTTACAGCAATAACACAAACAGCTTAAACTTTTTCAAAACTTTAATAATGCGTTGGAGCCTTTCGCTAAGAATTTTAAGAAAAAGACCTTTCTGGGGTTGAATTACCTCGTCAAACATGATTTCACATGAGAAGAGTTTTGGCCAACGAAATAAATGTCAGAAAATAAAAGGTAAATGGAGCATACTATTTGTTTATTTCCTAACAAAGAGCAATTTCCCATCACTTTGGAAAGAAAATATTAAACAATCTTTTTCAGGAAGCTGGTGTTAAAAACAACTACGTTTCCTTTTTTTTTTCATTTCTGATTAATGTTTTACAATAGTACGACAAACAGATTCAACTTTCTCAAAACTTGTTAAATATTTGTGTTCTAGAACTTGTTTTTCAGAATTGAAAGAAAAGGCTCGTTCTGGGGTTGAATTACCTCGTCAAACATGATCGCACATGAGAATTGTTTTCACCAACGGAAAAAATGTCACCAAGATAAAGTACGATTAAAAGTAAATGGAGCATATTATTTTGTTTTTTTTGCAACATCAAACATTGTTAACTTTAGATAGTTAACAAAAACAACCTCTCCAATTAAGTCAGCGTTAAAACGACTATACACAGTATGCTTATTCAGTGCGCTTATATGAATCACCGTTATTCTAAGCAATTTTGATTCAAAAATGCGGCTGATACAAATAAAGCTGGATAGTGCTCTGTTTTTGGCGATTTGATTCATCAAAGCGGTCGATTCAATTAACTACTCTTTCAATGAAATGGTTAAAAATTATGTAGTAAAATATGAACTTGATGAATATAATGATTTTTGCAGTATTTTTATAAAAGTCAGGAGCTTTTGTATCCCTTATAGTTCTTTTGCGCAAAACCATCACAACGATTTACTATAGACAAATGATATGGAGTGTATAGTAGTTTTCACATGAGCAGCAACGAAAATTTTTATCGCGTAGTAAAAACTCTGCAAACATTTTGTTAAGAAATGTTAAAAGAATGACAACTTCAAAAATTAAAAAACTAATAAAAAAAAGCACGTAAAAATGAATTTTATTTTACAGTAAAACTAAAAATTCAGTTTCGAAAAACAATGTTAACGTAAAAAGTCTTTTCTGAGTAGCTACATGCTCAAAAACTTGCAAACTAATTTAAAAGAAAAAATGAACAGAGTTAAAGAAGATGGGAAGAAAAAGGTAATATAAAAAAGCTATGTTCTTGCTTGATGTTAATGCTTAATAACACAAACGGTAGCATTAAAAAAAAAGAAAAAAATACAACACTAATGATTTTTTAAAGTATTACTGTCATGTTGACGAAAAAAATATTTCAAAAACATGAACAATATAAAAATTACTGGTTCCGCAAAATTTGTGGAAATAAGATTAGGACTTATAATAATTATAATTATTATTAATTTATTATTTCTATTCATTACGGAAAATGTATTTACCAAATATGTCAAAAACCATGCTTCAAAAAAACAAAAATGAAATCCTCAAGATTAAACTTCACAGCTTTACTTATAACTTCTCAAAAAGGGATTCAACCTCGACCTATTTCGTAATTCTATTTTAAAACAAGCGTCTATGTTTTCGCATTATCTAGTGAAGGTTAAATGTCTTGAACAATCTACATAAGTCACTTTAGCAGTCTTACTAGCTAGTTTAAATTGCTTTAAGTTAGAAAAGAAGAGTGAAAACGGAGGAAACAAGGTCAACAAACCTGTAGAACAGATTGAAGGAAACTTTTTAAGCATCATTTAAATATTGAAAAAACACCGCATTTCTATTTGAGCAACAAAAATGTCAATTAACTCGATGAATAAGAGTTTATTAATGGATAAAAATAGCCATGTAGCTTTTAGTTAATGATCTCTAAATAGAAAAATAAAAATGTTGAGTCTTGTATTTTGTATTTTCACGACTTGAGCTCTTTTTTTAGGGTTTTAATAGAATCGTTTTTTATGCGATTCTTCCTTATTTTTATTTTTTAAATTTATTTTTTATTATTTTACTCAGGAAAGTAATGCAGTCGATCCCAGAGCTTGGTTTTGTCACGGATTTTACAAATTATATCGTCCAATTTAAATTGAAGATATTCAGATAGACTGCAAAATTTCCTTTTATTACTTTTCAACATAATATATGTCTGTAAATTTCAGTGTTCATGTAATCCTACCACCATACAAATCCAGTCGCATGAAGCTGAGTTAAACAACTTCACGTGTTTCTTTTCAAATTTTATTTTTATTTTCCTATTTTTACTTTAATTATTTTAACTTTTTTTTGCTTTGCCTGTAAAATAAATAAATGAATAAAATTTTTTAAAAAATAAATAAAAGAGAGAAAGAAAGATCGAAAGAAAATCAGTTTTTACTTGTAAAACTTAAATCTAAATTTCAATAACACCGTACCAGCGTAGAATTAGAATAAATCAGCGGAAAATTCAGAAAATAACACGTCGAAAAAGGAAGTACTCTAAAAATTGTTATGAAGTGTGAAATTCTTCATAGCAGACGACTGGAATCAACCCGGAAGAACTTGTACGTTCTCTACCTTTCATTTAAAGGGGGGAAAAAGTAATAAAAAAAGAAAAATCCATCAAGTTCGAAAAGCGAGGTAGTAAGCTTTACAAGCAGGTCACCAAGCTAAGGGCTCCAGGAAATAGAACAGAACACAGCACTTTCGTGAAAGCATTCGGAGCGTTATTTTAATACGAGAAGTTGGCAGCAGAGAAGAGAAAGAGAGAGAGAGAGGGAGTTTCGATTTACAACTTCGAAACTGATTGCAGCGCCGCTTCCCGCGCAAAATGCGCCGTATGACGTAGTTCCGGAGTAGTAAACGCAACCTTCAATGGTTTTCGTTCTCTCTTTCTCCCGACCTTCAAGTTGTACGCAAGGTTTCAGCAGCGGATTTTATGCCGCGCGTTGACGATTTGTTTCTCCTATTCTAGTAGTAACGCAATGATATTCATAAATTATGAAAATGCTTAGTTTTAGTTTTTGTTTTTTGCGTGTGTACATTTCTATTTCAAAAATATTTTTGAATAAAGTTGTGAGGGAAATTGCGAAAATATGTTATGAATGAATGTCACACCTGTAATGCATGCAGTGTAAAAACAAAATTGAAAATAAGATGTGGAAATTTGTACTAAGCGTGAATAGAGCCTCTTTTGATCAACAGAATGAAATTAAACCGGAAGCTACGAACAAATGTACCAATCTTTAATTGCATGATGCAAGTTAGAATACGAAGCTAAAACATATTTTGTGTGGACAAGTAACATTCGTTTTATCAAACGCATAAACATAAGATTAAAAGCTGCAAGTTAACAAAGTCCGCCCCAAATGTAAATTACAAGCGTAAAGTACACACCACGAGCTCTTAAGTAAAAAACACATGAATAGAAATATATAGTAACAATACATTTCACGCTAAAATCGTTATTTAAAAAAAAGATAAAACATTATTTGATTTTTATTTATTTTTTAACTATAAGAAAGCCTGATGACTTAAAATTGTGAATGAAACATTTAGTTTCTAAATGAACTATACTTCCTTACTTTTCTCTTCAAATGTTAAATTGTGTTTTTAATAGTACAATTTGTTTAAAACTAAACACAAGAAAAATAAAATATATATTTACTATACTAGACAGCAGCTTAACTTGACACTGAACGTCACTACGGGCGGAGCCAATAACAGCTCACAAGCAGTCAGCGATCTCCTCTAATTCGCCCAGTAGGTTGTGACGTTTTATCTAGCTCGTTTTTCGTAGGCTAACATCACGCAAACGTCACGATGTTTTTGTCAAGAAACGTTGCAGTTTAGTATAGCTTGTTCCAGATGATCACACAAAATTATGTTCCGGAGTCATGCATATCTTCAGCGTTTTAATATATAAAAATAAGCGAATTACATATAGAGCGTCACCTTAGGTAAGGTACGGGTTTGATTCACTGTAAGACGGCAAACCAAATTACGCAGAATATTAAAATATAAAAAAAGTACAAATGGGTGTGACCTTTGGTGTTTTAGCTTTGATTGAAGAGAAAGAACGAATAAAAATACATTTTACATTCTGTTGGTAAAATTTTGTTCAAGAGATTTGAATTTCAATTTCTTCGTGCTTCGTGTTTTTAAAACAGTAATAAGAAAATGTAATAGTCAGCAATGACCACGTATTTTATTGTGGGAGTTTAATGAGGAATACAAAAGAAGGAACACAAAAATTCACGTGAATTTTTTTTTTTCCATAATTTTGTGATAGAAAAAGCTGGCCGCAACAGCACGTTGCAAGGGGCTCCGAAAACTGTAAATAATCAATTAGGATAATTTTTGCAATCTTTTCACTTCAACATTACCTTTGTTATATTTTATTCCCTTATTCGATTATTTTCTTTTGCTATTTATATAAAATTTACTTTTGAGCTATTCTGCCGTGCTAAGTACAAAAGTCGTGTCTGCACTTTTTAACAAAATTTAGTTTTCGCCACCAGGTGGCTCTTTGTGCCGTATTTTGCCAAAATACAAAATTATATGGTCATTTGAAAACGAAAAATATTTCAAAAAAATCTGAAAAAGTTTTCCCTGAACAGGGGTGATAGTGACTCAACATTAAAAACCCTGAAAGTGAAAGGTGAAATGCAATGAAGCCTGAAATTTTTCTAATACTCTATGTTTTATTTGCAGGGAGGAATTTAATGTAGAGAAGGATAGCGCAGATTGCATCATAGAAATCTTTGGAGGGATGTTTTTGAACATGTCTTTTTTTTTATTGGAGGGGCATTCAAATTATTTGTAAATGTTAATGGAATCAACATAAAATAGCAAATAGAAAGATAAAAATTTCATAGTCATTTAACTTGTTTAAGAAAATCAAGACTTCAAGACTCAAGAATGTAAAAGGAAACTATTTAAGAATTGAAATTTCTGTCATGAAAAAGCCCGTAACCTAGATAGTGAAAAAAAAATTCTACCTTATACAAAAATGAACATGTGTAATGTTCAGCTTGTTTTCTCGTTAAGGAGGAAAGGGCGAAAATGAACAAAAGTCAAATCATGGAAAAGCATTCCGTGAAACCCTGAATACTTATTTAGAAAACCCTGAAATCAGGGGTAGCCCCTGAAAACTACCACCCCTGCCTGAATCAAATACATGGTGGCTAGTTTGAGCTCGACTGCAAATACCACTTTTGCGCTTAGCACGGCAGTATACTCTTTAGCAGTACACGACGTCGATACAGTAAACCATTAAAGTGCATACTTCTTCGCTTTTCCATTTTTTTAGTGTATTTGTTTTCTCAAATTTATTTCATCACACTAGTAAAAAAGCATTCCTACATTTCTTACCATAAAAGTAAAACAACAGCAATAAATTGAAACCTTAGATTACCTTTAGATCTAATGTACTAAAAATGTAGAAAGGAGAACAAATAATATATCGGCCATCACAGCAAATAGTGTAAGCAAAAGCTATTGCCAAAAACACAATACATATTGAATTATTATCTCGATCTTTCGAATTGTACAAAGAAAAGAATTTACAACACACGAGTACATAAATCTAAATCGATACCGAGATAAAAGAACAAAGGAGAAGATAAAAACTGAAGAACACATTTTAGAAAAGGGTATTTTATAAAAGATTACAAAATTACAAGCGCTCGGCATAAAAGCATGTTCTTTGATTTATTCCAGGTGTTTTATACACCACAAGAAAACTTTGGGAATTTCCTGGATCAAAATATTTTTTTGAGGAAATATATTATCTTTCTCATCAACGATCGCTCTGTAAAGATTCAGAAAAAAGTTTCTCATCCGCCGTTCTTTAAGCGAACCGCGGCTCGGCTTAAAAGAGCAAGCGATAGTTTCAAAGAGTAATGGCGTTTATCTGAAGTCACGGAGAAAAAGGATAGGGGAAAGATAAGGCCGGGAAAAAAATACAACATGAATAAATAAAGCAAAAATGCAAAAATGAATAAAGCGGCGAGCTTTAAATTTTTAAACCCACGTACCGAAAAGTGGAAGCAACATGGCGGAAGAAGATTCCAGCCACCAGACGATATATGCAAGGCAAAGTTTCAGAACGCGCGATGGCAATAGACGAACAGCTGCCTCTGGTGGAGATGCACGAAGGTTAGAAGTGAGAGAAGGGGGGAGGTCAACAAAAAAGAAGTAATGAAATATGTTTGAAAGAAAGGTTTTCTGGGAAGTCAATTTCACGCAGCGTGCTCGCTGCAGGAAATTCTTTTCTTCGCAGAGCCATTTTTAGACTGCCACGAAGGTAATTTAACGGCATCCAACGTCCCCAGCACTCACCTACCGCTAAATATTTCTAATCGGAAAAATGCTTTTTTTTTCTCCCATCTTACTCTCTCTTTCATTATTTTCCCCGCCTTCAACCTTACTTTTCTAAGTAATGTTTCCAAAAAGAACATTTACCTTTTTTTTCTCTTTCAACAAGCGAGTCAAAACAAGTGTCGGTGTTAAAAGACTAAATTTTTGGTAAACAAATTGTTGCATCAGTTCACACAGAAATGAAAAGAATGCGCAAGGAAAACAACGAGGTGATTTTTTTCCCCTCCTTTACTTTGGAACAGCTTCAAAAGGGTTATTCTGCCAAAGCGATTCTTGGTGCCAAGATGACAGCTGATTCTTATCGGACATTAGCATTACGTATATTAATATACTTCAAAAATAACCAACTATATTAAGTTGCATTCTACACATTTCGGTTACGCATAATGTTACCGTTAAAGTCCGAAACCCCTAATAAATGTCGACACTCACTGGTGAGTGAGAGAATTTATACAGCAAAAACATCGGTGAAAGATCGAAGCTTTCCGTTGAGTCAGTGGTGAATGTCGACACTCTACAATTTCGGTCTTTCATATTAACATATTCATGTTGTACAAGCATGTGATAAAATTACTGACAAAAGATTCCAAAAAAAAAAAAAAGAAAGAAAAGAAATAAAGAGAAAAAAGAGTTTAACTGAGCTAAATTTTTTATGAGACTGAATGTCAGAATGAAATCTTAATGATTGGAAAAAATATAGAGGTACAAATATAAATTTAATCCTATGATTTGTGCAAAAAAAAGAATCGATATCTTCAGTGAGCTTTAAAATTCAAAGAATAAAAAAACGAAAAAAAAATCAAAAAAGAAAAATAAGAAAAAAAAAAGCAAAATTAGAACGGAAAAATATAAAAAGATGAGAAAGAAAGAGTTGTGATTTAGAAATGAAACAATTCGCGCCTTTCCTAGAATGACTACTAGCGCCATCTATGGACGAAGATTTTAACTACAAACCTGTTTTTGCAAAGCAATCATTCGGAGCATTGAGGGGAAAAAAACGCTTGTTTGGTCCATTAAAACGAGGAAATACTGATAATTTGACAATTGTTCATAAAATATGTTTGTCATTTTTCAAAGATCTTGGGGAAAAATAAAATCGGGCATAATAATAATTATTGAAGAATGAAAAAATATAGAAATTTGCTACACTACGAGAATTTAAAATAAAACAAATAAGAAAAATACTGACATATTTATTTAGAATCACAGAAAAACTTGCATTCTTTCCAAAACAAAAGTATATTTCCAAGTAATACTTATTTTTTATCACTTTACTACTGGCATTAAATTTAACGAGAAAACTCGTAAAATTCTTAGTGTTACCCTGTTAATTAAGTAAAGAAAACACAAAATTTGAAACAATAAAATGTATTTTTCTCAAAACTTGTGAAGATTAAATTGCAACTGGCACCTAACACCAAACGTCAATTACGATCGACACACAACGCAAAATGTTTCATTCAATTTCAGCACATGGTTTTTAAGATTCGCAATGACCCAGATTCTCTCTCTCGCGAATTTTTTGTTTTTTTTTTAATAAAGAGAGATTATTATCAACCCGCGTTAAGAGGTATGCCACGTTACTGGCAATGTATGAAGAGTTGGCCTGCTATCAAATACCTATTCATTGCTTAAAAATTGTCTATAAAATAGATTCTGTCGAGCTATTTAATACCGGCACCGGTCTGCTGAAAAATTTCATTGGTCATTGGAGATTTTTATTCGTCTGTGTTAGAAAAAAATATCTTGTTAAAAAGTCTAGAAAAAATACTATAAGATACTTATAAATTACTGACGTAGTTTTAGGATTTAAAATCAACAATATTTTCTTTGAATTTTTAATAGGTTCTTTGCATTTAAACATTATGTAAGTAAATGGTAATAGGAGTAAAAATGTGACAATTATTTACGGAGCAGCTCTTCATTGACCAAGCTAGGTTTTTTGATAATGAATAATATCAGAAATAATAATAATACCAATAAAAAATGGAATAGTATAAGTAGTAACAATAATGTATCACTGCTCGTGAAACGTTTCTCTAAAATTTTCCTCCAAAAATCTCCAATCAGAGGACTAAAACGAGTTAAGAAACATTGCTCTGTATTTTTATCAATTGCTGTTAATGCGGACTGTGCTAACCGCGGAAATATTTGACCGGTCCTTGGAGATTTTTACTTGTTCTTATAAATAAAAAAAAAATAAATATTTTAAAAATAAGAATGACAATAACTTATACATTAATTTTGTGATTATTTCTCTTTTTGTAATCTTGATCTACAGTTCATTCACTTACACCCAGTTAAAAATAATAACAATTATTTATTTTTAGTTTAAATAGTATTATAGAATTATGAACATAATTAACCGGTACATTGTAAAATAAAACCTAAAATTTTACTTAAAAACGCAAGACCAATGTGGCTTGCACTGAATAATAGGAACAAAATGCAAGCAGCGTGATACAAGCGGTTCGAGTCAACATTATCTTTCTGTGAAGAACGACTGCAGTTGAGCTCAAACTGAGATTTAAGGCCTCTTTAAAGTTTTACGCCACCATGTCTTTGATTCAGATAAAACTTAAAAATATATATATATATATTTCCCGTTTTCAAATGACCATATAATTTTGCATTTTCTTAAAATACATCACAAATAGCCACCTGGTGGTAATAACTCAACTTTGTTAAAACGTGCAGATAAGACTTTTGTGCTTAGCACGGCAGAACTGCTACTTTACTGACGGGGAAATAAAAAGAAAGAGGTGAAATAAATGTTTCGCACCGTAAAATCAAGAGGTAATCCATTGGAGCTGCAAACGTTTAATTTTTATGGCACAATTTACTGTATTCTCCACACTGTAAGAGCACATTTTTTTGCAGTAAAATTTAACTTAAAACTTAATGAGTGTTTAAAAGCCTACGGGCGCGAGCGTGGTTCCAAAGAGATTGAGATATGCTGGTGTACCTATTACTAAAGCATTCAATAGAATGATAGCCTCATGTAATAGGCATTTTACAGAAAACCAGTTTTTCGCACAATTTCACAAGAGCCATTCAAGGTAGCGCGTTTTAGCGATAAACGTTGACCCAGATTCGAGACTAGATAAAAGTCAAATAGCAATTTCAATTCTACTGAAAAATTCAGCGATCCTCCAATATACTTCATTACCAAGCGATTCATAACGGGTGTATACAGAGACCATTAACCCCGGGCAAAGATATACACACAAGCACCGAAGAAAGCTTCTATTTTACCCAACGTAGCATGTTCCGAAGATACGCGCTGATCGCCAATAAATGGATTTTTCCCTGCGAAATATTCCTTCTGTTGTTTTGCAGCCATCGATTGGGGGTTGTTTCCAGAAGCAAGCAGACCATTAAATCACAGCGTCCATTAATTCTTAACGTACTTGCCACGCTTGTATGCACCCCGGAAACGGTGGGACGAACATTGTTTAGAAGTTATCGGACAATTGTTTCTTAATGAACTCCACACGTAGTCCGATAACGCTTCCAAAGCACTTTTTGTGTGAAGTGGAGGATTTTTGTTCGGAAAAGCACACAGCACCAATCGAACTGTCACGGCCAATCATCTCGATAGTTCGTTATTTCGGAACCCGTTAAAATACTGCACACGAGGCAGGGCACATATATTTGGTACAATTCATAATAGTTAAATCAATTGAAAATATTTTGTCTGGTAAGCAAATATTTAAGGGGAAATCTACTAGCTTCGAACTACTCAAGGCAATCAATGCAATACCTTACAGTTTGTGTATTACACTCAAGGCAATCAATTCAATACTTTGTGTCTGTGTATTACACAACATTCCATGATCCCTTGTACCTACCACTACACGTGGTCCAACCAGCTCCGAAATAACAAACTTTTGAGATAATTGTCCAGTTCGATTGGTGTTTTGCTTTTCCGAACAAAAATCCTCCACTTCACACAAAAAGTGCTTCGGAAGCGATATCAGACTACGTTTGGAGTTCATTAAGAAACAATTGTCCGATAACTTCTAAACAATGTTCTGGTGAGCAAATATTTAAGGGGAAATCTACTAGATTCGAACTACTCAAGGCAATCAATTCAATACCTTATAGTCTGTGTATTACATAGCATTCATTGGCCCCCAATACCTACCACTACACGTGGTCCAACCAGTGGCGGTTTTACCATGCCGCAATCGTGAAAACCTCTTGATGATTGGGCTACGAAGCACACTAAAAACAAAACTTTGCACATGTTTTACATCCCAAGTAGCATCAACTCATCGGATTTTGCTCGGCCGATCAACAAACTCATGGTAAACTGATCCTGTAACGCACGATGACATCGTTCCGATCAGTATCCGAGCACGGTTTTCGATGAGCTACTTTTCATCGGAAAACGATATCCTTCCGATCAAGTTTCTCGATGAAATTCCTCGGCACGGGACTGTTCTGCTCGTAAATTGCTCCAAATCTCATCGTATTCTCATCGGATTTTGCTGCTCGGATTCTGCTTGGCCGATGAGACATATTGGATTCATCGGGTTTCAATGACTGGCCGATCATCGGCCGATGAGATGATGCTGCTAGGGATAGTTCTAAGATAGAAAAAGGGGCCCCCAAAAATGCATAACAAGTTGGATGGAGCTCGTAAGAGAGCTTTGTTTTTTGATCCAGACGAGGAGCAGAACGAGTAAAAAAACAACTGCGGTTTTTTGGTCAGTAACGGGATTATGTGGTAGTACTGAACTAACTTGCTTTCCCCCTTGTAAGGAACAGTATGGTAGTTTTTAGAAACATTTCTAACAAGAGAAAGGGGCTACTTTTCTATTCGGTGTTGGTACACAGAGAAGTGTTCATTTAGTTCTGTGTCATTTAGTTCTGTGCGATTATAAAATGTTTCTGAAGAAAAAAAAACTGAATGCTACTACAGAAAATCTGGTCAGCTTTTGCCCGTAATTCAGCAAAAAAGTTTTAGATCTTGATTCAGACTCGAGAGATAACTTTAAAAAATGGGTGACCCCTTACATACTCAATAATCTAACCGAGGTTCGATTTCGAGCTTTTGTTTCAGGAGAACGAAAAAAAAAAAAAAAAAAAGAATCAGATCGCTAGGGCGAACAATAAAATTTTTATTTTACCAATACCAAATGAACCGGTTTAACGAGCACTTCGGCAAAAAAGCCGGTCTGTAGAGTCGGCGATTACTTCAACGTCAAGCAGGAACAGAAGGCCGAGGAACAAAAAGGAAATTAACAGAAGCAGGGATAAAGAAGAAAGAAAAGACGCGCGCCTGGGGAAGATTAAAGAACTACCGCGCTTTGCGTCTAATTAAATAAATAATTCCACTAACGGTACACGTTCGGCATCAAAATTAATGATTTTTTAAAGCGCATTTGTGTGTGTGTGTGTGTGTGTTATTTCTAATGATTTATTTCTAATTTGTGTTTTCAATTAAATTCTTACCTTGATGCGCTTGCATGCGAAAGTGAGCTATGGTGCAGAACTGCATTTTGTTCCATGTTCTGCGTAACATCAACGTTCCGCAGTAAGTCAATATGAGATTAGGAAAAATTAAAAGATATAAAATAAACTTCAATTGCGAGAGGAGATATTGCGTTATGCTTTGAAACAAATTCGTACAGCAAAATTTCGCAGCTAAAAAATATTTTTCAATTCGTGTTAGATTAATGCGAAAAAAAAACAAAAAAAAAAAAACACAGAAAGTATGTTAAATAGTGTTGAAAAGATGAAAGGTGTGTTCCTCTGTTCTACTAAAAAATAAACATACTACTTTCTAACCATTAAACTCTTGTGATTATAACAGCATTACGGTCGCTGTTTCTTTCGTGCAGTCAACCCAGGCTCGATTCGCGGCTAAGAAAGGAGAAACTAACATCTTTTCGGTGCGCTGTGGCAATCGTAAGGCTTTTTGCTAAAGTTGGGAGATTTGTAAGCAAGAAACTACGTGCAATTTCATGTGGTACAACAGTAGTAAAATTTCCAATGTGATTTAGGAGCCGGAGGTGCATTTCTCTCTCTCTCTCTCCCGATAAGAAAGACCAAACTACTTGTTCGACGTCATCATAAGGTAATCCAAAAAAAAAAAAAAAACATTTCGAAACTTTTTGAACCAAAACTAAAACTTTGGCTACAGAAATACACGTGACGGCGAAAATAAATTCATTCCAAATAATCGAAGCACAGCATTTTACTCTATTTATTAGCCAGCCAACTTCGTTGTGTACACCGCAAATGTGTTTCAACCAATCGCCAAATCTGCAACTTTGCTGCAATATTTGTCGAAAAGCATACTAATAGAACATTTTTCGCATAAATGAAACGATGCTGGTACCTCTGGATCCAATTTGAAAAACTACACAGGTATGCAATTAATTAGTAATGCTGTCATTTTTTTTCAAATCGATAATGCTTTACTTCAGAACAAAAAACGAAATCCATTGAACATAGAAAGTGTGCGTAATTTTAATTTTAAATACCTTTTCTGCTCTAAAATTATAATATATGTACAGAAAAACTTCTTTCACATATTAAACTGTATAATTCCGGTTTACATTTGATTATTTATTGAAGACGAATTAATGTGTTTACGAACTGCTTGTCGTGGCGTTTATATGGTATGTATTCCGAGCTTGATTCACTGCATATAACATTCTCTATGTTGTCCTAGTTTTAAAAAGAAAAAAAAAATCGCTCAAAGCCATAGACAGCTACCTATATTTGTGTAGAAATTTTGATCAACGAAAATTTCGTATTCCAAATAACACAGACCAATTATGCCGGATTACCGGTTTCTCCTTTATATACAATAAGCACTCGTAAATAAATTCCCGCAAAAGGAACGAATTTGTAGTCCTGTAATTAAAAAACACATAAAATTTATTTGGACACACACGCACACCTGTAGCTGAATTACGCGAACATCAATTCCAGTTGTCAAAGGGATCGTAAAATTTTATTCGGCTCTATGCCTGGAGATTAGAGGCTAAAAAAGTGTTTTTTTTTTTTTTTTTTTTGAAATGAGAAAGTGAGGGAATGAGTCTGTGCTCAGAGCAAGCGAGCGTGTGTGATTCTTGGCGCGGTGCCAAAAAAGTTTAGGTCTTCTTTCGTTACTCGCTGAGAGCAAACTACACGCACATAACTGACGTTTCGGGCCACGTTATGTAATGCCAGGACTTCCATTAGCAATACTCTCAGCCACAAGGGAGTCAAAACCTTTAAAATCGAATTAGCAGCCGGGTTTGTTAATTTTATTCCACGCCCATATGATTTTTCTTGGAACGATCTCATTTAAGAAATTGTTTTAGATTCAAATTTTAAATATGAGTAAAAAATTAAATCAAGCGAAGAAACATGTCACATTCTTAAACATAAAAACATTTTTTTTTGTCTTTCGAATGGGCTTACGTAAAAGCCCTTTCGGCTATTGCAGACCTACTGCAAAAACCGGTATGCCATCCCGTCCTTCATGTACCACCATTTAGACGCGAATGTCACTGGCTTAAACAATTTTAATGCACAGTTTTCACCGCATTGAGGCACTTGGGTTGTCTTGATGCGAAACTTCACAAGGAATTTAATTTTGTGGAGGGCATTCAAAGCCAAACGATTAACCAAGGTACCTTTTTCATGTCGCATGATCATACGACACAAGCACTGACAATTTTCTGCATTTAAAGCATATATTCATTGACATCAAAACATACTATGTTATATGCATGCACTTTTTCAAAAATAAAATATAGTATCATTTTAAGACAGCAAAAAAAAAAAAAAAAAAGTTCTAATGTGACTCTATGATCCCGACCGATAAGGACTTAATCCGGAGTACTAACCTGTCAATAATCTCAATCATTCCAAGGAGCACTTCAAGGCCCCTATATCGTTGGGGCTCTTCATACTTCAGCGATATTGCAAACCCGCAAAATAAATAAATAAATAAGAAATATACACATTTCCGCAATTTTAAACAGTGAATGAAGAAATACAATGAGACCATTAGAACATCTACTGCAGTAAATAGAAATCCTGGGGAAAAACCCTTGTGACACCATCAATAATCGATGCCTTTCGAAAGCAAATATAGTTTTCAACTGTTCATTAAAAAGATAACAAACGGCAAATACCAAAAAACCGCAAATTTAATTAAAATTACGTAATGGACAGGAGTACTAAAAAAGGCTTATTGTGTACAAATGTGATCTTGAATATGCAAATAAGCTCTAATCGGAATTTCGGTGGAGCGATTAACAGGTAACTTCTCTCGAGACCAATATACGGTATCACATTGTTCCAACTCCCTCGCATTGTATATTCAAAGCAGGTATACGGAATAATCATTTACAGCATTCCTCGCATTGCCACGATTTAAAATGTAATTTGATACGTGAAGTTGTTACAGTGCAAAAGATATTACAATTAAGCATCGAAAATTACTACAAGGGGGATGGGCTAAGCGTTTAATTTAAACATATGGGAGATGCATAACAGATGGATAGTGTTAATGGTTGTTTAATCTATGCGATGGAAAGCTATTAAATTTATAATTGAAGCTAAATTGTAAGTTAATGAACATTTCAAAATTTTCGAGTCGTTATAGGATTCATTAGTACAAATAATGTTTTATTTACAGAGACAGTTAAAAAGTGTTGCTTTTAGCAATGTATTTTAAGTCATTGCTAAAAAGGTTTGTCTTGATCTTAGAGAAGATTTTTGACGTAATAATTTTTCAAATCACCGTTATTAAGGCTGTAGGAATACTGTGGATAAATTTACTCGGGCCTGAAGTTCCAAGAAAAAATTTTAGTATCAAAAGACTGAAAGGTTTTTAAAAAATACGAATGAACTCCGGAAAATTTGTGATGATTCAAAAAATTTTATCTCTGCACATTAAGTTACCTCCTGGGAAATATCCTAGTTTTCTTCAATTTTCCAGAAGTAGAAGTACTATAGAAATTAGCATATAACTAACTACAATTCAGCTACACACCGACATTTAGTTACCTTATCTCTAATAGTACGATGTAGGCACGTATCCCCAAACAAATCATTGTGTTATAGTCGATTATCAAATATCTGAATATCTGGTACCATAAATGTTCGAAAATAACCAATAAAATGTCGTTTAAGAAAATACATTTTCTATATTATTAATACCTTTTACCATAGACAAGAGAGGGGCGATCGCGCTTCCCTTGAATAACTCACTACTGGTAAATGTTCAATATTGATGCCCAATCGTTGATGCAAGCGGTAAGGAGGTTTGGGGCTTTCCTCGTGATATGTTTCGTAACTGAAGTCTAAAACAGATGAGGTCAATATTTTTAAACCAAGATATAAGTTGTAAAAGGATACGTGATAAAATATACAGACCCTTCTTTTTAAGACCCGCCCTTGCCTTTGCATCAAATGAAGTGACTGTACAGTATGTAGAGTAACATAGCGCACTATATATTACATAACGCTGCAATATGTAGTTACAATTTTTGAACAAAATTCCCCCAAATTAACTTTTATTGCTTTCTGAACAAAAAGAAAAATGTATCAAAACTTCGTGGGAGGTCGTTAAAGTTGCTTTTTATTGTATACAACATAATTTTTTTAAAAAATCACTTAATATCAAGAAGTTCAGACTCTCCAGCAATGTTTATTTGGATCCAAGCGACAGAGAAAGTAGAACTAATACTTGGGAAAACGGAATGTTTAGGTAACTAAAATTAGATTCACGCAATGTTTAGTCAGCTTTGTTTCATTATTAGTTTCTCCATTTCAAACATCGTTAACATTGTACAGTTGTTGGCTGCAACCTTGATTATCATGGAAGGTCACTGAAACTGCGTTCAAACATCTTTTCCAAAACATGACGACTTATCCATTCCCAGGTAAAGAAATAAACTAATACAAACTGTCCCTTTTTTTGGTAAGGAAATAAATATTAATGGGAGAGATAAAATAATATAAAAATTATTCTACAGTAGGAACTTAAAAAATGAATTCTTAATTTAAATTTGTAATAAAATATATTTTTTTTCGAATACAAGTGGATGTAATAAAGCAATTTCAGTTTATGTTACGCATTGTTGACGTAACGGAGCTACAGACTGCAATTATTTGACGCGTTAGTTACACGTAACCGTTTCATCTATTATCAATTTTGATTTAATATGTAGATCTAATTCTAATGTATTAAATATTAACTCAAATCCTATCGAATCTAAAATTTTACCGAAAATGAAAAAGAAATGAAGATGAATTCCCGTTCTGGAGCAATGAGAATTATCTTCTAGATTTTATTTTTTTGATCAAAGCAATTCTTATATGTGTATAGAAAACAGTATTCGGATTGGCAATAATGTTAAAACCAAGGTTGGTATCGGCAGTAAAAGTCTTTGAAATTCCAAGAGTCAGAGTCGGAATCGGCATTTTCACTCAGAGTTCGCAACACTGTCCGTGTTGCGGAGTCGAAGGTTCACTGATTTTGGTATGAAAGAGTGGGAATCGGGAGTAGAAGGTATTAAAGTTTCAGGAGTCGAAGTCGACATTTTCCCTCGGAGTCCGCAATAACTCTGGCAGTGCTGCGGAGTCGAAGTCGGACATATTTTTAGGTTGAAGGAGTCTGAGCCGGGAGTAGAGGAGTTTAAAATTCCAAGAGTTGGAGTCGGAGTTAGCATTTTCCCTCAAAGTCTGCCATTCTAAGCGTCATTCCAAGAGTCGAAATCGGCATTTTCCCTCAGAGTCCGCAACTCTGGCAGTGCTGTGGAGTCGAACCTGAGTCGGATTCGTTTTAGGTTGAAAGAGTCTGAGTCGGGAGTAGAAGAGCTTAAAATTCCAAGAGTTGGAGTCGGAGTTAGAATTTTCCCTCAAAAACTGCAATTCGAAACGTCAATCAGTTTACAGATTAAAAAATCAAAAAAGTACTCATATTTCCTTTCTATCCCACCTTTTGAACTGTTTTTGAAAATTTCACTCCTTTAAGTTAAAATCTCAAAGCGTACTTATACAAATACAAAAAAAAAAAAACTTTAGCAACATCTCAGCATTTGTAGGTATGTGTACCTGTGCACTTCAAACATGCTCTAAACTTTTAAAGGAAATCACGAAAATCTCCAGCGCCCTTTTCGAAATTAAACGGAACAAAATGCGAACTCTAAATAGTTTTTGGAGTCAAACCCTCGTGCGCGTCGCTTTTAATTAAAGGGCTCTTTGCATTCATGATTTTCTTCACTTGCGACGAAACTTAGTTTTAATTACAAACAATTTCTCTTCCACACATGCTTTTCCTTCGGATTTGCACTCGAAAGCAAACGAAATCTGAATCGCTGCACTTAAGATTTGCTTTCGAAACTCGTCCTTGTAGAAAGTGATTCCGTTAAAACCTTAACCGTGACCGTAATCTATCCAAGAAGAACTTTAATTCTATACCTGATAAGATTTTTAAAGCAAAGGAAAAAGTGTTTAACTTGGTAATGTCTCTTATCAAGGATATTTTATATTCTTATGCGCGCGTGTTAGAAGGTAGAGGTAATAATTTCGAAAAAAATAAAATAAAATATTGTAATAAATAAATAAATGCAAAGACGCGAATTTCTGACGCGTCGAGGTCTCTTAATTTCGAGCTTCGAAAGTTACCACTTGTTTACGGATTGTTAAACGGAGCGTTGTTTAACACGTATATTTGGGTACCACCCTTTAAATGTTAGGAACAGCCAAAAACATTAGTTACCCAAAGACCTTGACATTAAAATAAGACAACTAATAAAGAGACACGCACCCCGTAAACACTCCCCAAAATTTTCAATAGTGCTTCTTAGAGTCTGACCCTCCTGGCCACCTCTGTCTACTTATTAGAGAATTAATGCAGCCATGACCATGAATTTTGTCAGCTTAACTGCAAGAGATTTATTTATTTAGTTTATGGAGTAGAATGCTGGCCAACTTTTCTAGTGATCATAGAAATCTGACAGCGGATGGGGAGACTCCGGGTTCCAACCCCCAGTTCGTGCATGGACGTTCTTTCTCCTTCCTGTCTTTCTCCTTTCTTAGGATGAATCAACTGTGAGTGGTTACTTAACCTATAAACGGATTCTTATAGCTAGTGTACGCTGTGGAAGTCGAAAACACCAAATTTTGGTACAGTTGGGAAAGTGAAGCAGCGCACTCCAAATGGCCAGCCTAACTGGCACAAGACAACTGGATTATAGAGTCGAATATTGAGAGAACTTATGACAAATTTCACAGAAAATTTCATACCATAGACTCTATATTTTAGACAGACATAAATGAAAGTGATTCTGACTGAGCGATATATACGCAATGTTGCGGTGTCGAATAAAAAAGGATCCGCTCCGACTAAGAATCCTGAAATTTTAGAGCCTTCGACACCGGTTCCGACTCTCTTTTATCCCAAAATCCGCCCGACTCCAACTCTCCGATGCCCTGACAGAGTTAAGAACTCAGAGGAAAAATAAACCAACTCTAATTCTTCGAGTTTTAAAGTATTCGACTCCTGACTGACTGTTTTACCCTAAAATCAGTCCGACTAGGATTCCACAGCTTTGGTTTCACAATCATATTCCTAAGAAAAACCTTAAAATGTTGAATACAATTCTTATTCGCTTCTTAAACATTGGTACAGTTGCGCGTTATGAAAGAAAAAGGAAGGAAAACAAACAAAATGACGCATCTAATTTAACTGTTTTTACGAATATACACTATATAAAGTTCATTCAACTACGAAAAGATTTCTTAAAGCGTGACAGGCAAAAACAGACAAAAACGGCATTTAACAAAAAAAAAATACAAAAGATCGTTACATTATGTAGCTGAAGATCAATACTACAGGTTATCAAAGTGGAATAGTTAAAAGTAATCCTAACCAATAGATAGTTTTAAAAAGAATAACGGCACGCTAACACGGCATGTAAATGTTGCAATACGTGCTCTCAAGAACTATTGTGCAGGTAATATTGTCATTAGATTTTTATTTATTTTTTCGAAACTAAGAGCAGCATTGTGGCCAACTTTTACAAAAGTTGACTAGCGTATATATCAGTACTAGTAGTTGACTTGCGTATATATCAATGTAGTTACGTTATCTGTTGTGATCTAAATTATAACAATACCCTGCGTGCAATAAATTGCAGTTTGAAAGCTTTTCTTATAACCTGATTTATCCCATCCGATTCTCTAAAATAAATGAATAAATGTGTAATGCATTTACTAGAGTATGTTGCCAAGAAAAACCGAACTTGGATAATGTCGACTTTCACCGTTGATTTACCGGAAATTTCGATCTTTTGTCGAGGCATTTGGTGCGCGAATATTGATATTCACCGGCTTATGTCAACATTTACCAGATTTTGGACTTTCGCGGTAACAAACACATACATTTGTGCCGAAAAATGCGACACTGCTAATTCTATCGTGGAAATGTATTACGATCTGGACCGAGGTAGCTCAATTGGTTCGACACCGAGTTTGACAGGCAAGCTGGCAGATAGACACTTTTTTTTTGCTGCTGGAATATGGTACACTTTGAATCTGGCGTAGTCATATAGTTGTCCAATATACGATTAGATATCATCGTATTATTTTGCCGTACTTCTGGATCTGTAGGGATCATCGGCACAAAAGACGTATAACGATTGATTAGGTTATCATTCAGAAACTTTATTTCGATCAGACTGAGTCATTATGACTCATCAGGTTAGAATTTACGAAAACTATTTCATTTAGATGCATTGTAATTTATCGGTTATAATTTTTACAAGAAGAATTGCATTCAATGCAATTGTGCTAAAGATTCGTTATGATTTTGATGGATTAAATAGAAGTGGTGAAAAGTAGTAAAACGCGACAATTCATGTCAAAATTTGCACAAACAGTACTTAGATCTGATGCAATGGCACAAAAATATGCAAGGAAATTATCAGGTTCAAAAATAATATTTGAATCAGAGATTTTATCTAAACTATCAATTTTAATAGAATCACTTAACGCAGTCATGTCCTGATTAATACATTTTTAAAAAAAGACAGAAAAAGGAAAATATATATTAAGATTTAATTTTCCGCAGTGTTCAAGAGAGTTACAAAAGGCACCACTAGTCCGATAGCGAATCACATGATTTGAATCGTACATCATAATGCGCACCAAATGTTACTGCAATCGTTCTCTTGTCTGATTGAATTTGCTGTGAAAATAGCTGTGTACCGTAACTTACGTTGCCCTCGAAAAATGCTCTTTTTTTCTTCATTTTAAAAGTAAAATTCCTAAGCTTACGAAGTAAACGATCTTCAATTATTTTATGTAATAATATCTGTAATTATAAAATGAATATTACAGGAAGGAAACATATTGCAAAAAAAACACCGCCTATACAAAACCGTTACCGCTTAATCTACGAAAAACAGCAATTATTATCGAACAAAAGCTGTCTGCAAAAGTAGCAACTTTAAAAAATACATATTTTCAAATCCAGAAGCAAATTCTTGCAAAATTTCCTTCCGAAAATTGGAATACGGCGAGAAAAGCCGGCTACTATTCTCTAGCTATACCGAATTATATAGAAGTTACGATGCCAACCGCTCTGCGATCGATCGCTGCAAGTGGAGCATTTGAATAATGCTAGTTTAAAATCCAGCGGGGATAACGCGAAACAAAACGTAGTTACTTTTTGTAATACTGAAGCTGTCTGAAAAGTGAAATATATACTTGTTGCTCGCGGCATTTTCATAATACATTTAAGGTAAAAAAAAAGATATTAGATCATCTTGGTTAAAATTTTAGTGCCATGCAAACTTGCGAGTACATACATGAAATTTTATTCAGTACAATGTACTCATATAATTTACGTTTTATCAATCTATTTATTCATTCATCATTTTTATTATTATTATCATTATTGAAAATTCATTCAAAAAAAAAAAAAAAAAAAAAAAACGAAGTCGCGAAGAATCATTATATCAAGTTTTCAGAAAAAATGCAGAGAATAAATGATAAATAACAATAATAATTTTTAAAAAACTTGCGAAAACATATGCTATGTTGGTCTCAGAACTGAAATACTAAAAGAAAGACACATAATTTTGAAAAGAGAAATAAATAAAAAGATAATACACAAATGTTTTAATTAACGATAAAAATAGGCAAAACTTTTATTTTTAGGAACATGAATCAAGTATACATAAGTGATATACTATATAATTTTCCCCACACACGAAAACAAATACCTAACTTTTACTCAATAAAATTGTAATATAATTTCCTTCATAAACATTTATCATAATGTTATAATTCACAAATATAACGTTTAAAAATAAAGCAAGTCATTAAAAAAAAAAAAAAAAAATCTTGCAAATGTTTAAAGTATGCAGTAAACGTACCCTCTCCCGTACATTGAAACACTTGTTGCTATTTTCAAAATTTTACAAGCATAAAAACTGTGTACCGTTGAGTTTTTTTAATGTGTGTTAGCTCAATTAATCTGTTCTTCCATTAATTCCCACAAATTAGATCTTATTTTCGTCAAGATTAATGCTATTCTACTAAAGTAAGTATTTTAATGTATGTTTGTTACCTCACACAAACAAAAATTCATACTAATAGTATTAAAATTGAGAGAACTTTTCTCCGAAAATTGAACGAGAAAAACCTCTTCACGTTCTTCAACATTTATTTTTACCTCTTAATGTATTCATTGATTTGAAGAAAAGATTCTGAAATAAATTATTATTAAATCAGTGCCACATGATTTCATTAAAAACTGGTAACACTTTGATAGATTTTGGCGGAAACGATAGAAAACTTAAAATCATCGACATAAGATACATAATTAAAATACTACGACGAATATATCCAATCTTTCCGAGATAATATTTTCAGAAAATAACCAGCTAGAACTAGAACCAGCTGGATGGAACCGGCTTTGTGTTCAGTCAAATATTTCATGCGTTAGAATAATCATACAGTTTCTCTCTGTGACGTAACAAACATGGAACGACTCGCACTGTTGAACGAAAAACTCCACAAATGTTGAAATGTACTGCATCGTCAACGTAAAAACATTATTGAAGATAGAAGTTCTTGAAATTACACGGTTTTTTTTTCTTCGAAGAAAGAAAAAAAAAAAACATCAACAAAATCGAGTAGAAGTTTGAAAAGTAGACCGGATATGCAAAAATAAGACAAATCTACAAACAGGGTTTTCAACTAAACATTTGTTATGTATGCTTCCGTTGGAAAAATATCTTCCAAGCTTCAAAAACAATTTAAAAGGAAACTGAGATAAGAAAAAAGATAAAAAGGTAATGTCTAGCACGGAACGTAAACTATTTTCTGTGAGAACATTCCTTGGATTAGAAAAAAGTGCAAACTATGTACAATGTCGCCTTTTTCTTTTTAAAATATTGTTTCAAAAACACAAGCGTACAATTTGATGCAAGAGAAAATCAATGCTATGTTAAACAGAACTTTATCTTGTGTCTATCATTGATGAGCTGACTAGCAGTTGTTAAACGATTATTAGGTCACATATTTGTTTAAAAACAGCAATTTTCATTGCAAAAATGAGGTTAATATGATATATTTTCACAAAACTGACAGGCGACGAATATCTAGTTTTCCAAATAAATTGAGAAATGTTTCTGAAACTATTTTTAATTTTTAATTGATGATAACTGCTATTTCAGATGACAAATAAATAATACTTAAACTTTTACTGTTGAAATGATTTCAGCGTTTCGAATGAACTCAATTCTGCAAAAAAAAAATCCTAAACGTTAATTAGAGTACAATAGAACCTCCTTTATCGAATGAACTTATCAGTAGAAAAGCCTTTCTTATTAGAATTACTCTTACGGACAATAAATCCAATACATTTTAACTGAACTTCATATTATTATTTTTTACTTATTTATTTCATTCATTTATAAACATACATTTAAAGCTCGCATATATGATATTTAATCGTTAATGCAATCATGCTATTAATAAAACCAGGCAAAGGAGTTAGTACTTTAATCTTAGACTCCAATCATTTCAATAATAATAAAGCAATAGTAGGTATAGTTGCGTTTAATTGCAGTTTTAAAAACTGACGACGATTTTAGAGACAATTACCAAAGACAGTTAAGCGGCATTTAATTTTACTATTGCATTTTCAAACCTTGATTATGACCTCTTATTATAAAATAAATAAATATAAAATGTACCACAAAAGGTTGTGCATTACCGATAAACATTACACAAGTAGAATACATTTCTAGATTATATAAGCACACATTATATCAATTACTTTAGCATGAAACAAGAGAATTGGTGTTCGACACTGTGCAATAATTTGTTGGACTGTGTCAAAAACTTGTGAATACGCAGTCTATTAATAATGAAGTTAAAATAAAATTTCCAAACAAAAAAAATCCGTGATTAACTAAACAATTTAATGCTACATAAAATCCATTAAAAATAAGAATAAATAAGAAGCCTAACTGCTGTAAAAAATATAAGAACGCGTGTAATCCGCGCAACGCGTAGCGCAACAGCTACTCCATCAAAAATATTTACTAGAACAAGGGGGGGGGGGGATTTAACTTCTTACGAAGTTCATAAAAAAAATATTGATTATTATTGAAATATATTTGTAACATATTTTCCGATTTCTTTGCAACAAGTATTTCGCAAATGGTGTCAACGAATAAACCATTTGTACATCGAAAACGCTCAGTGAATCAACACCGAGAAGAAAAAAGAAAAAAAAAAAAAATCAAAAACCGCGACTTGGAAAAGGAAGCGGTTGTAATACATTTTCATCACTAATGCGATAAATGAAGGTTTCCCGCGAGCAAAAGAGTTCAAACTTTCACCCAATCGAATAAGCTAACCGATTAAGCGGAATATCTGTGAAAAAAACTAACAGAGCATACAATCGGGAGCACATTTTAGTTTTACTTTTGGGCCAGTAGCGTATGAAAACCGCCGCTCTGTGCGAATGACCGCATAACGAGCGGAAGGAGAAAGAAAAGCAATCCTCAACGTGTACGATTCGATGAAGGGGGGAAAAGGCTGTGTTCGCGTTTGCGAATGATAACTAAGATCGAATTCCTAATCAACAGATGATTAGATAGCCGAGAGGAAGCTGGGGCATCTTTTTGCCGTATTCCAGAGGTCCTCAACCCGGGTTCCGTGGAGCTCTGGGGTTACTTGGAAGCAGGGCTTGATTACTGAATAGGCCAACTCTGCTGCGGCCTAAGGCCCCCCTAATGGCTAAAGTTGCAGTCGTAAATGCCTAAATTTGTTTTACCCTATGCCTAAAATTGTGAAGCCTCAGTACAGGGGGCCCAAAAAAGTAGTTGGCCTAGGACCCCGTGATATCTTAATCGGGCCCTGCTTGAAAGTGTGACAAGGGTTTCGCGAGTGATTACAGTTTGTCGAATCAAAGCGCAAGAATTTCAGAAAATTTTTTAGGTTTCAATTTAGTAACTTTTAATTTTAATTCGTAGAATTTCTGAGAGTGATTTTTTTTCTTATTGGGTTCGAAATGCAATCCTCAACGAACTCTAACATCTTTTTGCCGTATTCCAGAGGTCCTCAACCCGGGTTCCATGGAGCGCTGGGGTTACTTGGAAGTGTGACAAGGGTTCCGCGAGTGATTACAGTTTGTCGAATCAAAGCGCCAGAATTTCAGAAAATTTTTAGGTTTCAGTTTAGTAACGTTTAATTTTTGTTCGTAGAATTGCTGAAGGTGTTTTTTTTTTTTTTTTTTCTGGTTGGGGGCCGAAATGCAATCCTCAACGAACTCGGACGTGTACGACTTGAGCAGCTTTTTGCAGTATTCCATAGGGCTTCATCCTCAGTTCCGCGAAATTTCAGGGTTTCCTGGAAATTTGACAAGGGTTCCGTGAGTGATTACCATTTGCCTAATCAAAGTGCCAGAAATTCAGAAAATGTTTAGGTTTTAGTTTTTTACAGTTTATCTTATTTATTGTTTCTTTTTGATCGCATTGCTGAAGACGGTAGCGCTCTTCTGATTATAGGTCGAAATACAATCCTCAATAACCTGCAACGTGTACGACTCGAGGATCTTTCTGCAAAAAGTTTTTGCTTCCAAAGGTCTTCATCCTTTTCCTTCGGGACACTATGGTTAGCTAGGAGTTTTGCAAGGGTTCCGCGAGTGATCACAATTTGTCAAATCAAACAATGCGATAATTATGTAATGTAGTAATTTTCTAGCAACAATGATTTATACGTATTTAGAATCATTATATACTAAATTTTAAACATAAAAAAATTTGTGACAATGAAGAAGTAAATGTCCGGGGCGAATAAATTATATTATGACACTAAGCCGCATTGCTGCCGGTTTAAGATCGATATCGAAGGGATTTTTATTCGAAAAACTCTAAATATTTTTTATGCAACCTAAAGTTAGTAATTTCTGCATTTCAAAAGAAAAGTCGGATGACAAATGTTTTATTTTTATTTGCGAAATAAAAGAAGTAATTTTTTTTGCAGAACCTTTGAGTAAACAAATATTATTTACAGGATTGCGTACCATTTTCCGTATCGCCTTTAATTAATCATAAGTAGCGTTTTAGAAGAACATTTTGAAACTTTATGTACAGTTTCTAATTTTTCCTGAACTATTATTATTTCTCTCACCTCGGCTGTTAATAAGTATACTCAAAACACAAAGAAAAGAGGGAAAAGATAACTGGTACGCAAATAGGTTAGGATTTCAAATTTCTCTGTAGTTGACTATAAAAAGTTAAAATAAAAAAATCACGAGGAAAACGTGATTAAAAAAAAAAGTAAACATCCGAATTTCATATATTCTAACAAGTTCAAGGTCTCTCTACGCACGGTTCTTTCGCACTAACCAGTTTCTTTCGCTCTCTTTACAATAGTATAATAAATATGTACTTAAATTATCTATTCAAATCAAAACATACAAAGATCGTCTAAAGCAGTTGATTTGTATTAAATAAAAAATAAAAGTTACTGAAATATCCAGTTTTAATGAGAACGGTCGGAATCTGTAGGAAAGGTATAACAGGTCGTCTGACGCTGAGATTTAAACGGGAAGAATTTTTCATTAAGATTTATTTTACTTAACTTTATTCTTACAAGAGAAATAACATATTTGTATACTTTTTAAGTGAGATCCATTTGTATGTTTAAAACGTCAAACATAAATGTGAAGAGAAATATCCACATTACATCGTCGAAAAACTAAGGACCGATGTAACTAAATGTATCAATTCAGGTGGTTTCAATTAGTAAATAAAATGAAGAGATTCTAAACTAAGCTATAAAGTTGTCAAGTTTCAGGAGAAATATTCTCGCTACTGGTTACGATTTTTTGACAGTGGTGCGATTCAAAAATCTTATTATTTTAATTTGTTTTTGTTTTCTAATTACGAAAAAAATTGGAAATAATTTACCCAAGAAGTATACCGGGAAATTAGACTACATCGAATAAATCCACAAACCGGCAAGGTTGCAAAGGCAATGCCGAATTACAGGAAGTACTGAGGAAATAATTGAAGTAGTGTTAAAGAGTCAACGCAAGGTGTTCTATTATTTGCTTCAGCATATTTTTTACGAAAACAAAACATGAGGGGAGAGATGCGAATCATAACTTTTTTAACAGTAGACGGAGCACACGATGAATAAAATAAATGAGATCAATTTTCATCCAGAAGTACATTACTGCACAAAGAGTAATTTCCACTGTAAATGAAAAACCAAAAAATCATATAGCCATCCATGATTTTTATAAAAATCGAAAGCTCTCAAACTTAAAGCGCGAATACTCGATCATTGGAAGAAATGTTAGATCATTTGGGTAAAAACTAGGAAAATACATACAACCAAGGTGTAAAAAAATCAATGATTTTTTTAAAAAAATCAAAAAAATCTGATTTTTTTGATTTAAATCAGATTTTTTTGATTTAAATCGGATTTTTTTGATTTTTTTAAAAAAAAATTAGAAACTTCAGTTATTAATTAATTTTTATTTGTGAACAACTGACCTTTAAGTTTTTAAAAATACAAAAACACCTTTGAAGTAAAGCTTCACCAGTAAGAAACCCAGAAAAAAGTGTTCGGAGCCAATCTGAAAATAATCCTGTCTACTAGCTAGGATAAAAATCAAATGGAGCAGGAAGCTCAACCCAATTCTCACTTCATTCAGTCCCCCTCCCCTCTTAATTTTCTTTTGTTTTGTAAAGCTGGAATATGTTCCATTTCAGCCACTAATAAAGACTAATAAAGACCCAACCCCCAGTTGCTAATGCAAGGCATAGAAAATTCATCTTCTGTTTGGTTGTTTTTGTTTTTTCTTTTCACTGAAAGTATATCACACACATTCTATCTTGTCTCTCCCCCCTCAATTCACTCTTTACAACACCTGCCCTGCACCAGCATGTATTTTCTTTATTTCACATATTAGATAACAAATAGCACTATTTGTGCATACATATTATTTGGACTGCAACCTTCCAGCATCTGTGAAGGGGGGATGAGTAGGATTACTTTTGCATCTATTAGATGGAAATCCAAGCTCTAAAAGAAAATGGTAAAAATAATGAAATTGGGATTGTCCAAGAGAATTTTTTAAGGATTAAAATAAAAAGTGATTTAAATCAATGATTTTTTTTAAAAAATCAATTGATTTAAATCGCGATTTAAATCACTGATTTAAATCAATTGATTTAAATCATTGACACCCTGCATACAACCATAACACATTGCATCGTTTTCAATCGATGTTTAAGGGTTTTCTGGTAATAAATGATCGCTCCCTCAATTAAAATACAACTGTTTCAATTTGAAATTTTACAAATGGCAAACTCTTTACATAAGCAAAAATTATATTTTCCTAGATGCAACGCGAAAGCATCCCATCTTCATTTTCCGCATTGTAGAAGCGTTGATTAATGGTTGCTGTAATGTTCCAACGCGAATCGCAGGTGGAGCTCCGTTGAAACTATTTCATTGACGTACCGTAGAACATCAGAGAACAAATTCTTTCGTTCTTTTTTTTTTAACTAAACAAGATACTTGGTTTGATAAAAAGCATTCATAACAAGCTGAAATGGAAAGGGAAAAAAAAATTCAAGCCTAAAGGCAAAGTTGTTTTTCCCGGAGAATCGCTCGTTTGACCTAATTCCGCTATCAAGTTCTTCAGAGTTAAAATTAGTCATCGCGCTTTTAAATCCAATAGCTGTTATGCACAAGTAAGTTTTTTTTGTATAAAAGCGGTGATCAGTAATGGGATTTACATAGTACAAGCCTCACAAAAATATTCATCCCCATAGAAATAACTGAGAAAAATCCAATTGGACGGTATTTCAAAAGACATTAAACAAAATTTTGCTCCTTTTTAACAAAGGATGCTGTGCATTTCGGAAAAGTTCTAGATTTATGCTTGGGGAAAAAATGCTACAAAAGAGTTCGATTATTAATGTTAGTATTATTTTTAATTATTAATACAAATATTTTTATTTAGCTAATGTTTCACAAAAGGAATGCTAATTACAAAAACAATTCAAAGTGAAAGTAAATAATGAAATGTTTCTCTAATGCATTTACTTCGAAACTTATCTCAACGCCGGATTGTCTTAAAGAATTACTCCTCGATGTATCCAAAATCTCAATTCACCAAAGTGAAAAATCTTAAGTTCCAAAACTGCGATTCGATAGACAATATATTGCAGCTCTCAATGCGAAAATTTTTTGCAGGGAATATTCCCTAGTTATTTTCAAAATAAATTTTGAAAGATAATATTTTATCTAATAAAAGCTGCTTAGCAGCAAAAAGGTATTTAAAAATATATATATTTTCCTCTCTATACTTGATAACTGCCGGTGCGAATGCCGATTTACACTATAACCACATTAGTAAAATGAAATTTCAAAATAAAATAAACACCAAACATTATGATCAAAATCCATTTTTTTTTTCAGGCAAGAAAGGTGCCATCACGCAGATGTTTTTTTTAGAATCCAAGTGCAAAGTACCTGTACAAATTAGGCATAATTGCCGAAGTCAAAGACTTGTAAAATTTCCCAGTCAAGAAAAGGGAAACGCTCAAAGAAAATTCCGTAATTACCCTATAAAAATTAACTCTTTCATATCCTTTGCCTACCACACAAAAGTTTTTCAGCAATTATGAAGTATTGAAATAATTTTCCCATCCTAAGATGCGAGAACGGCTCAAATCCGCAAAATCGTTCTCTCTTAAATCGCCAAGCAAAGTGAAGTTCATAAAACTGACAAACAGCGTACTAGCAGAAACTGCTCTTAAGGTTACAACTTAACGATGCATTCGCGAGATGCCTAGAAGAGAAAAATTCTCTAGTGTACTAGTACTGAGCGCATCGATTTTATTGCGGCAATACTCTTAGCGATAGAGTGTATAAGGAAAAATATTTGATAATGGAACATATCCAAGATGCTAATAACGCTCCATAGAAAACTTCGCCTCTACTCCTGTTGAAAAGTTGGTCATGACGTTAGTCAATACGCGTTTCTGTAAGCTTTGAAAAATTAGTGCAAGCGTTACGATATTATTGTTAAAGTATGTCGTGCAAGTATAGCTCAATTTTGAAAGTATTAAACAATTGTGGAGAGTGAATTGGTATCAGTCATGAAAAACATTGCGTACACATGAGATGCTCGATAACTAACTTTCCAAAGAGAAACCGGTTTGAAAGAAAAATGAAAAAATGTGTCGTTTTAAAAATTTTTAACATTTAAAAAAATGTTCGAAAAAGTGATTTTATTTTCTGAAAAGCAGATTTTTTTCAAAAAAAAATCTAACAAATTTTTTTTTTAAAGGTAGCCGATTGTATCTGAGATGCAAACGATGGGGAAATTCTATAGCAATTATGATGACAGCGATGCCTACAATTAGCTAGCTATGTATTCGGGTGTGAAGAGTGAAAAGTAAAAAATGGGTTAAATGCTCGCGTGTCAATGACAGTGTCAAGTTTGTGACCGCACAGTCCCGTGGTACCAAACTGAAGAAAATCGCTTACCTTGACGTGGTACGTTTCGGTTTCATTGAGAGACTGTGTACGAAGTTTGTGCGTCAAATATCTGAGCATCTCAGAAAAAACCAGAATCACAGTTTTGGGTAACCACCGGTCAGTGGTTTCGCAACAAATCTTCCGTGGGAGCAGCACTTCTCCAGTCCCGAGTACAACAACATTAAACTCCAGTACCCTCCAGTACCACCACAGCAGCAGCAGGCATCTCGCGTTGCCGGACCGTGAATTCAGTGTGCTGGCGGTGCGCTCACGGCCGCAGAATATATAGTGTGCACATGAGAGTCACACATCGGGAGTCTCTGAGTCGCACATAGATTCTCACGTGCATCCGCGACGGCAACTCGCGTCCATCTAAGCTGGGGGAAGACTGCGCTCGGGACTTACTCGACCGGCAGATGATGACGTCAGAGGCGGAAGTCGGGAGGACCGTGCCACTGAAGGAGAGGGGAGCTGGTGGGGAGGACGTGGGGACTTTTCCATTGGCACGGAGGCGTTCGGTGAATGGGAAATTTGGCACTTGTCACTTTTTTTTTCAAGAGGTTGGGGATGAAAATTAGTGTTTTTTAAAAAAAGGCACTTTGAGATGCTGTTTTATGTGTGGAATAAAAGCATTCGTTGGGTTCTAATGGAATAACTGGAAAAAAAAAAAAGATCACCAATTTGGAAACTAAGTAATGCAATTAGGAGAATGCATTTAATAGCTGCAGGTTAACATTATGAAAGATATGTCTATTTTACCGGAAGATACAAACATATTTTGAGTGTACACCAGCCTTTGTAAATGATTTCGTTTGAAAAAAGTTACAAAATCATTTTCCAATGATCAAAGTGCTGGTGTTACGAGCTTTGAAAGAAAAATCCAGATCTTTCACACGCTGTATTAATCATTAAATTCGTTGTTGTTTAAATTCAAGAGTTATTACTCTATTATCATATGAAACACGAACGTTGTTGTAATATTTTTTATTTTATTTGCGAAGCAACAGACTTTTCAAATCAAATCAAATCAAATCAATTAAATGAATAAATGCCTTGCAAACGTTCCTTTTAAGGGTAAAGAAACGAACTTTTTTGAGAAATTTGTAAATGTTTCATCAGATCTTAAATTTTTTTTCTTCTTTTCCTGGATTATACTTGTTGTTTATACACATAAAAATATATTTAGTGATAAACATTTTTCTTACACAACTGTGTTATTATCTGCAGTTGAGAGTTGGAAATATAATCCGTATCTCATTTAAAAATATCAAAACAATTCAAACTATCTTTTTCTGCTAAGAACATTTTGACGCAATGGTGTAGCTTACAAACTCTTTAAAAAATATATTACTATTGATAGTTGAAGTAGAGATACAAACTAGTGAATATTCATGAAAAAAGATAATGTAATAGAATTACTCTCAACGAATGTTCCTCTTTTAGCATAATTTTCTCTACAGATAAAGTGAATTAACACTCTTTTCTCCTTTAACATCATTGTCAGTTACTATTTAAGTATCTTTACACAAATATACATTTTGTACCTGATTTCTTAAAAACATATAAATGAAATTTAACATAATGGAAAAGTAATCTGGGCAGTAAACATTTTGTAAATCACGATAGTCATCATTACCAATTTTCTGATACCTATGATAAGAATTGTACTATCGTTTGCAATTGAAAATACATTTTCAATTAGCATTTTGTAGGTGTTGTTTGAAAAGAAAAAGTCGATTTTGAGTTCTGCCTCCTCTTTCTCCTCCCACCCCCACCCCCTCTAAATCCAACAGATTCTTCAACAAACAAGAAATACCCCTGTAAAAGACGTCCTAAAAATTTCAGTGGTGCAGTGCGTCATGATCCCTCCCCCTCCCCCTCAATCACATACACACACACCTTGACGACCCCCCCCCCCTGCATTTTCACTTAACATGGCACAAAACACATCTTTCACTTTTTCAAACTCCACGAAAAATATTTTCCACACGTATAACCTCCCTATTGTCTCAAAATTGGTCGCACATTTTGTTCCCCATAATTAGTTACACTAGAACCGTTGTAAATTATTACAAACGCCCGCAGCTGCAGGTATAGTTACAGTGAAGCGCGAAACGAAAATTTGTAGTTAAAGATACGAAAAGCAAGACAAAGGAGGAAGAGGAAAAAAGAAAAAAAGTTGAAATTTAAAGGCCTTGGCGTAGTAGCAAGTACAAGCACAAGCCGAGAGTTTTGGCAAGCTGCCAAGAACAGGGAAGGCGTGGGGGATGGTTCGAATGGCAAGGTAGTCAGACTGCTTGGAGGCGCGGGTAGAACGAACTTCGAACGCAGGCGAGGAGGATGGGATTCTGAAGATGACGTAGGGATGTGGGGAGCTAGCTGCTGGTGCGATGAATCGAAATCAGCTACAGTAAAGATTACGGATAGAAAGAGTCGTTTGATAAACAAACAGCATGTTCTTGTGGAATAGCTGTTGATAGCAAAATAAGATAAGAATGAACTGTAATAAAGCTCCTTAAGCAGAAAGTTATTCGTAAAAAAAAGAAAAGAAAAGCGTTTTCTGAAGTTAATTCGCTTCTGAATTCTACAAAAATGATTTGATATTTTGCTGTTTTTGGAAAAAATAAGAATTATTAATTTTTTTTTTCACAACCAAATTAATCTCAGACTAAAAACGAAGAGCCAAAAATCAATACCTACATTTTAAAGTATCTTAAAAGTATTTTTTTCTTAATGCGTGAGCCATATATACTCAGCAAATGATTAGAAACAGGCATTAGCGTTAGCACATTTAACTGATTAATTTACTGTTGCTAGCTGTTATTGAATTTGTGTATGGTTTACGTAGTGATCACAATGAAAGTAAAAGTTAAGTTAGTGTATGATAAACTAATTTTTCAGAAAAAAATGCACCATTTTACGCCATGTTTTTCAATTCATAAACCACGGAAGAATGTTCAGAACGTACACGCATGTCTTAAAATGGAACATATCCATCGAACAACTTGAAGAATGAACTATTTGCACATAATACTAGTATCTTAGGACTATGAAGTGTCAATTTCGTTTAAAGTACCCACATTAAAAGAAAAAAAAATACGGAAGGAATACTATCATACACAAAATGTTGTACGCATCTGGACATTTTAAAGTACTCAATGGGTACTTCAAGGAAATTAAACACCAAGAAAAACTAAATGAATTGACATGACATTTTGTTTCTATTTAAAAAAACTGAAATTAAGTAATACACACAACGTAAAATGAATTTCAGATATTAAAACTAAAAAGACAAAATATATAAGTATTTAATGTTTACGAGGAAAAAATAAAACGCATTCTGCAAATTCTTACTTCCACATATGAAATTCTTTAAAACATTCACTTCAAACTTCGCTCTATTAATAAATGAAAAGCTACGAAATGTTGCAATTTTGATGCGAATGCTATACTCCCACGTTCAGTTCACATGCACACAATCGAACATAGCGAAATTTAAAACATGATTTAGTTTAAAAGATTAAGTCAGTTTTGCGGTATGATTTCTGAGTTCTTTGTTTCAATTATTTTAATAATGCAGAACAATATAATACTTATTAGACCTAACGAATCAAGAAAAAATGTATTACTAATACTGAGGAAGTTTTCTGAATTGAGTGATTGAAATTGATATGGGATTTAAATCCGTAGAATAAGCTCATAACTTATTACCAAGTGAAAATTCCTTTTCAAATTTTTCTGTCCCTCTCACAGTATTTAAGCAGTTAAGTACGATTTTTAAAATATGCCTTTTTTTACTAAGTGAGAATAGGTGCCGAAACTCTGCTCCGGTGCATATTTTCTGGAAAAATAAATTCGTCTTTCACGAAAATGTGGTCACAACTCAGGATTCAATCATTTTTTTATTGGCATTCTGGTAGTGGCAAAATTTATGAATTCACCCCTGCATGAACTAAATTTAAGGTTACAAAGTGCAAAATATGCAATACAAACTGCCATTTTTGAACACATTATAATCATTGCAATATAAATTGCAATTTTTATATTGGAAGAACTTAGGGATTCGCCTCTGATTTGTGCATACAGGGCAGTTTAGCTCCAAGAATGAACTAAATGTAAGATTACAAAATGCAAAAACTACGTCATAAATGAAACAAATGTTTCCCATAAAATTCTTGCTCTACAATGTTGTCCCCTCACATTGAAATGGAATATTTGCTACCCAAAAGCTGTCACAGAAAAAAAATGTTCACAAGGCAGTTGTTCGGTACATTTTTAGATTTCAGGTACACTCCCCTACCCAGATGCAAAAGCACATTTCTGTTACGTCCACTTTCTTTCATTTTACAACTACGCAAAACTTTTTATGGAACAGTGACCTTGAGAAGAAGCTTAACTTCTTACAATCTCTCTCCCTCAGGTCAACCAGCAAGACCTGCGAGAAGAAAGAATTACCCTGGCTCTTCAAGCTGGGGTTGACTTCGAGCCGCAAAAAAGGAAAAAAGAAAATACTAAAAGCTTCGAGAGCGTTTTTCGGCCCCAGAAGTCCTTTTCTCAGGACCTTACCTACTCATCAAAATCGTTTTTAACAGCCACGTACGCGCAAGGTCGGAAGGAGTATTGTATAGAGGTATGCGTTTCCGCTTTGGAGCAAATGACTGTATTTATTCGGTAGTTATGGATTTCAACACTTTGTGATAAAACGATAATGGTTTGGTAGAGGGCTTAAAGTTTTTGGGCGGGGGAAATATCAGTATGTCGAACGAATACCCAAATTTTACCTAATGATAAAATGTAAGTATACACATAGTTACAGCTGTTTAGAAGAAACCTTAAGTATCATTAAAAAAGATAAACAATTGCAATTTTGCTATGCTATCTCCAATTTTATCGAGTTGTCAGGCAACAATCTTGAATAAGGAAATTTTTAGGAGGTCATTGTGACTTCCATTAGCTCCCACCGAGGTGTCGGTGGGGTTTAGTATTTATAATTTAGCCATCAACATTTTGGCCCACAAAATTTTGGTTTATTTCTTTTTTCTTCATAATTAGTTACTATTTTTTAATTTCTGCTGCTGGGCAATCCCATTTATAACTATCTGACATAGTTACAAACATGGTAAATGACTGACTCATGGTAATGAAAGTAACATGGCAGCTTGTCACTATGTTTAAAAAATATTTAAATCATCCTAAAGACACTTTAGTAATTCAATGATAACATTAAATTCAGCTTAGAAAGTACATTTAGACAGGGGGCATACATCTTTTAAATAATGAGTTTTTGTTGGATATTTTCAAAATACTTGCTGTTTTCCTTGAGAATGTCAGCCATTTCAGTTACGCATAGAATTACCGTATTAATAAACTTTTGGTGTTCTTGTGTATGTGTGTGTATTTTTAATAAATATGATTTTACATTACTTTTAATAACTACAAGAGTAATATATAATTACTTGTGAGCTTCTGAAGCTCATACACATCTGATGCTAAATTTCGCATCTCTCGTAACTCAGTACTATTACCAGCTCATAATGTAGTTTAGAAAAGTTTTCGCCTTTTTTAAATACAATTTCAACTAATCAACGTAATCAATGTAATTTTAAAACGTCACTTTAAACAATCTTATTTGCTTTTTGATCAAACATGCGAAGAAGAGAAAAAAGAATCTAAAGCAGCAAAGATGGACTCAACATCTAAAAAGAAACCGTTTCTATTTGATTTTTACTGAACCATGTTTTATCTTTAAAAAAATGGACAACGAAATAATAAAAACGAAAGGAAAAGAGGAGTTAATAGTTGAAATATTGACTCGTCTTGCATGAGCAAATACAACATCTTGCGTTTACTCTTTTTTTCCCACACAGGTATTATTTTTATGTGCACTTAATTTTTTTTCCCTGAAGGAACTTTCACACCTTGACAGTGACTGGGAAAACTGGAATGGTTTGCAATTCTGAAAACGAAGCGTAAATGAAGCATCCGTAGAAAGATTTCCTCCTTGAATAATCAGTATTGCACTGCCATCTATTGAGCGATTTGTCAATGAGACGTATTTAGACCGGAAATTTACGTAAGAAAAAAATTGATTTTGTCGTTTCTTGACTGGTTTCTTTACATAAATAAGCTTCAATTTGCTAAAATAGGCCCAAAAAGCAACATTAACAATCCCTTTATCAATTTCGCAAATTATATTTAAATTATTATAATGTAAAATGCATAATGTTTATATTTTACCACGATTGCGGAGTCGAAGTTGGGCTGGTTTTAGGGAGAAATAGTCAGAGTTGGGAGTCGAAGATGTCAAAATTTTCGAGATTAGGAGTCGGAATCGGTTATTTTCCCTCAGACTCGTCAATCTGCCATGGCTGTGGAGTCAGAGTCAGAGTTGGAATCGGAGTCGAACTGATTTTGCGGTAAAAGAGACGGGGTCGCAGGCTATGAAAAATCTTAGAGTCGGAATCACGTTTTCCGTCAGACTGAACAGCTCTGTATTTTACATGTTTGTAATGAATGTAGTACTTTTTGCAGAATAATATGATGGATTTTTCTTATTATCAGTTGACTGAAACAAAAATTAAAAAAGCAATTTCAAATTCAAAAATAAATAAGTAAAAGAAAAAAAAATGGAAAAGAAGAAGAATAAAGGTAGTTGTGGACGGGGAAACGGGACAGGTTGATTTTGTTAGTTAGTTTAAAGCTGGTCGTTATACTGAAGTCAGAAAATGTTTCAACTTTGACGAGAGAAAAGTATCTAAGCATCTAAATAATTGTGAGCTTGAAATTTCCTCAGCATATTTGATACTTAAAACTGGTGGAAGATCAAGTCATAAGAAAATAATTTACAGTATGACCACCGGTGAGATGCAAAGGCCAATATCCGGTTTATAGGCTGAAATGGACGCATCAATTACTTTTCAGGAATGCCAGCTTTTTCATGCTTGTGTTAGCCTCTAAATGAAGCAGAATCACATTGAAGTGAATGGCGCATCAATTTTGGACTTCCTTCATTATTCAGATAGACCTGTCTTAACTGAGGTTTTGACAATTCCGTAGTAACCGTTAACAGATAGTATACGAGCAAAGTAAAGTACTTTTAGTCAATGTAAAGTACTTTAGATTGTAAGGTTAGACCTATTAAAAGAATACTTTTGAAACAATTATTTTTTTTATATACATTGGACTCCAATTAATTGAATCAACCACTTCAATGAGTCAAATCGTACAAAAGAAAATAATATCTAGCTTTAATGAATTAGCCGTTTAATTGAATGACCGCTTTATGGAATCAAGAATTTTGAACGAACGTGATTTATATAAGTGGTGGTCATTGTATCAACTAAGGCTGAAACACTACTTTAAAGTTAAAATGTTATAGCTTTCGAAATCTTAAAATCAACTATTCACATTTACATGTAAAGAATTCCAATGTATCAGAGCTTTTAAAGCAATTATTTCAGTTAAAAAGCCCTCAATAACCAAAAAATGTTTTAAAACTTTTAGTCAAAAGGTTTTATTCCATTTGAATGCTATCTTTTATGTCACAAAAATTAGTTACTTTTAAAATATCAAGAGATGAAAAGCTGTAAGAAAGGATGTTAAAGTAGTCTCTTAATGGAAAGCAGGTCATTAAATATACTTTTTTTTTTTTTTTTGTCGTATGACAGCCAGGCTGGCGATTTTGGTGGGCGCTGCTTCACTTTTCCAACTGTACCGTAATTTGGTGTGAAGTCCGACTTCCACAGTATACGCATGCCATAGGTACGCGTTTATAGGGTAGGCAACCTTTCACAACAACACATTCACACAAGGAACGTACAAGGACAGGAGAGAGAAAGCATATCCATGCTCAAGCCGGGACTCGAACCCGGGACCACACCATCCGTGGCAGACTGCTCTGACTACTAGACAAGGCGGCCGGCATTAAACATACTTTTAAATGTTTAATACGATGAAAAAATGATGTATATTTCAGTTTTAAGTAGTGTTACAGGCCCTAAGCCAGGGCTAAGGCAAAAATACATGCAATACACAGCCAGAAAATAATTGAAAATTATAACTCAATTAATATTTTATTATTGAGCATCAATGAAATATTAAATCAGTTTTCTGGATGGAATAACCAAGTTAGTGGGGTATTATGCATATTTTCTTTTAAACTCTCAATTGATTACAAGCTGTAATTAAATTCGATAGCTGAATTGATTTACGATCAATAGTAAACTCGTCATCGGTGCTAAAAACCTTATATTTAGGTAATAAAATATCATTATCAAAGGAAAATAATAAATAGTTACTATACATATATTTCTTCTTTTAATTTTATATATTCATGTTTTTTTGGATGAACTACATTTAGGCATTAATTATTTATCTGTTCCTTCATTATTTTTATCCGCACTCTACTGTTTATATTAAATCACAGAGAAATATTAATAAAAAGGAGATAAAAATCGTCAGCTTTCAATCCAATTCAAAATCTAATAATACTGTACCATGGAGAAAAAATATCTCTTTGACTTTCCCTACACTCCAAAGAAAATATGATAACCACAACAAGACGCGATCATTTCTAAGCCGCAAAATTTAATTTAGGAACTAGATCGCTCAATATAAATAATAGTGCTTATTTTTCTTACACAAAGTGCTCATTGAAGAGATATCAAATTATGGTCCGATGATAAATATCAGATTTAATATATGTGTATTGATGAGTGGATTAAAAATAATCTTTCCACTGACATTATAAATCCTCGAGCACTGCGCTGAGTTATGAGAGTTAAGCAGATTTTGATCTTCATTGATCTGTCTTTCATTGGAGCGGGGTTAATTTAATGAAACTAGGTATCAATTTTGGGCAAGAGAGGAAACGGAATGAAATTGAATTTATAAAAATAATCGGAAATCGATCCTTTTGATATTCATCTACTCCCGCTCGGAATTCACAGTCGAGCGACTTTCGTGCCTTTTTGGAATGTTTAATGGGAAAAAAGAGATTTCGATTTTTTCCCCCTGTGATTTACTACTGTTACGGTTTAAGGAATGCTTGGATTTTTTTGGGATGCAGAGTGAAATTGCTCTTTGCCCTTGAATGAGATAACAATTGATAAAATGATATTCAACAATTTGATAAAACTTATGATTTTCATAAGTTTTAAAACTTTAGATTTTTATTTCTTCGGTTTTATTTTTTATCAATTGATTTATTTAGTTATTTATTAAAAAAAATTAATTTACAGTTTCTCATTTAGTCGATTCAGAACAATTTCTTGCTTACAATTTGCTTAGACATATAAATTATACGAGTCTGAATATTGATTCATATTAAAGACCAAATGAGCATGACGAAGAGCAGTTTTCTAAATTAAATAATATCATCATACTTTTGGATGCTTGAAGTATCATGACTTTTTTTAAGGTGAAAATGAAATAAAAAATGATGAATAGTAATTTGAAAAATGCACCACTCAGTTTTCTTTCTTTCTTTCTTTTTTTTTTGAAATGTATAGAAAAGTTTTGGGAACACACACAAAAGAATTTTTGATACCAATCTTGAAAAAATTATTTTTTTAGTTACATTTGTTTTTGTTAAATACGATAAGCTTATAAAGTGTAAATGCTAGTTTATTATTCCCTGTTTTGTCGTGTTAATACACAAATATAAGAACTAAGTTACTTATTTTATTAATTTATTCATTGTATATTTACAAATGCTTTAAAAATGCATTAAGTGATCAATCGCAATCGGCATCACATTTTATCGAAATAAATATAGAAAACACTGTTTTTCTAGATAAATAAAGTCTATCTTTTCATGCGCTGTGAAACTTCGAATATTGTTCTAGATTAATTTTAAATCATACTCATATGGCACCGTGTTCTTCTATGTGTTTAGTTAATGCAATTTTTCTCTTTCCTGTAAGTATTGTTTCACCGCAATGAGAGCACTACGACAGAAAAAATGACTTTCAAGCAAAATTCTTTCAGGAGCTGTTTCTATGTTGCCACATACAAAAAAAGAAAAAGAAAAAAGAAAAAAACGATTTATTGCAATTTGCATTACATTTCATGGAGATAAATACAACGTAATTCAGTAATTAGTTTTATTGAATTTAGTAATGTTGGTTGAAAAATGTATTTCATTTATTCATACGCATTTAAAAAACGCGAATATTATTCTAGATTGCTCGGAAATTTCAGACACGTTACTGTGATCCGCTTGAATTATACGTTAACTGAATGCTATTTTTCTCCTTCCTCTCTTTGTAAGGATTGTTTTACCGCGATAGGAGTATTACGGCCGAAAAACAACCTCTCAGTGAAGTTTGCAAATGTGCCGTTTTTAGGTAATAACAGAGGAGGGAAAAAGGAAAGAAGGAAAACGATTGATCGCGAATTGCCTTTTTTTTTTCGGTAATAAATAGAAAGAAATCATTTTTTCCCCGTAATTTCTTAAAACTATGCTTATAATATTTATTTATGTTATGTGAAACTGAATATATTATTCTTGATTGATCCAGAATCATATTGATACGGCACGGTGAGCGGTTTCCGGTAAGAGTAATTTTTCCCCTTGGATCTCTCTGTAAATGTTGTTTTACCGCACTAGGAGTTCTTCGGCAGCAAAACTTCTTTTTAGTAAAAGTGACTTCGGTGCTGATACGCTGAATACTAAAAAAAAAAAAAAAAATAGTCAGAGGTGAATATTAACAATGTTTGAAGTTTTATTTAATACTTAAGTATGTTATTTTTTATACATTTGTAAATGAACTAAGTTGTGCACTAGTTCTCAGTTATTTTGTTTCTTTTAAAGTACCGAAATTCCAAACATTTGTAAATTACTTGGCCTATTTGTTTTTTTCACCATTTGTTTTACGTATAGTAAGGCAGGTGCTATTTTGCTAGTTTGTTAATGGTTCCAAACAGTTTTTGAATTTTCTTTCAGAAACAGAAGTTCAACTTTAATGTATTACCATTTTTCGTGAAATTAATCGCAATACATCATTTACCGGTACTATTTTGAAATTGATACTTGCAAAGATGTAAAAAAAGTAAAGCAATTTTACTTTATTTATTTAATTAACTTATTACAATGCTAAACAGTAGCATTTTTCATTGATCACTTACGATATAACTCACAATAAGTCAGTAATAAGTAAAATATAAAAAAACTGCTATTTTAACTTTTCCTTTTTATTTAAGGTTAGTACCAACAAAATTAGAAAATTCAGTCTTTTTTTATTTTCTTGCATTTAAGTTGCAGTTAATAGAGTCTTAACTGAGACTCTGTGAAAAAAAAACAACGTAAGTCATTTTTACATACATATATATTTAAAATCTGTACTTATATATTTAAAATTATTTGTATATATTTCAAATTAGATTTAACCTCATTCGACTTGATGTGGAAATGACCCTAGGTTCGACCATTTGTCCATTGACAGTAATCGTAAAATATACTAACATGCGTTTTGTGCAAAATTGTTTACTGAGTCATTCAATTGCTCAAAATCTTCCAGTTTTTTTATTGACTTTTACCACTTTTGCTCTCAACGGAACAATTTGTTCGTTTATTTATTATTGCACTACTAGTGCATGTTCTCAGTAATAAATTTTCCTTTAGCGTAAATTAGTTTCATCTTTTGCGAACAAACTGCTCACAATAACCGGAGTAGCATCAAAGTGAAAATGTTCCAATGTTATTTCTATTCGTTTTTTAACTAATATATTTACAACAGGAAAACTAGCAACGAAGAGGGAGAATAGTAAGTTATTGTTTACTCTATAGCTATTTACTGCGATGGACCAAAAAGCAGTTTGTATTAATCTCAGTAACTATCAGTAAGGAAATAGTAATCTTTTCCCCCTTTATTTTCAGGTTTCATAGTTCATGTGCAGCAAAGTGTAGAAAAGTGAGAAGAAACTTCAACTTCATTTTAGATACCAATGGCCCATCGATGCTGCTTGAGCAAAAAACAAGTTTGTATTAATCGCAGTAACACTCAGTAAGGAAATTGTAATATTTTCTCCCCTTTATTTTCATGTGCCATAACTCATGTGCAGCAAGTGTTGAAGAGTGAGACGTAACTTCAACTTTCGTTTCTGTTCACTGCTGCTAGAAATGAAGAATGGCCAAACCTGTTTTCATATCATCCTTTTCAGGAGCTTTTTAGAAATAGAAAAATCTTAAAATGCTAGGGTTATACTTATTTTAATTTTGAGGGTTGCAATGTTCATATTCTTAACCAATTCAGAAAAAAAAAGTCGGCAGTTTTTTAAATAACACATTTTTGCACCATTTATAGTTATTGTGCATACAATAATAAAATAACGTTCAAAATAAATACATAAATATGAAATGAAAGGAAGTACTTATGAAAATAAATGTCTGTTTTGGTATATTATTAACTTTTGTTCACTTTGAAGTAAAATTAATTAAGTTCAGAGAATAATGAGGCACATTTTTCTTACAAAAATGATAAATATTATAAACCAATTTTTTAGTTGTCATTTTTATTTTGATGAGAAATTGATTACATTTTCATTTATAGCATGCTGTTTTAAAAAACTGATTATTTAATTTTAATCAATCAAGAGCTGTATTTTAAATTTATAAGTCTGAAGTGAATATAAAGTTAAAAAATTCATTAAAAAAAAACCAAAAACAAAATGAAAATCAATAAAAGGAAAAAGAAATAAATAGAGAGAGAAAAAAAAAAAAAAAAAGAAACCAGATCGATTGCGGCACCCATATGAAAAGGGAAAAGTTTTTAGAGCTCTACAACCCCTTCTACTGCTTCAGCCAGTTTTGCCATTTAGCATACAACTTTATTTTTCCATTTAGCATACAAGTTTTGCTATTTAGCATACAACTTTAAACTCTATTAGATTAGTTTTTTACGTAAGATACTTTCTAATATTTTAAAAAGATGCGCATTGCGTGAACAAAAGCCTGAATTTAATAAAAGGCTTGTACAGGTGGTTTTATTCAGCAAATCCTCCCCCTCCCATCTCTTTAAAAATGTTCTTATTTACGATATTTCTTAAGCTTTCATGGGAGAATTATAGTTAGACGGGTGAAAAAAAGACACTTATCGATTTTACAGCGCGGTGATTTCAATTATATTTCAACCAATAGATGGCACCACACATAAATAGCTTAAATGCAATGCAGCTTTAGAAGCCAACTTGATAACAGATGAGACGAAGGAATTAGATTTTATAGTAAAGAGGGGGGGGGGGGAGGTCAGAACACATCAAATCGTTCGTGTTTTGAAATTATTATTCTAACATTATTTTTGCTTGAAAAAAAAAATTGGAAAAAAAAAAACAGCAATAGTTGCTAAAATTATGAATACATCAAATCAGTGTCCGAGGGGAAGGTTTACGATGGTTAGTTTTTTCCCTGGAAATAAGGTTTAAGATAACTAGTTTTTCCGCTGGAAATAATAAATGAATACAAGTCAAAGGAAAATGACGCTTAGTTTGAGTTGAATTTAAAAGATAAATGTATATGTAATCGCCTAACTTTCTTCTTTTTAATCTCTCGCTTTAAGGGGTTACAGTACCTCAAAAATGACCAAAAGACCAAAAAAAATTTTATTGCTTATTTCAAAAATAAAAGTTATTTAAAACACTCAGAAAAAAACAGCATTGTTCTAGCTAAATTATTTAAAAAGTTATGAGTGACTTTAGGGCATACATGCTATGTGTTCTAATGGAAAAGCCAAACTTTAAAGTGCTTTTTCTCGGTGATCAGTTTTTAGTGCTTCTATGTTACTAGAAATGCTAAGGAATTTTTTCTTTTAAAGATATAACTTTAAAGCAATATTTTTTGCACTCAGGATAATATATTTAACAAAACTGTGCATTGAATAAGCGTTTTATAAATTACAAAAATTTTTAGAGTTTGTTAAACCTCGAAGAACAAAATTTTCTAAGATTTTTTTACATAAAAGGTCACAAAATATTTTCTAATCAAAATATAAGAAAATGAATGCACAGATTTGTTGAGGTTTTCCTTGTGGTCATTTCGCAAAAAGAAATTTTGAAATTAGTGCAGAAACAAAAAAGCCTTAGGGTTTTAAAAAAACTGAAATTTTCTTACATTTTTCAAATTTTCAAAAAAAGTTTTCAAAATTTTTGATGTTTGAAAATAAATTATTGATTGTTAAACAAGTGCAGAAACAAATATTTCGAAGAATTAACTTTTTCACTTAAATTAAAGAAATTTGTTAGAAAGGTACTGTAACCCCTTAACATTGCCCTTTTCTCTTCGTCACTAAAGGTTTTTAAGAAATTTAAAGCATCAAGTATATAAAGTTATTTGTTACATATAATATTTATTATATGTTATGTAAATTTCTCAAAAGCTTTTGGTGACAAAGACAAAAGGGAAATATGCACAAATGTTAAAGCGGGAGATTAAAAGAAGAAAGATGGACAAGTACATTTATATTTATCCCTGAAATTCAGGGATCGCTCTTTTTCTTCAAAAAGATACTGTTTAAATTGTTTACTGAACTTTTTATAATGCAAAACTGAGTCTACGTTATTCTAAGGAGCAATTTTATTTCATTTTTTTCCACTCAAAAATGCTATACCGCAACAACGGTACTTCTCAACTCGTAAATTTATTGCTTGCTTTTCTTTTTATTTTATTTTCTAGCTTATTTTCCCTTTTATTTATTTATTTATTTTTTCAATTATTTACCGGGCTACTATTTATCTTAATAGATTTTGGATCCTTGTATAATATTGTATGATATTCTCAAAAAAGGGTACTATTTCCGATGCAACTTTTATCAAACACGGGACAGTAAATAAGATGAAAAAATATCGCCATAATTAAAAATGCTTCAAGCGTTGTGTTTATGACGGAAAAGTATCTTATGAGTTTATTTTAATTTGATATAGAAGAAAGAAAAGCCATTAAAAGTTGATCTTCTATCAATGGTGACCAATCATAAGCAGTAAATAATCTTTGCTTGTTCAAACAGTGCAAAACAATAATTGAAGTAAAATAAGTTGTAAAAAAACTGCAGAAAAATAAACAATTAAGCCACTAAATTTATTGCTCAAACGGTAGAAAACAATAAATGTAGTAAAATAAATAAGAATATGAATAAAAATAAACAGTTAAAAGACGAACTTCAGTAAAAATCATTTGCATTTTTAAAACGACCGTGTGCAAGTGCGTTTTAATCAATAAATATTTCAAAATTGAATCCATAACTAAGAGCATCAGATCAAATGAAGCAGGGGACTGTTTTAGACAACCTCATGCAAGCATATTTTAAATAGAAATCAACAAAGACCCACTGGAAACGTGTATTCTTAGTATTCACTTGAAGCAAGGAAATAAATAAAATAAAAGTAATTTGTCAGAGTGAAATTGAAAAGATCGGCTCACCTTTCTCTGAGTGCGAAAACGTGTTACGCCACTCCAAAATCCTCGGGATTTTTCAAAGACGTCTCCTTTTCAACCTTTTCGTTTTGAATCGTACTGTTTCCAATTTATTTTGTCTAAAGTATTTCTGTCCGTGTATTTCTGTCTTATGAGAAATCTGGAGTTAATAAATAAGATTTAGTCAACTATTTGCCAAAGAAAATTGGATTTTAATTCGGTAAGCATTGCTTTGGTTCTTTTACAACGAGTTGCTTTAAGCAAATACAAATTTATCATTGTATAGTATTTCATAAAAAAATGTACTAATAGTAATAAGATTATTTCGTAAAAATGTTACTTGAGTTAACAATACGAAATCTTGTAACTAGTTTCTGTGATCACTGTGAAATATCTTGTAGGGCGTGCCATTTTGTCTTCTTTGTATTGAATCTTACAATAACACTCAATAATCCGCACCCAAATAAACCAGACTTCTCGTTTTCCGGACAGCTATTTAGATGTGCGTACTGTATAAATAAAAGTAAAGTTAGCTCAATATCATGTTTTTGTAGGTCATATTTTGTATGTGTTTAGGTTTCTCCTATGCAGTTTTGTACTTCTTTCTCTGGAATTCAAATTATAATTTTTTTGTGTACAGAAGTTTTTTATGTACCTTGGCTTAATTTATTGGTTAATTGTTTAATCTGGACTTTCATTAGTTAGGACGACTCAATCCCAGATAACTAAGGTTCTACTGTAGAGTCATTTCCAGAATCCTCTGAAAGTAAAGAATGACATAAAAATATATCATCGTGCTAATAAATGTAGAAGAAAATTACTGCTGCCAATTGTTTAAGAAATTGTTCCTTACACTGTTAAAACTACAGGTTGCACAAAACACCTCTAAGGGTGAAACGTTAAAGCACTTAACTCCCTATGGCAGCCTTTAAGGTGCCAGTTTGCTCCTTAGCGTACCATGTGTGACCCATGGCGTGCCATAAGACACCCATAGTGAACCGCATGGAGCCAAATGGCATCTTCAAGGGTGCCATAGGGAGTAAGATGGACCCCTCAGGGGGTGTCGCTGGTGCTTCAACGTTTTACCCTTAAGGGTGCCTTGTGCAACCTGTAGTTTTAACAGTGTACCACCTTATTTTTTTACAAAAGTAAATCGAGCTGTTCAACATCTTATGCTTTGAAAAATAAAAATAAAAAATGACTGTAACACAAAAGGCTGAATTTAATTGGAAAAAAAAATACTATTTTACGCTGTACATGTCGAAGAAAAATAGATATGCAAAAAAGCGGAAGCAATCTTTGACTCCCGAAAGATTAGTACATTAGATTTTTTTTTGGCGTTAAATCTAAAATTAAGTTGGAAAGTTGAAAGTATTGTTACGGAAAATTAAAATTAAATTGCAACACTTTCATACATAAAATCAATTGAGTACTGCTATACTGTCATACTCTTATTTACTGTCATATTGCGTTCAAATTTTTGTAGGGATTTTTACGTTCAACATGACTTTTTAAACATGTTTTCAAAAATTATATTTACTCGTAGTTTTGAAAATGTACTATGTTAAAGTACAAAATAACTTAGCTAATTTCGTAACATTTCACACAATGTTTTTTAAAATTCCTTTTACTGAAATATAGTAATAGTTACACTCATCTAATAAAAATTACAGCTTTCTTTGAGATGTGATCATAAAACAAATGCACAGTAACATATAGCGAAACAGAAACCAATATTGACTTGAGCAGGCCCGTCATTTAAAGTTTTTTCAGGTGAGGTCAAAGGGGGCAAGCACATGCATCGGAAAACAACAAAAACCACGCTCACTTGTAGGTAAATACATTTATTTATCAAAGAAAGAGGGAAGGGGAGCATTGACCCCCCTCCCCTAATGAAGGGCATGAACTTGGGTTATAAAACCAATACTGATGTGAGGGAATATAGAATTAAGTAAAAGTACTTTATAAAATAAAGTCGATGTTTGTATGCTTGAAAAGCAGAATCGTTTAATACATGGACGATTTTTGTCCTTTGAACACATTTCTTACAATTATTAGCTTACAAATTGTTAGGAATGGAATTTCAACCAGATCAAACAGGATAAGGCTATTTTCGTACTTAACTTGAAGAAAGCCTAGCGAGAAAAAGGAAAACAGAAAACTCAATTTATTGATCACTGAAATAAAATGCTCAAAATGTTTTTATTTTTTGTAATTTCTGCTTTCCAATATTAGAATAAAGTAAAAATGGATTTTTCCCCTTATGTTTCCTAATTTTCAGTTTTTTTAAAGTTCAGTAAGATTAAAGAATTGTGGTATAGTGCAGTTGGTATTTATCTTAATTTTAATAACAAGTTCTTTCATATTCAATTTCATATTCTAAATCTGTTTTATGATAAACTCATGCAAATGGAATAACAAGAATTAAAACCCAGTATTTAAAGAAAAATAATAATACTTTGCTACCTTATATAAGAGGTGATTATTTTTTGCAATATTCGATCTTCTTCTAACAAAATTTAAAAGAACTCAGCCCCAAGTTTGCAAAGAAAAGCATTTTTGAGAAGGAAAAAAAAATCTGGTTTCTTCATAACATTCTTGCCTCCATCAAAACTCCGCTCATAGTACCTTTTGAAAACAAAAGGAAAAAAAAGATACGAGGGGAGAAATGCAATATTTCTCCATTAAAGGCAACCATATTGCTCGCCTTCAAGTGGTACTTCAAACAGTATAAGGCGCCGTATTATATATCATAGGAAAGTTGAGGCTTTGAAATTTCTCATATCGAGTCTGTTTTATGTTGTCTTTTCTTTTATACATCTGTTGATAGATTTCAGATCTTCTGAGTTAGTGTAGTTCTGTGAGTCTTCAGAAGTTTTGAGATTGTAAGGGCCACGTTATTGAAAATCATAGCATAAGTTTAATATAAAACTAACACAGGCGAGTTTCAATAGAAAACATAGGATGCTTCAAATTTGTTATGATCATTTTAAATTTGACGAAGCTTTTTTTTAGATCATTCTCTAACATAGATGCAAAAATTTCTTCGTCAAACGGATTTTGTATTTCCAATAAACTTTTAAGTGGAGAATAAGTAGTCTTTAAAAGTACAACGAATAAAACGAGCAAAATAACAAATTGTTTGTACGATATCAATCTAAAATCTGACGTAAAAACAAAAATGAAATTAAATAAATAAATTTTTTTAAACTATAAGTTGTTCTACTATGAAATTTGTGCAGCCTTAACTGTTCGATTTGATTGTAAATATTCAATTTAAATATGGCTGCACATAATATTTCTGTCAATTGATATGTTAAAAAAAAAATCCTGCTATGCAATTTGAAGCTCTACTCAAACAATAGAAGAAATGGCTGAATTTTGTTCTTAAGTTCAAACTGAGGAGGGCAATTAAAAATTACTAATTTTAACGAGCGCAACATTTGCTTTTAACAGCAGTATTTTTTTTTTAAACAAGCTCAAAGGGAATTGTTATTTTGTTGATAAAAAAGAAATGTGGTGCACTACTTTCATAAATTTTATGAAGTATTAAGGAGACAGCAATAAAATAAAAACCATGCTAAAATAAAAAAACATCATCTTTTTCGATTTTTTTCCAACAGTACAACTGTGGTTTAAAATCCTAAAATCAGTTTGAATTATATGTTCTTGGAAACTTGGATCAAAAGTAAACGGTGAAAAAAATCAAACAAAAGTGACAAAACCCAGAGCAATATCGAACTTAAAATCTGCGCGTTTCTATATCAACGCTTTTCCAACCGCAGCATTTCATATAACTTTTCGAGTGCCATAGTCGTTGAAGTAATGGGTATTGGAAAACAGAAAAAGCGGCTTTTTTTGATGCAAACATAAATAAATAAATAAAATAAACAGTGGACTTAGGAAGCAAATGTAAGTGGGCGTGGTTAAAAAATCCTGTTAAATAATTTGAAAACTCTGCTCCAAACGATTGAACAAATAGCTAATTTCGAAATTCAAACTAAAGAGTGAAATTAAAAATTCCCCTTTTCAAGTGTTTTCATTGGTTTTTTAGACCTGTCATTTAAGGAGCTCAAGAATGAGGGAGCAAATGGAAAGTTAAAGTAAGTGTGTGTATCTTTACGATTCTTTGGTATACTTTACTTCGAGTACATATTGCAAAAAAAGAACTTGTTTTTACTGTATAATACTGGCAGCCGAGGTTCTAATTTAAACTGTAAAACGCACAGTAATAAACTGTAAAACTAGCAATTTCAGCTTCTTAGCGTAAAGTTAGCAACTTTACAGTTTATTGCCGTAAAATGTAGCTGTATTATACTGTAAAAACAACAGTATAATACTGGCAGCAGAGGTTTCAGTTTAAAACTGTAAAATGCACGGTAATAAACTGTAAAACTAGCAATTTTACAGTTTCTTAGTGTAAACTTAGCAACTTTACAGTTTATTGCCGTAAAATGCAGCTGTATTATACTGTAAAAACAACAGTATAATACTGGCAGCAGAGGTTCCACTTTAAAACTATAAAATGCACGGTAATAAACTGTAAAATTAGCAATTTTTTAGTTTATTACTGTAAAATCAGTAATTTACGGTTTAGTGCTGCAAAATTAGCAATTTTGCAGTTTATTACTGTAAAATAAGCAATTTTTGCAGTTTATTATAATGAAATTAGCTGTATTATACTATAAAAACATTAAATTTTTACAGTTGTACACCCTTTACCTCCCTCCTTCCCCCACCTCCCTAAAAGAAATCCGTTTCTGGGCTTTTGACTATTCAGAAATCATATCTGGATTGTGACTTTGTTCTTAAATATTCTTTATAATGAAGTTCCAGATTATTACTTAACTTGAAGCTACGAATCAGACTTTCGAATTGTTTGACCACTCGAAAATAGAAAATAATTATTCATGATATCCACTAGCTCTTATTTCTACCTATAAACTTTTGATTTGCCTTTTCAGTTAAGATAAAGTAAGCATTCGACTTACAACAAATGCATAATTAAAGTAATGAGGGCAGCATTTAAAGAGTGTATGTTCAAGAGTAGTTGCTTGATCAGATGTAGTGAACGTAAATAAAACAACTCTTGAAGAAAATAGGAATCGTTTAAAGAGCTGAAGTTTTTTTTCCCTTTGACTAGCAGTGGTAAATCTAATGCTTTGAAACCTCTTTATTTTGAAAGCTAAGCAGCTAATGTAAAACTCTTGTTGTTAATAACAATTCTTCTTCTCGATTATAAAAATTTGGGATGGTGATTTCTGTTTATTCAAATTATAAACGTAAGTAGTGTATGAAATCCTTCTTAACGAACATGATTTCTTGTCTAGTCATAAAATTAAGAAACAAAAGTTGTTCTTTTAATTTCGTAAGAAAATTAATAGATATCTTAATAATCAGAACGTGCAGTAAGCTTTATTTCAGTAAAGTAGATGCAGAAATTATGAAATTCTATGTAATGCCCAAGAATAAGTTTTCATTTTATTAAAGAGTTACGTTTATTTAAACTGTATTGAGAATTGAAGTTATATGTATTTAAATGCAAAACTTCATAAGATTCGTCTGGAAATTAGTTTATAAAATTTAATTCAATAGTTGTAACAATGTGTGTAATTTTTTAAATATTACAAAGGTAGAAGCTAATATAATGTAGAAAAAAGAATCAAAAATATAAAACAAAACAAGAAACAGTCTGTTTTGTGTTTTTAGTGAGCATTATTTTTAATTTTATGTTAGTGTGTCTTTTGCAACCATTCATTAGCGTTTTTTTTTTCTGTGTCTTTTGAAATAATTCTAAAGTACACCCGTAGAGAAAATTCAATTTCGATGTAACTGTTTCAAAAATTGTCTATTTAGAAATTCAGTCTTTTGATTCCGAAATGCATATTTTCCAGTTCCTAAATTAAAAGATAACGTGTTGATTAACATATTTTAAAGAATATCTTTCTTTTACCGATAAGAAATGAAGAAAAGGAAAACGAAACGCACGGGGGAATTTCGCGAAAAAAGTATTTGACTTCAGGATTAATAACAACATAGCAGAGAAAAATTCATTTTCATTTACATTCTAACTTGTAATTGAATTTTCACTCTCAGAAGCAAAATATTAAAGCATATATTAGAAATTGAAATTAATAGAAATCCCGCTAGACGAATTTCGTTTAATATCATCTCCAGGCTGTGACTGTTGCTGCGAGCTAGAATGTGTAATTACGAAATTTCGAAACAGTATAAGAGATCTACGGTTTTGCAATGTCTCGAAACTGATTGCAGTAATCTGATATTTCATTTAGTTTGTAAAATAACGAATTTTGTAACATTTTGTCTTTTATGAAGAAAAGTCTTGGAAGGACTGCTCTGTGGAACTATATTTTTTAATTAAAATCTATCAGTTTCCTCTATTTTATGGTTTTTTAAGACTAGAAACAACACTAAGACAGCTACGACTAGAAACATCAGTAAGCTATCTAAGACTCGAAACAAGAGTAGGTTATCTTAGATTATAAACAAGAGTAAGATGTTTAAGTCTGGAAACAACAGTAAGGTCCTTGCTCCACATTAACGTAAAGCAGAAAAATAAAGCAGAAACGTAGAATGGATTAAATGGTGTTCATATGGAAAGTACTCGGATTTTCGGTTTCTGCCTTCGGTTTCGGTCGCGTTTTCCGCTGATATGGAGCAGGGCCCTTAGATATCTTACAGATTCTTACTCTTGATTCGTAAGATATTCGTAAGATATCTTTACTGATTTGGCGATTTGATGTTTCAACTCAGACAACTAAGCAGCAGGGACGGATACAAGGGAGGAGAGATGGGGCCGATCGCCCCTCCCTTGGGAGACTACTTACCGGTAATTTTTAGCCTACTTTCCCGTTAAAAATAAAAGAGACGAAAAAAGCATTAAAATTGGCTTAATGCATCTAAAAAATGTCGCCAAGTCCAAAAAATATCGCCAAGTCCAAAAAATATCGCCAAGTTCAAAAAATATCGCCAAGTAAAAAAAAGTCAAAAAGAAACAAAAAAATGAAATAAATATCGAAAAATTAAAAATTTGAAAGTAGGGTATTGAGATGGGGAATTTGTGTGTCGGTCTGTCGGTCGGTCGGTCTGTCGGTCTGTCGGTCTGTCTGTCCCCCCCTAATAACTTTTGAATGAACATTCCGATTTGGACGAATTTTTTTTGTTGGAAAGATCTCGGCGAGTACAGCTCATTCCCATATTTGATTTTTTGATTTGAACAATTTTTGGTACAACTTTGAGCCGTTCAAACAACCGGTCCCGCGATACTAACTTTTGAATGAACAGTCCGATTTGAACAAACTTTTTTTTGTTCGAAAGATCTTTTCAAGGATACTTCATTCCCGTATCTACATTTTCGATTTGAACAATTTTTCGTTCAACATTGAACCGTTCAAACAAGCTCTCACCCCTAATATAATAACTTTTGAGTGAACAGTCCAACTTAAACGAGCCCAAAAAATATCGCCAAGCCTAAAAAATATCGCCAAGTCCAAAAAATATCGCCAAGTCCAAAAAATATCGCCAAGTCCAAAAAATATCGCCAAGTCCAAAAATATCGCCAAGCCCAAAAAATATCGCCAAGTCCAAAAAATATCGCCAAGTCCAAAAAATATCGCCAAGTCCAAAAAATATCGCCAAGCCTAAAAAATATCGCCAAGTCCAAAAAATATCGCCAAGCCCAAAAAATATCGCCAAGCCCAAAAAATATCGCCAAGCCCAAAAAATATCGCCAAGTCCAAAAAATATCGCCAAGTCCAAAAAATATCGCCAAGTCCAAAAAATATCGCCGAGTCCAAAAAATATCGCCAAGTCCAAAAATATCGCCAAGCCCAAAAAATATCGCCACGTTCAAAAAATATCGCCAAGTCCAAAAAATATCGCCAAGTCCAAAAAATATCGCTAAGCCCAAAAAATACCGCCAAGTCCAAAAAATATCGCCAAGCCCAAAAAATATCGCCAAGTCCAAAAAATATCGCCAAGCCCAAAAAATATCGCCAAGTCCAAAAAATATCGCCAAGCCCAAAAAATATCGCCAAGTCCAAAAAATACCGCCAAGCCCAAAAAATATCGCCAAGCCCAAAAAATATCGCCAAGTCCAAAAAATATCGCCAAGCCCAAAAAATATCGCCAAGTTAAAAAAATAAAAAGGTAAAATGAATATCGAAAAATTAAAAATTTGAAAGTAGGGTATTGAGATGGGGAATTTGTGTGTCGGTCTGTGTGTCGGTCTGTCGGTCGGTTTGTCTGTCCCCCCCTAATAACTTTTGAATGAATATTCCGATTTGGACAAACTTTTTTTTGTTGGAAAGATCTCGGCGAGTACAGCTCATTCCCATATTTGATTTTTCGATTTGAACAATTATTAGTTCAACTTTGAGCCGTTCAAACAACCTGTCCCGCGATGCTAACTTTTGAGTGAACAGTCCGATTGGAACAAACTTTTTTTTGTTCGAAAGAACTTTTCAAGGATACTTCATTCCTGTATCTACATTTTCGATTTGAACAATTTTTTGTTCAACATTGAACCGTTCAAGCAACTTTTCCCCCCTAATAACTTTTGAATGAACATTCCGATTTGAACAAACTTTTTTTTGTTGGATAGATCTCAGCGATTACAACTCATTCCCATATTTGATTTTTCGAGTTGAACAATTTTAGTTCAACATTGAACCGTTCAAGCAACCTTTCCCCCTAATAACTTTTGAATGAACATTCCGATTTGAACAAACTTTTTTTTGTTGGAAAGATTTCGGCGAGTACAACTCATTCCCATATTTGATTTTTCGATTTGAACAATTTTTGGTTCAACTTTGAACCGTTCAAACAACCTGTCCCGCGATGCTAACTTTTGAGTGAACAGTCCGATTTCAACAAACTTTTTTTTGTTCGAAAGATCTTATCAAGGATACTTCATTCCCGTATTTACATTTCCGAATTGAACAATTTTTCGTTCAACATTGAACCGCTCAAGCAAGCTGTCACCCCTAATAATTTTTGAGTGAACAGTCCGATTTAAATAAACTTTTTTTTTGTTCGAAGGATCTCAGCAAGGATACTTCATTACAGTATTTAAATTTTCAATTTGAACATTTTTCGTTCAACATTGAACCGTTCAAGCAACCTTTCCCCACCTAATAACTTCTGAGTGAACCATCCGAATGGAATAAACTTTTTTTTGTTTGAAAGATCTCGGAGAGGTTCATTCCCTTATTTCGCTTTTTGGTTTGAACCATTTTTCGTTCAATATTGAACCGTTCAGAAAAAATTTAACATTTGCGCCTACGGGGAATTTAAGTTGAATGTTGATCCTGGAACTTAAAGTCGGATTTCCTTCAAACTAACTTTGTAAAAAAAATGGTTTTGATAAATAATGTTTGTAAAGTACTTTTCTGAATAATCTTCTGTGAGGACTCTGATTCCGACTCCGACTCCACAAACATGGCGGAACTGCAGGCTCAGAAAAAAATGACTGACTGTGCAGACGATTTTTTGTTTATTTATTCATTTGTGTTATTGTATTTATTACTATTATTTTTTTTTTTTGGCAGACGATTTTTTTTGTAACAAAAGTGTTTCATTCACGAGGGCATTTTATTCTTTATTTATATTTAACAACTGGCAACGGTTTAAAAGTGAAAATCGAGACATTTTATCGACGGACGAGTTTTTTTTCCTTTCTTTGATAAAATGTGTTTTGATGTACTTTGTACTTTTAATTTTTTTTTTTTTTTGAAAACGATTGAGGAATTTTTCTGCGGAAGAACTGTAACAGTTACATTCTTTAAAAGGTGCGACAAAACTTCATTTATTCATTTATTTACTTTTTATGTCTCTATTTCATCTGATGAGAGGGGTATATTTTGCTTTTAGAAATCAGCTTTAAGTGCTAAAAAGGTATGTTTGACATAATGTTTAGTCTCAGATGATCAGGAGAATAATGATCAGATGCTAGAATGCCGATGTCGATGTACGGGAAAGTAGGCTCGTTTAGTTCTTGACAGAACTTCTTGTTCGATATTAAAGTGCTAAAAATGTAATTTTATACGAGTTTTAATGAAAATTAGGGAAGAAGGTCTGGGGCTCTCCCCCTGAAATGTTTCGAAGTTGCAGTCCGCATCTTTTGTGATCGATGTTAGTAAACTAGTATGAGTGTAACTAGTAAATAAGAAAAAGCAATCGCCCCTCCCTTGAAAACATTTGAATCCGCCCTTGATAAGCAGCCACCCCTCTTAACGGCCAATTTTTCATGATGGAATTTTTACCCTCATATATTTAACGTTAAAATTCCCCTAAAAGCAGCCATCCAACCCTTCTGAATGGCCGCCAAATAGGTTCATCGATTTAACTTTCCAGAAAAATATGTTCGCTTCTTGTTTCTAATTTTCAGCCTTTCGGCTAGAATCAGCTTAGCGGGAGTTATTGACTGTTAACGGATTGTGATAATTTTGAAGAAAAAATTTCACTCACGCTTTTTTATTTGTTGGTTAGTGATATGAATTACAAAAAATTTGAAAGTGCCTTTATAAATCTAAAGCAGCAAAACGAAAGCTCTGTAATAAAGCATCAAATGAAATACCAATTTTTTCTTTTGAAAAATATCAAGCTTCATTTAAATGAAAAATATGCGCTAAATTTAGGGTAAAATATTACGTATTAAACAAGTTATCCTCTCAATTGCAGTGAAAACACTGGGAAGCGGCGACTCCCTCTGAGTGGTCAAAACTTTACGAAACTGCCGCTTAGAGCGGTGTTAATGTACCTGGTTATTAATTATTGAAAAATAATAACCTGAAGCGAAATGGAATTTTGAAATATTTTGAAAGCTAAGCAGCTAATGTAAAACTCTTGTTGTTAATAACAATTCTTCTTCTCGATTATAAAAATTTGGGATGGTGATTTCTGTTTATTCAAATTATAAACGTAAGTAGTGTATGAAATCCTTCTTAACGAACATGATTTCTTGTCTAGTCATAAAATTAAGAAACAAAAGTTGTTCTTTTAATTTCGTAAGAAAATTAATAGATATCTTAATAATCAGAACGTGCAGTAAGCTTTATTTCAGTAAAGTAGATGCAGAAATTATGAAATTCTATGTAATGCCCAAGAATAAGTTTTCATTTTATTAAAGAGTTACGTTTATTTAAACTGTATTGAGAATTGAAGTTATATGTATTTAAATGCAAAACTTCATAAGATTCGTCTGGAAATTAGTTTATAAAATTTAATTCAATAGTTGTAACAATGTGTGTAATTTTTTAAATATTACAAAGGTAGAAGCTAATATAATGTAGAAAAAAGAATCAAAAATATAAAACAAAACAAGAAACAGTCTGTTTTGTGTTTTTAGTGAGCATTATTTTTAATTTTATGTTAGTGTGTCTTTTGCAACCATTCATTAGCGTTTTTTTTTTCTGTGTCTTTTGAAATAATTCTAAAGTACACCCGTAGAGAAAATTCAATTTCGATGTAACTGTTTCAAAAATTGTCTATTTAGAAATTCAGTCTTTTGATTCCGAAATGCATATTTTCCAGTTCCTAAATTAAAAGATAACGTGTTGATTAACATATTTTAAAGAATATCTTTCTTTTACCGATAAGAAATGAAGAAAAGGAAAACGAAACGCACGGGGGAATTTCGCGAAAAAAGTATTTGACTTCAGGATTAATAACAACATAGCAGAGAAAAATTCATTTTCATTTACATTCTAACTTGTAATTGAATTTTCACTCTCAGAAGCAAAATATTAAAGCATATATTAGAAATTGAAATTAATAGAAATCCCGCTAGACGAATTTCGTTTAATATCATCTCCAGGCTGTGACTGTTGCTGCGAGCTAGAATGTGTAATTACGAAATTTCGAAACAGTATAAGAGATCTACGGTTTTGCAATGTCTCGAAACTGATTGCAGTAATCTGATATTTCATTTAGTTTGTAAAATAACGAATTTTGTAACATTTTGTCTTTTATGAAGAAAAGTCTTGGAAGGACTGCTCTGTGGAACTATATTTTTTAATTAAAATCTATCAGTTTCCTCTATTTTATAGTTTTTTAAGACTAGAAACAACACTAAGACAGCTACGACTAGAAACATCAGTAAGCTATCTAAGACTCGAAACAAGAGTAGGTTATCTTAGATTATAAACAAGAGTAAGATGTTTAAGTCTGGAAACAACAGTAAGGTCCTTGCTCCACATTAACGTAAAGCAGAAAAATAAAGCAGAAACGTAGAATGGATTAAATGGTGTTCATATGGAAAGTACTCGGATTTTCGGTTTCTGCCTTCGGTTTCGGTCGCGTTTTCCGCTGATATGGAGCAGGGCCCTTAGATATCTTACAGATTCTTACTCTTGATTCGTAAGATATTCGTAAGATATCTTTACTGATTTGGCGATTTGATGTTTCAACTCAGACAACTAAGCAGCAGGGACGGATACAAGGGAGGAGAGATGGGGCCGATCGCCCCTCCCTTGGGAGACTACTTACCGGTAATTTTTAGCCTACTTTCCCGTTAAAAATAAAAGAGACGAAAAAAGCATTAAAATTGGCTTAATGCATCTAAAAAATGTCGCCAAGTCCAAAAAATATCGCCAAGTCCAAAAAATATCGCCAAGTTCAAAAAATATCGCCAAGTAAAAAAAAGTCAAAAAGAAACAAAAAAATGAAATAAATATCGAAAAATTAAAAATTTGAAAGTAGGGTATTGAGATGGGGAATTTGTGTGTCGGTCTGTCGGTCGGTCGGTCTGTCGGTCTGTCGGTCTGTCTGTCCCCCCCTAATAACTTTTGAATGAACATTCCGATTTGGACGAATTTTTTTTGTTGGAAAGATCTCGGCGAGTACAGCTCATTCCCATATTTGATTTTTTGATTTGAACAATTTTTGGTACAACTTTGAGCCGTTCAAACAACCGGTCCCGCGATACTAACTTTTGAATGAACAGTCCGATTTGAACAAACTTTTTTTTGTTCGAAAGATCTTTTCAAGGATACTTCATTCCCGTATCTACATTTTCGATTTGAACAATTTTTCGTTCAACATTGAACCGTTCAAACAAGCTCTCACCCCTAATATAATAACTTTTGAGTGAACAGTCCAACTTAAACGAGCCCAAAAAATATCGCCAAGCCTAAAAAATATCGCCAAGTCCAAAAAATATCGCCAAGTCCAAAAAATATCGCCAAGTCCAAAAAATATCGCCAAGTCCAAAAATATCGCCAAGCCCAAAAAATATCGCCAAGTCCAAAAAATATCGCCAAGTCCAAAAAATATCGCCAAGTCCAAAAAATATCGCCAAGCCTAAAAAATATCGCCAAGTCCAAAAAATATCGCCAAGCCCAAAAAATATCGCCAAGCCCAAAAAATATCGCCAAGCCCAAAAAATATCGCCAAGTCCAAAAAATATCGCCAAGTCCAAAAAATATCGCCAAGTCCAAAAAATATCGCCGAGTCCAAAAAATATCGCCAAGTCCAAAAATATCGCCAAGCCCAAAAAATATCGCCACGTTCAAAAAATATCGCCAAGTCCAAAAAATATCGCCAAGTCCAAAAAATATCGCTAAGCCCAAAAAATACCGCCAAGTCCAAAAAATATCGCCAAGCCCAAAAAATATCGCCAAGTCCAAAAAATATCGCCAAGCCCAAAAAATATCGCCAAGTCCAAAAAATATCGCCAAGCCCAAAAAATATCGCCAAGTCCAAAAAATACCGCCAAGCCCAAAAAATATCGCCAAGCCCAAAAAATATCGCCAAGTCCAAAAAATATCGCCAAGCCCAAAAAATATCGCCAAGTTAAAAAAATAAAAAGGTAAAATGAATATCGAAAAATTAAAAATTTGAAAGTAGGGTATTGAGATGGGGAATTTGTGTGTCGGTCTGTGTGTCGGTCTGTCGGTCGGTTTGTCTGTCCCCCCCTAATAACTTTTGAATGAATATTCCGATTTGGACAAACTTTTTTTTGTTGGAAAGATCTCGGCGAGTACAGCTCATTCCCATATTTGATTTTTCGATTTGAACAATTATTAGTTCAACTTTGAGCCGTTCAAACAACCTGTCCCGCGATGCTAACTTTTGAGTGAACAGTCCGATTGGAACAAACTTTTTTTTGTTCGAAAGAACTTTTCAAGGATACTTCATTCCTGTATCTACATTTTCGATTTGAACAATTTTTTGTTCAACATTGAACCGTTCAAGCAACTTTTCCCCCCTAATAACTTTTGAATGAACATTCCGATTTGAACAAACTTTTTTTTGTTGGATAGATCTCAGCGATTACAACTCATTCCCATATTTGATTTTTCGAGTTGAACAATTTTAGTTCAACATTGAACCGTTCAAGCAACCTTTCCCCCTAATAACTTTTGAATGAACATTCCGATTTGAACAAACTTTTTTTTGTTGGAAAGATTTCGGCGAGTACAACTCATTCCCATATTTGATTTTTCGATTTGAACAATTTTTGGTTCAACTTTGAACCGTTCAAACAACCTGTCCCGCGATGCTAACTTTTGAGTGAACAGTCCGATTTCAACAAACTTTTTTTTGTTCGAAAGATCTTATCAAGGATACTTCATTCCCGTATTTACATTTCCGAATTGAACAATTTTTCGTTCAACATTGAACCGCTCAAGCAAGCTGTCACCCCTAATAATTTTTGAGTGAACAGTCCGATTTAAATAAACTTTTTTTTTGTTCGAAGGATCTCAGCAAGGATACTTCATTACAGTATTTAAATTTTCAATTTGAACATTTTTCGTTCAACATTGAACCGTTCAAGCAACCTTTCCCCACCTAATAACTTCTGAGTGAACCATCCGAATGGAATAAACTTTTTTTTGTTTGAAAGATCTCGGAGAGGTTCATTCCCTTATTTCGCTTTTTGGTTTGAACCATTTTTCGTTCAATATTGAACCGTTCAGAAAAAATTTAACATTTGCGCCTACGGGGAATTTAAGTTGAATGTTGATCCTGGAACTTAAAGTCGGATTTCCTTCAAACTAACTTTGTAAAAAAAATGGTTTTGATAAATAATGTTTGTAAAGTACTTTTCTGAATAATCTTCTGTGAGGACTCTGATTCCGACTCCGACTCCACAAACATGGCGGAACTGCAGGCTCAGAAAAAAATGACTGACTGTGCAGACGATTTTTTGTTTATTTATTCATTTGTGTTATTGTATTTATTACTATTATTTTTTTTTTTTGGCAGACGATTTTTTTTGTAACAAAAGTGTTTCATTCACGAGGGCATTTTATTCTTTATTTATATTTAACAACTGGCAACGGTTTAAAAGTGAAAATCGAGACATTTTATCGACGGACGAGTTTTTTTTCCTTTCTTTGATAAAATGTGTTTTGATGTACTTTGTACTTTTAATTTTTTTTTTTTTTGAAAACGATTGAGGAATTTTTCTGCGGAAGAACTGTAACAGTTACATTCTTTAAAAGGTGCGACAAAACTTCATTTATTCATTTATTTACTTTTTATGTCTCTATTTCATCTGATGAGAGGGGTATATTTTGCTTTTAGAAATCAGCTTTAAGTGCTAAAAAGGTATGTTTGACATAATGTTTAGTCTCAGATGATCAGGAGAATAATGATCAGATGCTAGAATGCCGATGTCGATGTACGGGAAAGTAGGCTCGTTTAGTTCTTGACAGAACTTCTTGTTCGATATTAAAGTGCTAAAAATGTAATTTTATACGAGTTTTAATGAAAATTAGGGAAGAAGGTCTGGGGCTCTCCCCCTGAAATGTTTCGAAGTTGCAGTCCGCATCTTTTGTGATCGATGTTAGTAAACTAGTATGAGTGTAACTAGTAAATAAGAAAAAGCAATCGCCCCTCCCTTGAAAACATTTGAATCCGCCCTTGATAAGCAGCCACCCCTCTTAACGGCCAATTTTTCATGATGGAATTTTTACCCTCATATATTTAACGTTAAAATTCCCCCTAAAAGCAGCCATCCAACCCTTCTGAATGGCCGCCAAATAGGTTCATCGATTTAACTTTCCAGAAAAATATGTTCGCTTCTTGTTTCTAATTTTCAGCCTTTCGGCTAGAATCAGCTTAGCGGGAGTTATTGACTGTTAACGGATTGTGATAATTTTGAAGAAAAAATTTCACTCACGCTTTTTTATTTGTTGGTTAGTGATATGAATTACAAAAAATTTGAAAGTGCCTTTATAAATCTAAAGCAGCAAAACGAAAGCTCTGTAATAAAGCATCAAATGAAATACCAATTTTTTCTTTTGAAAAATATCAAGCTTCATTTAAATGAAAAATATGCGCTAAATTTAGGGTAAAATATTACGTATTAAACAAGTTATCCTCTCAATTGCAGTGAAAACACTGGGAAGCGGCGACTCCCTCTGAGTGGTCAAAACTTTACGAAACTGCCGCTTAGAGCGGTGTTAATGTACCTGGTTATTAATTATTGAAAAATAATAACCTGAAGCGAAATGGAATTTTGAAATATTTTGAAAGCTAAGCAGCTAATGTAAAACTCTTGTTGTTAATAACAATTCTTCTTCTCGATTATAAAAATTTGGGATGGTGATTTCTGTTTATTCAAATTATAAACGTAAGTAGTGTATGAAATCCTTCTTAACGAACATGATTTCTTGTCTAGTCATAAAATTAAGAAACAAAAGTTGTTCTTTTAATTTCGTAAGAAAATTAATAGATATCTTAATAATCAGAACGTGCAGTAAGCTTTATTTCAGTAAAGTAGATGCAGAAATTATGAAATTCTATGTAATGCCCAAGAATAAGTTTTCATTTTATTAAAGAGTTACGTTTATTTAAACTGTATTGAGAATTGAAGTTATATGTATTTAAATGCAAAACTTCATAAGATTCGTCTGGAAATTAGTTTATAAAATTTAATTCAATAGTTGTAACAATGTGTGTAATTTTTTAAATATTACAAAGGTAGAAGCTAATATAATGTAGAAAAAAGAATCAAAAATATAAAACAAAACAAGAAACAGTCTGTTTTGTGTTTTTAGTGAGCATTATTTTTAATTTTATGTTAGTGTGTCTTTTGCAACCATTCATTAGCGTTTTTTTTTTCTGTGTCTTTTGAAATAATTCTAAAGTACACCCGTAGAGAAAATTCAATTTCGATGTAACTGTTTCAAAAATTGTCTATTTAGAAATTCAGTCTTTTGATTCCGAAATGCATATTTTCCAGTTCCTAAATTAAAAGATAACGTGTTGATTAACATATTTTAAAGAATATCTTTCTTTTACCGATAAGAAATGAAGAAAAGGAAAACGAAACGCACGGGGAATTTCGCGAAAAAAGTATTTGACTTCAGGATTAATAACAACATAGCAGAGAAAAATTCATTTTCATTTACATTCTAACTTGTAATTGAATTTTCACTCTCAGAAGCAAAATATTAAAGCATATATTAGAAATTGAAATTAATAGAAATCCCGCTAGACGAATTTCGTTTAATATCATCTCCAGGCTGTGACTGTTGCTGCGAGCTAGAATGTGTAATTACGAAATTTCGAAACAGTATAAGAGATCTACGGTTTTGCAATGTCTCGAAACTGATTGCAGTAATCTGATATTTCATTTAGTTTGTAAAATAACGAATTTTGTAACATTTTGTCTTTTATGAAGAAAAGTCTTGGAAGGACTGCTCTGTGGAACTATATTTTTTAATTAAAATCTATCAGTTTCCTCTATTTTATAGTTTTTTAAGACTAGAAACAACACTAAGACAGCTACGACTAGAAACATCAGTAAGCTATCTAAGACTCGAAACAAGAGTAGGTTATCTTAGATTATAAACAAGAGTAAGATGTTTAAGTCTGGAAACAACAGTAAGGTCCTTGCTCCACATTAACGTAAAGCAGAAAAATAAAGCAGAAACGTAGAATGGATTAAATGGTGTTCATATGGAAAGTACTCGGATTTTCGGTTTCTGCCTTCGGTTTCGGTCGCGTTTTCCGCTGATATGGAGCAGGGCCCTTAGATATCTTACAGATTCTTACTCTTGATTCGTAAGATCAAGATTTATTCATTTGTGTTATTGTATTTATTACTATTATTTTTTTTTTTTTGGCAGACGATTTTTTTTGTAACAAAAGTGTTTCATTCACGAGGGCATTTTATTCTTTATTTATATTTAACAACTGGCAACGGTTTAAAAGTGAAAATCGAGACATTTTATCGACGGACGAGTTTTTTTTCCTTTCTTTGATAAAATGTGTTTTGATGTACTTTGTACTTTTAATTTTTTTTTTTTTTTGAAAACGATTGAGGAATTTTTCTGCGGAAGAACTGTAACAGTTACATTCTTTAAAAGGTGCGACAAAACTTCATTTATTCATTTATTTACTTTTTATGTCTCTATTTCATCTGATGAGAGGGGTATATTTTGCTTTTAGAAATCAGCTTTAAGTGCTAAAAAGGTATGTTTGACATAATGTTTAGTCTCAGATGATCAGGAGAATAATGATCAGATGCTAGAATGCCGATGTCGATGTACGGGAAAGTAGGCTCGTTTAGTTCTTGACAGAACTTCTTGTTCGATATTAAAGTGCTAAAAATGTAATTTTATACGAGTTTTAATGAAAATTAGGGAAGAAGGTCTGGGGCTCTCCCCCTGAAATGTTTCGAAGTTGCAGTCCGCATCTTTTGTGATCGATGTTAGTAAACTAGTATGAGTGTAACTAGTAAATAAGAAAAAGCAATCGCCCCTCCTTGAAAACATTTGAATCCGCCCTTGATAAGCAGCCACCCCTCTTAACGGCCAATTTTTCATGATGGAATTTTTACCCTCATATATTTAACGTTAAAATTCCCCCTAAAAGCAGCCATCCAACCCTTCTGAATGGCCGCCAAATAGGTTCATCGATTTAACTTTCCAGAAAAATATGTTCGCTTCTTGTTTCTAATTTTCAGCCTTTCGGCTAGAATCAGCTTAGCGGGAGTTATTGACTGTTAACGGATTGTGATAATTTTGAAGAAAAAATTTCACTCACGCTTTTTTATTTGTTGGTTAGTGATATGAATTACAAAAAATTTGAAAGTGCCTTTATAAATCTAAAGCAGCAAAACGAAAGCTCTGTAATAAAGCATCAAATGAAATACCAATTTTTTCTTTTGAAAAATATCAAGCTTCATTTAAATGAAAAATATGCGCTAAATTTAGGGTAAAATATTACGTATTAAACAAGTTATCCTCTCAATTGCAGTGAAAACACTGGGAAGCGGCGACTCCCTCTGAGTGGTCAAAACTTTACGAAACTGCCGCTTAGAGCGGTGTTAATGTACCTGGTTATTAATTATTGAAAAATAATAACCTGAAGCGAAATGGACTAAGCGTAGCAAATTACACTGCACACGTCTCTGGTAAATCCGTGGTCAGTTGCTTAAGTGAGGGTTCCTTAAGAAGTTTATTGGAAGGAGTTCCAAAATAAAACTTTTCTGCAACTATCATTAGTATTATACCTTGTGTAACGAGAGCTGGCGGCGCAAAGTAAAATAAATTTCCCGCTCTCCGCACCTTTCCCTTGATGGTTGTCATAGTTACGGCGCTATGGACTTTTTTCCCCACTTAGCTTTCGCAACGATGGTGAAATGCAAACGGTTAAAACTGCTTTGTGAGTAAACTATTATTCCATCGAAAAATCAACGTTAATAAAGATCTTTTTCTTAGAAATGTTTGCTTTATTAATGTATAACTAGATTCGTTAGAAAATGCTTAGAAATAACTGAGACATGAGGATATAAATAAAAGGGTAAGCCTAATTCGATTAACAAAAAATAAATGAAATACCTCATCGACAGTGCATAAAAAAAAAGAATGGAGTTGTTTCCTTTCGTACGGTTTCCATGGAGACGACGTAAAATTTCTTAACTTGATACGCCTATTTTAAAGTAACCGAGTAGGGGAGACCGGGGCAGGTTTACGCATGGGGCATGTTTACGCAGCGCACTTTTTCAGAAACGTGTTGTAGTTTGCTCAACATCGGTGATGACAGATTCATCCGGGCACCTATCGGATATTCTCACAAGAATTTTAGCTTCAGTCGAGCTTCTGCTTAGCGCGCAGCGAGGATTATCTGTTTTCTGCCAAAGTGAGTAAATTTTGTGTTCATCTTACTAAACCTTATTGTGAACTAATAATACTTTGTAAAAGATAAACAAATATATGAACGAACGCAGAATTTAATGCTCTTTTTAAAAATGTAATTGTTTTGACGGAAATGTTATTGTATTTGGTTGTACATTAAAAATAAGCTAAAAAGTAACGACGGGGCACGTTTACGCATCGACGTTGGGGCACGTTTACGCAGTAAGAACGCGCGTAAACGTGCCCCGAGGTCGGTGCGTAAATGTGCCCCAGAAGCTTTTTTAGCACCGTATCGCCATAGAACGTCTGTATTTTTAGTCCATTTAGCTTCACAATTTCTCATTTTATGTTTAATTGAATTACAAATTCATCTCTTGTAGCTAACTATCATATAGTTCTGTATGGGGGGGATTCCGAATTGGGGGAGGGGGGGTCAGAGGGGGGGGGTCAATTAAAATACAGTTTTGTATTTTAATTGACCCCCCCTCCCCCGAATGGGAGGGAAATTCAGAATTGGGGGAGGGGGATCAGAGGGGGTCAATTAAAATACAGTTTTGCGTTTTAATTGACCCCCCTCCCCCGAATTGGGGGAGCGGGTCAGAGGGGATCAATTAAATATACTTTTGTATTTTAATTGACCCCCTCCCCCGAATGGGGGTATTCGGAATTTGGGGAGGGGGGTCAGAGGGGGTCAATTAAAATATAGTTTTGTATTTTAATTGACCCCCCTCCCCCGAATGGGAGGAATTCGGAATTGGGGGAGGGGGTCAGAGGGGTCAATTAAAATACAGTTTTGTATTTTAATTACCCCCTCCCCGAATGGGGGAAATTCCGAATTGGGGAGGGGGGTCAATTAAAGTACAGTTTTGTTTTTAATTGACCCCCTCCCCCGGATGGGAGGGAAATTCCGAATTGAGGGAGGGGGGTTAGAGGGGAGTCAATTAAAATACAGTTTTGTATTTTAATTGCCCCCTCCCCGATTGGGGGGGGGAATTCCGAATTGGGGGAGGGGGTCAGAGAGGGGGTCAATTAAAATACAGTTATGTATTTTAATTGCCCCCCTCTCCCGATTGGGGGGGAAATTCCGAATTGGGGGAGGGGGTCAGAGGGGGTCAATTAAAATACACTTTTGTATTTTAATTGACCCCACTCCCCCGAATGGGGGGGATTCCGAATTGGGGGAGGGGGTCAGAGGGGGGGGTCAATTAAAACAGTTTTGTATTTTATTTGACCCCCTCCCCCCAAATGGGGGAGGGGGGTCAGAGGGGGGTCAATTAAAATACAGTCTTCCTGTGGGGGACTGAATTTTACAGAATGAACCACGAATACAGCCCCCCAGTATTTTAATTGCCCCCCCGAACGGGGGGAATTCCGAATTGGGGGAAGGTTTCAATTAAAATACAGTCCGCCCTGGGGCGGACAATTTTACAGAACGAACCACGAATACAGTCCGCCCAGGAGGGACTATATTCTTGGTTCGAACGTGGTACCACAAATACAGTCCCCCCGCCAGGGGGGACTGTATTTTAATTGACCCCCATCCCCCAATTCGGAATTCCCTCCCCCCAATTCGGGGGAGGGGGGTCACTTAAAATACAACTGTATTTTATTTGACCCCCTCCCCCGAATGGGGGGAATTCCAAATTGGGGGAGGGGGTCAATTAAAATACGGTCCCCCTGGGGGGACTGAATTTTACAGAACGAACCACGAATACAGCCCCCCGTATTTTAATTCCCCCCAAACGAATGGGGGGGGGATTCGGAATTGGGTGGAGGGTTTCAAACTAAATACAGTCCCCCCTGGGGCGGACAATTTTACAGAACGAACCACGAACCAATGTGGTACCACGAATACAGTCCCCCCACCGGGGGGGACTGTATTTAAATTGACCCCTCCCCAATTCGGAATCCCCCCCCAATTCGAGGGAGGGGGTCACTTAAAATACAAAACTATTTTATTTGACACCTCCCCCGAATGGGGGTCGGAGGGGGGTCAATTAAAATAGTTTTGTATTTTAATTGACCCCCCTCCCCCGAATGGGGAGGGGGGAATCTCGAATTGGGGGAGGGGAGTCAGAGGGTGGTCAATTAAAATACAAAACTGTATTTTAATTGACCCCCTCCCCCGAGGGGGGGAATTCTGAATTGGCGGAGGGCGGTCAGAGGGGGGGGGTCAATTCCGCCTGGGGGGACTGTATTTTACAGAACGAACCACGAATACAACCCCCTCCAGTATTTTAATTGACCCCCCCCCGAACAGGGGGGAATTCCGAATTGGGGAGGGGGTCAATTAAAATACAGTCCCCCCTGGGGGACTGTATTCTACAGAACGAACCACGAAGACAGTCCCCCCCCCAGTATTTTAATTGACCCCCCTCCCCCGAACGGGGGAATTTCGAATTGGGGGAGGGGGTCAGTTAAAATACAGTCCCCCTGGAGGGGCTGTATTTTACAGAACGAACCACGAACACAGTCCCCCCAGGGGGGACTGTATTTAAAGTGACCCCCTCTGACCCCCCTTCCCCAATTCGGATTTCCGCTCCCCAATTCGTGGGAGGGGGGGTCAAATAAAATACAAAACTGTATTTTAATAGACCCCCCCCCCATCCTCCAATTCGGAAGGACGGGCCTGCATCTAACTGCATTTTAATTGAACTTCTACGTTTTCTTCGGCTCTTCTGTATGTTAATTACTCATATGTTTAGGGAAATTTTATTTTATTTTTTTTTTAAATTTATTAATTATTTTTTTAGGGTGAAATATATTCAAATAATCATGCAATACAAAAATGAAAGCAATAATCAAAGAAAAACCTTGTGCCACGAAAATAGCCCGAGAACGAAGGAAAAATAAAAGAAAGAAGAAGGACAGATATTGAGATCTTAGCATGTGCAGCTCAGCCAAATAATTAATTCCCCCCCCCCAATCAATTCAAATTGCTTTCCTATTAAAATTTTGTATTTGACAGAAAATTAACGAATCTCAAAAAATAAATAAAGAAAAAATCAAAAAAAAAAGTTTAATAAAATAAAATAATATAATGAATATATGAATGAATTTAAACTTTTCAGAGCGTTCTTATAGCACCAGTACCAGTTGTGAATTAAATTGCAAACTAAAATACAAAAAAAAAGTGCCAGCGAAAAGAATGAAAATGATTTTCGTCGATACTTTGCAAAAGACACTCTAAAACAACATTCAGAAAAAAGAACACATGAAATTAATGTGCAATCGAGTATCGTGTGATGTGTTTCGATGAATAATGCATGAACAGAAAAATCACTTGAAAGAAATAACGCGGTTTTCACTGAAAAGCAAAGCGAAATCTAGATTGTTATAAATGGAACATGAATGGAAATACACGAAAACCAACCCTAGGAGATCAGCGCCACAAGCGGCGACAACGGTAACTTCGCCTTGTACGAGATTTCCTTTGATCTCCGCCGCGTCTGGCTAGCCGTTTAAGGATCGCAGGTAGCCATGTCCAGTTAAAGAAGCTCTCAGACAAGAACAGTTAGAAGCAAAAAAGAAAAAAATTATTGCACAACAAAACAAAACCAAGAAACTACCTTAAAATTTACTAGTTTCTGAGGAAGCAGAATAAGAAGATAGAAAAGGAAAAAGAATTAAACTAAAAAATGCCAAAAAGAAACAGTTGGCGTTGGCACCCTCTGCAAAGATTAACGACTAAAACTACTTAGTCATTTTCTTCATCACTTCGTCATCAGAATCATTCTCTATTTTAATCGGCAATAAGCCCTATATTTTCAGTTCATCCTACAAAATGTTCTTTTATTAATTTTCTTTATTTTTTGTTAGTAAAAACTGTAACTTTGATGGTTAAAATGACTAAGTAGTTTCAGTTGTTAATTGGTAATAAGCCCTGAGTTTGCAGTTTATCTAAAAAATGTTCTTTTATAAATTATCTATTTTTTATTTTCAAACAGGGCATGAAGTTGTAAATAAAACATTTTAAATTAATTAAAAATTCATTTCTCTCAATACTTGGCACTCTAATAACGTGCCTCTTAATGCGTAAACGTGCCCCGATGTCGATGCGTAAACGTGCCCCAAATTGCGTAAACGTACCCCGAATTGCGTAAACGTACCCCGAAGTTGCGTAAACGTGCCCCGATGTCGATGCGTAAACGTGCCCCGCCTAATGCGTAAACTTGCCCCGGATACGGGGCACGTTTACGCAACAGACTTTGTCCTAAATATTATTTTTTTAACGCTTAAATACAAACACAAGGCGAAAACTGAATGCATAAATTTGAACTTCATTAAATGCTTAATAAGAATATGACATTTGAAATTTCCTAAATTGAAACATAAAAATTAGAAAATTCGCGGAAAAAAATCCGCGTAAACGTGCCCCGGTCTCCCCTACTATTTATGAGGAGTTTTATGTCATTGTGGCCGACTACTGGAGCGCTTACCCCTATTCATATCTCTACACGAAGCGATAAATTAAAAAAAAAAGAAGGGATTGAGAGAAAAAAAGACTTGCAAGGATTGTAGTCTTTTCCAGCGGTAAATGTATTGAAGGTGAAGAAATATATAGGAAAAGAAATTCGCCAAGAAAGACAAATGCTGCTGTGGAAACAAATATTTAAATTCGGGGGAATGTGTGGATGAAGTAAAATTGGCCGAAACAAGGTTACACGTTTCTTCTGGGAAATGGTAATTTTTATTTGTTTTTTCTCGGAAGACCATGTCGGGGATAAACCAATTTAAACAAAAGGGTATTTGAAAAGTCCATTTTTTATGTTTCTTTAAAATTTGAAAGAGGATTTAGTTGTCAGTGTTTAATTTTTGAGATGAATTTGTTTCACTGTATTGAAATTGTATGGCGTAGTCATTTTTACTGCTGGATTTCATTTTCTCATAAGAAAATTTTCTCTCAAGAAAAATGCCTCTTTTCTTTTTTTTTCTGTTTACAAATTCCGGCGTTCAAACCCAGAGACTAACTTATGCGAAACAGTGTTCAAATTTATTACATTGAAAGAAACTGCTGTAAAAAGCAATTGAGACTATATTGAGTTTCTGTTGTCTAATTAGTTTATGCATGAAAGATTTTTTGAAAATTGTTGTTACTTCTGCAGACATGAAGATGATACAAATCCTATTATTATAGACATGAATAAGAACAAATTTACTGTGTTTAGTATTATATTTTATCTTAATAATGAAATTCTGTTTTGTGTAATAACTATAAGTTAGAATTGGCGAAATGAAGGCTTTGCTTTAGCCGGGGGGGGGGGGTGACAAAGCCGTCGTTTTTCAAAGGTTGACAAGAAAATAAGTAAATAAAAACAAGAAGCTTTGTCAAGAACTAAATGAGCCTACTTTCCTGTATACCGACATCGGCATTCTAACATCTTATTTCTAATCGAACTTAATTATTTGAGACTGCAAATTATGTCAAACATAACTTTTTGGAATTTAAAGCTGATTTCTAAAAACCAAATATGCCTTCCTCATTTGATGAAATAGACACGTAAAAAGTAAATAAACAAATTTAGCATCTTTTAAACAATGTAGCTAATATAGTTCTTCCACAGAACACATCCTTAATCGTTTTCAAAAAAAAATTAAATAGAAAACTTATCAAAACACATTTTATCAACAAAAAAAAAAGAAAGAAAGAAAGAAAAAGAAAGAAAAGAAACTCGTTTGAAAAAAAAGTCTCGAGTTTTATTTTCAATAAGTTGCTAATAATTAATAATAAATAAATAAATAATAAAATATTCTCCAAATGAATACTTTTTTGCCAGAAAAAAAATAGCCTGCAAAAAATAAAAAAATAAAGAAATAAAATAAAGTAATTAAAATGAATAAATGAACGAACCAAACATCGTTTGCGCAGTACTTTCTTCTATAAACAGGAGTCCGTCATTTTTCTCCCAGTTTGCATTTCTGCCGTGTTTGCGGAGTCAGAGTTAGAGTCGAGAACTCAGAGTTGGAGTTGAAAAGCCGAAGACGTCAGTCGAAGAGTCGATATGTGGAGTTGAAGTAGAAGAATCTATACCTCTAGTAGTAGGAGTCGATCACTTTTTCTAAGCCGGCATTTCTGACATGGTTGTGGAGGCGGAGTCGAAGATTCGGTGTCGAAGTCGGAGTCGAGGAGTCGGAATCTTCCTTGTTATGGGCTTATAATTCTGGAATGGTCAATAGCCGAGTTAGAGGCAGGTGTCCTCTTATTGCAGCTGAGATTATATTCAAACTGGAGGCTAAAATTTATTTAGCACACCAGCGAGTATCTGCAAACAATAATGCGGTTCAACTCGTAATATGAAGGAAAAGTCTTATTTCGAAAATTGCCTTCAGCTCAGTTGTTGACTATTCCAGACTGATGAGTGCTTAACCACGACAAAACTAGTCTCTTGGTGGCGTATTTAATGCTTATTATTATTTACTTGGAAATAAAGTTTCCTTTTGTCCGGAAAAAATGATAATGGTTAGAAGCTTTGCATTTATTTTCGTGCACTCTCCCTCACTACATTAATTAAGTACTAAGAAAAGTAATTAGCTTTTAATTCCATCTTTATTTACGCTTACGTTCGACTGCAACTACGAAGGAATAATAAATTGTAAGCAACTTGTTTATGAAGACTAATAACCCTTAAGATTTTGTCATGTGGTCTTAATGTGGTTTTTTACCCAACTGCCAAATTTGATGTGGAATATCAGAGAAAAAAGATTGTTTATACTCCTGGAATCAAGTTTATAAGAATATGAACATCTGGATGCTTACGTAAGACTGCAAATAAAAGTAATAACTAATTGTAAATGGATTGTTTAGCAAAAATAATAACCATTCAGATTTTTCATGAGGTCTTAATATAGTCTTATACCCATTCCTCAGTAACTTCCAAACTACCTAACTACCCAATTTAATGTGTCATATCAGCAAACAATGGTTGTCTATACTTATTGAATACAGTTTATAAGCATATAAACACCTAGATGCTAACAGATAGAGTTGTGTAGTGGTTAAGACGCTGGTCGCCTGAAGTTGCGGGATCAAATCCGGCTCCAATCGGTGGATTTTCAAGATGCAGAAATCGACAGCGTCCATGATGTATCATTGCGCGGCATGTAAAAGATCCCTCGAGTACTCATTTGGCATGGAATATTTCTTGGAAAAAGTTAATGGACCCTATTCACATGACGTCATTGCGGGTCTTGACCACCCGCTGAAGGGAGTGTAGTAGATGAAATTCCGGTTCTCTGGCGTCTATTAACCCTCCTATCTTTTCAGCGTAAAAACTCCTATTTCTGTTCAAAGAAAAAAAAGGTCTTTTGAAAGTTTTTACTTAGAAATGATATAACAGGATGATGATTGACTTTAGTGCGAAATATTCTCTTAATAAGCTTATTTTTCTGATTAAAAGTCTCTTAGTTCCTCATAAAAAATGGGTGAAAAGTCATTCTTTTCGTTTTCCATCCCTTTTCTCAGAATTATTAAGCAATCCTAAGCCGATTTTGATCCTCCGCATGCTTATTATGTACGTAAATACTAGTTATTACTAAATAAAATTAATTTCTTTCCAAACACTAACACTGAGTACTGGATAAAAATACCCGCAAACGAAAAGTTAAACGGACCGTTGACACACCGTGAATAGGGTCTATTCCTATTGCAGTTTTGCATCAAATAGAGCCTAGGTGCCTCTATCTGATGGGGAAACTGAGCGTTCAAACTTTGGTGGCAATAGCTTTTCACTGATAATGGTACCATATGAAATAATAGGTGCAGATCTCGGGAGTGCACTAGGTCTGCAAATGGTTATAGTAGAAAGCAACTTAACTTGACACTCAACGTCACTACGGGAGAAGCCAATAAGAGCTCACAAGCAGTTAGCGATCTCCTCTAATTCGCCAAGTAGGCTGTGACGCTTTATCTAGCTCGTTTTTAATAGGCTAACGTCACGCAAACGTCACGCTGACGTCACGATGTTTTTGCCAAGAAAGGTTGCAGTCGAGTATAATAGCCAAACGTAGCCCATTTGGGAAAAAAACAAACGAACAAACATAAACAACTTCTTGCGTCGACTGGAACTAAAATTAATAATTGATTGCAAACAACTTGCTTTTTGAAGTACTCTTAAGAATCTGTCATTTGGTCTCAATGTGATCTTTTACCCATCTGCCGAATTAATTGTGGCATATCAGAGAAAAAAGGTTGCCTATACTGTCCGTCTGTGAAAACCGCGCGCCTAGCACTCGCGGACCATTCCACTTAAAAAAGGGGTGATGGGTTGTGAGTAGGAACTTTCCGAAGTTTTCAATTTAGAACTTGCATTTGCTATCCTTTTCACATATTCAACTAAACTATGTATTTGAAATTAGCATCGATCTACGTTGTTTTATACGGCTCGAAATGCTTCTTATTATTCTTCCCCTTATTGTTATCTTACCTATCACCCCTATTTTGGTAAGATCATAGTAGACCTGACTCATGCGTAAATACGCAGAAGGTGTTATCTAAGAAGATTAAGAATGTAAACAATTAGCAGTACGGAATAACTTCGCCAATGTATTATAGTTTTTTCTGTTGCTTATATTGCACTAATTTGTGCGTATGCTTGATAATTAAAATTCATCAGGGATTCCCGACACGATTTTCCTCACGCTGTTTTCATTGAAATTCTGTAAGAATAAATATCAAATCAACTCAAAATTCATTTTTTCAAACATTAAGCAATCACATAAGGCACTCCTTTTGTGCGTTTGTGAAAACTTAGGTAGTATTTGTATCTGAGAAAAAAAGAGGGAAAATGAAAAAAAAACAAAAACTTAGCAATAACGACAAGACAAGAAATATTGAAACAAAAATAATCTCTAATGAAGAAGAAATGAGATGTCGAAAACAGGCATCCTAGTTTTTTCTTAGTTGAGAAATTAATTTCTCTATGTTGTTTCGTTTCTCTTGGATTACATTGCTCTTTTCTTTTTGACTTATGCTTTCCAACTATCATGTCCTAAAAATAATTAACTCCGCTTAGATAGAAGCATCTGAAACAGAAAATGAAAACAAAACAAGAAGAAAAGAAACTCGTTCCTTATTTTTTCTCAAATAAGAGACAAAACAACTAGTTTTTATATCTTAATCATAGAAATTAAACGTAAATATGTCGTAGTATGTTCTTTTCTTAAAGAATTTTCAAAATTTCTTCCGACTTTTCCCTCTAGAAATTGTTTCATGACACGTTAATATTCTTCATCACGCCTGTTATTATTTCTTTGAAATTAATTTTTAAGAAGAGAGAAAAAAAAAAAAAGAAATGAATCAACTGAAAAGGGATAAAACACTGACATAAAATGGAGGTATGTATTTTCCATTACATTTTTTAGTTGAAAAGTTGGATTTTACTTCTCAAATTGTGAAAATGAATTTTTTAGAGCAAATCAAGAGAAAAAAAAAGTAACAATAAAAGCAAAATATTTTTTATATTACGTTATCTTTAAATGATAATAAATGCTGATAAGGAATTTGTTTGAAGTTATTGATGGGTCATTCCATTTTAAATCAAAAATTTTTCAAAAAAGTTGTTGCATCACCATTTTTGATTTTGATGAAAATTGCATATGTATTCCTTTTACTTCCCAGAGTTCAAAATGGTGTTCATTTTATTTTTAAAAAAATTACCCTTTGATATATAGGCCATTTTTGTTGTTGGCAACAGTGAAAATCGGGCGTTTTGATGCTTTGTCTTATGAACTATAACTTTTTTTCTATCAAAGATCTTGAGCTCAAATACAGCTCATTGGAAAGCTAAGAAAAATATGTTTTTATATATGCTATCAATAAATTTCGGATTAAAAAAAAATATTAATTTTTTCAAGGTCAAAATTCACTACGAAAATGACATTTTTTACTACTTTCGAACATTAAAAAACCCATGAAGGGCTCAAAGTAACAAGCCCATTTTTTCATCATATATTCATAGTCATGGTTACTTACTGTATAAAAAAATTGGCTTGTTACTCCACCCTCTTTATGAGATATGACCCCCCAAAGTTGTAAATTTTTTAAAAAATCCCATTTTCAACGCTAAAAAAATGCATGTGAGGGGGGCAAGATAATTTTTTTTTTATTTGTGGTATTTTAAGTACTTTTTACCAGCTTTATAATAAAACAAAAGTTGCTTTGTTATTCAAAGGCGTTTGGTAGATATTAAGGGCTGAACTTTCAAAAAATTGCACAAAAACAACACGATTAGTTTCATTTTTTTTAATTTTTTTTTTATTTAAATGTAATTATATACCTTATTCTTTGCCTTCAATGCTAAAAAAAGACTAAGAAGAGCAATGAAGAAACATATTTAAAGTTTAATAAGATAATTTAATATGTTTTTAACACCTGGGATTATAGAATACCACTAAACTTGTCTGATTTTTAAACATCTGATTGCTACCTACAACAGAACTGAGCATTTCTCAACTTGTCCAGGTTTGTTCATACCATGTGGTCATCCTTGTTCTGGCTTGCTCTCACATATGTATCTTAGTTGTCTTTCAAATTCTGAAAGAAGGAGGTTATTGAGCTAGTGTTTCTGCTGTAAAATCTTGTGAAGCTCATGTGATTTCTTTTCATTTCAAGTTCATTCATATTCACAGAATGTTTTGTTAAAGGTTAAAGAAGAAATTCCTTAAAATCCTTAAACATAAATTTAAATTTGTCTTTCTACATGCAAACTGTGAATAAGTTATGGATAACCCTAAATGCTCCATAGGAGTTTTTGAGAATAATGATTGTAATATTTTAAGTTACAGTAGGCTTCTGTAACTGTAACTAGTATTTCTAGTAACTGTAACTGTATACTGTGTCTTTCAACTGTAAATAGTATTTCTGAGTACAGTGATGATGATAAAACTTTACTGCACCTGAGTACCGGGTGTAAAACCATTGAAACTGTTTGGTACCTGCCATGCAAAAAAATTTCTTGCCAAGTTTTGCCACCTTTATGGAACTTCTTGCTGGTAGGTACCAAACAGTTTCAATAGTTTTACACCCAGTACTCAGGTGCAGTAAAGTTTCATCATCATCTCTATACTCAGAAATACTATTTACAGTAGACTGCCTACTGTAACTTAAAATATTACAATCATTATTCTCAAAAACTCCTATGGAGCATTTAGGGTTATCCATAACTTATTCACAGTTTACATGTAGAAAGACAAATTTAAATTTATATTTAAGAATTTTAAGGAAATTATTCTTTTACCTTTAACAAAACATTCTGTGAATATGAATGAACTTGAAATGAAAAGAAATCACATGAGCTTCACAAGATTTTACAGCAGAAACACTAGCTCAATAACCTCCTGCTTTTAGAATTTGAAAGACAACTAAGATGCATATGTGAGAGCAAGCCAGAACAAGGATGACCACATGGTATGAACAAATCTGGACAAGTTGAGAAATGCTCAGTCCTGTTGTAGGTAGCAATCATATGTTTAAAAATCAGACAAGTTTAGTGGTATTCTATATTCCCAGGTGTTAAAAATATTAAATTATCTTATTATACTTTAAATATGCTTCTTCATTGCTCTTCTTAGTCTTTTTTTAGCACTTAAGGCAAAGAATAAGGTATATAATTACATTTAAATAAAAAAAAGACTTTAAAAATGAAAATAATCGTGTTGTTCTTGTGAAATTTTTTGAAAGTTCAGTCCCTTATATCTGCCAAACGCCTTTGAATAAAAAAGCAACTTTTGTTTTATTAGAAAGCTGATAAAAAGTACTTAAAATACCACAAATAAAATGTTTTTTATCTTGCCTCCCACATGCATTTTTTTAGCGTTGAAAATAGGATTTTTAAAAAAAATTACAACTTTGGGGGGGCATAGCTCATAAAGGGGGTTTAGTAACAAGCCAATTTTTTTTATACATTAAGTAACCATGACTATGAATATATGATGAAAAAATGGGTTTGTCACTTTGAACCCTTCATCGGTTTTTTAATGTTCGAAAGTTGTAAAAAATGTTATTTTCGTCATGAACTTTGACCTTGAAAAAATAAATATTTTTTTAAAATCTGAAATTTATTAATATCATGTATAAAAGGATCTTTTTCTTAGCTTTCCAATGAGCTATGTTTGAGCTCAAAATCTTTGACAGAAAAAAAGTTATAGTTTATAAGACAAAGCATCAAAACGCCCGATTTTTGCTGTTGCCAACAACAAAAATGGCCTACATATCAAAGGGTAATTTTTTTAAAAATAAAATGAACACTATTTTGAGCTCTGGGAAGTAAAAGGAATACACATGCAAATTTTCATCAAAATCAAAAATGGTGATGCGCACCCCATTTGTTGATTTAAAATGGAATGACCCTGATGCAAAATTTATGAGCGCTATGTCAATATTTACGTGTTGTAATACATTGTAATGGAAACCGTGAATGAAAAAGAATTGTATTATTATTAGTTAGTAGTAGTACACACACTCCAGGGTCCCCCGTACCTTCCATATCCGTGGTTTAACCGGTTGGATGGGCTCCTGAAGGGCGTTCTTTTTTTAACCTGACCAGGAACCGAACAAGCCCTGATCCAGCACCCGCAGAAGTTATAATTTTGAGTAGAAACCTTTATTATGAGTCGATTACCTTACCGACTAGACCATCATGTGCTTTTTTTGGAAACAGTGCTCCATAGGGAGCACAAAACATCAAACTTAGTGCAAGTCTAAAAGATATTCGCATACCAAAGAATAAGAAAAAACAACTAAGACGAAGTGGGAATTGAAACCGTGTTCTCATCCATTGCACGCAGGTAGCAATTTCTGGCCGCTCGACCACATAGTAAACGTGATAAAAATAATTTTTCTCGGGGGCCTCAACGGCGCAATGGGTCTGCCCGTCAGTTTGTAATCTCGAGAGGCGCGGGTTCGATTCCCGCCCCTGCCCTGGGTGTAATATCCTTCTCTGTGCTGTAAATTCTTTCCTTCAATAAAATCTGTATTGTACTATCTGTGGAGGCAAGGCGCATAGTACGCAGTTCTCATGTGTGTCGAAGTTTATTAACTTCTAGAATAAAAATAGAATAGAAATAATTTTTCTATGTGGCCTCCCATATTCTGGTGTAGAAGTTGCGACTTCAAAGCCAGAGGCAATGAGGTCGATTCCCATCTTGCCTTGGGTGTTCTTTCCTTCATTAGTATTGTAAAATCTTTCCTCTGTTTGTCCAGAGGCAAGGCACCTAGCATGCAGTTTCTATGTGTGTGAAGCTGATTAGTTTCTAAAAAGAAGAAATTAAGTATTCTTCAATTTTTGGGACAAAACGACAATATTTAATCTTTAACATTTGCTTCACCCCATGTTTTACTCTAGTTACAATTTTCACTGATAAACGTTAATATTTCTCACTCCTTACCTTAAAACATGTTGCATGAAAACTTGGCAACATTCCAGTTATACACGTCTTTCAAAACATTGGAGTGTTTTTCTGACTTGGGGCCTCAACGGTGCAGTGGGTCTGCCCGTCAGTTTGTAATCTCAAGAGGCGCGGGTTCGATTCCCGCCCTTGCCCTGGGTGTAACTTCCTTCTCTGTGCTGTAAATTCTTTCCTTCAATAAAATCTGTATTGTACTATCTGTGGAGGCAAGGCGCATAGTACGCAGTCCTCATGTGTGTCGAAGTTTATTGACTTCTAGAATAGAATAGAATAGATTTTTCTGACTTGCAATTGGTATGTCGATGTTAATTCTTCTTTTAATTACAATCAATTTAGTTTCTTAAGTTTTAAACACAATTTGCTAGTACGCACAAAAAGAATGTCTGCTTAAAAATGAATCAAAATTAACTTATTCTTACGTTCCGTAAATTGGGTACATTTTCTATTTTCTACCCATTTTTCAATGTTTTACTTAAATATTTCATTAGTATAAACTATAAAGACATTTAACTTTTGTGCATTTTAGAGCGTGTAGATCATTGGCATTAATTTTATTATGAAAGGTTGAAAGGGTTTTATTTATCAATTTATTTATTTTTTATCTTGTAGTAGACATTTTTTCGCTAGTGCATTTGTATGATGGTCTTTTACTAAAATTTCAATTTGTCAAAATAAGCATGAGCATAGGATAAAAAAATTTCCAAGTAAAATAACTGGACATTATTTTTCAATTTAAACTTAGTGAGCATCCCACTGTCTTCACTTTTTGGCAATAGTGCTGTTTATTTATGCCAAGCCGAGAAGAGGGGTATGTTTGCTCTCTCAAACTCTAGTCACCTGGAGATAGCCACTCAGATAGCCATGGCTATCCATATTATTGTATAAAAGAGCATGTTTGGTTACTGATTAGTACTTTGTTTTTTACACTTGATTTGACTTAGTGACTTGTGTGTGGTCAGTTGATGCTAGGATATTTTCAAGTGGATAAGGATTGCCATATTTTTGTTGATCGTTACAAGCACGTAAGTACTCTGCTTGTATACATTCAATTTATATCTTTGCGGAATATGAAGTTCCGAAGCATGTTATTCGAAAAAAAAAGAAAGAAAAATCGGAATGATTTATAAAAATCATTAAAAAATGCAAATATTTAAGTTAAAGTCGTTTGAATGTGATTTCGGATAGTTTATTTCTTTCAATTTTTACTCCCAGAAGAAAAAGATCATTGATCCACTATCATGCATAAGTATGAATGATGTCTCCATTTTTTTTTTTTTTTTGCCATTTCTGAACAGCACTCACACCTAAAATGTGCGATCGGGTTTTGTTACAAAAATTATTTTTAAAAGAATAGTTTTGAATGTTTCCTTGCATGTCTTTAATCAAAAAAATATTTTCGAGAATGTTATCCAAAAGATTATTAAACAGAATTTTTGATCTCTGCATAAGATTTTTCTCTTGTAGATACAGACTGAGAATTATACGAAATAAAAGTGCTCTTAGTAGCAGTTTTGAACTTTAATGACTTAGTCTTTTGAAAAGGATGAAAAAAATACGTAAATGAAGCGGTGGTTGGAAAAACTACATTTCTTTTATAGCGAACTACAACTACACCTACTTTGTTATAAATGTAGTTAACCACAACTATTTTTTAAAAAATGTAACAACTACAATCTACTTTTTAAATGTTGCTACTTCGCTACTTTTTAAAAAATAAATTACCGAAAAAAAATCGAAAAATGGTTTAGATTAATAAATAAAATTATTTGGACATGGAATATTACTAGGAATTTCTCTATTTTTTATTTATTTATTTTTTTGCTTTAATTTGTCCTTTAAAGAATTTTTTTACAATTTTACGAATATTCGCGGCAGATAGGATTCAAAAGTTGAAAGATTGAAAGAATTTAACCTTCAAATTTCTAATAGTTTCTCGCCAGGGAATGTTTAGGATTATAAAAATTATTTTTG
>JAXGGA010000508.1:172500-217331 GCA_038373865.1 Uloborus plumipes | reverse complement strand
ATTGAAACAAAATTGTTGTGCAAGAACCAGAAAAGTCAAAAAAAAAAAAAAAAAAAAAGACCACCCTACGGACTATATATATGCCTCAGAACCAGAACGACAAGTCCAGAATTGGTGATTTTCACTTCATTGCTTCATTGTATGTAGAATCTTATTCCGGGTGGACCCACGAGAACGTTATTTTATATAAGAAATTCCTTCATAATTATTTAACAGCATTAAAAAAGCGCGAGTCCCATCAGTTGCACGCACTTGACAATCATTTTCGCACTGGAAATTTATGAAAATGGACTTACGTTAGCCTGGTTCTGAAGTACAGATATGACTATTTTGTTTTGCTGTGTTAAAAAAAAATTCACCTGCATTCCATGAAACTGATAAACATTTGTAAATTTTTTTAGCATTTGTTGATTGCAGCATTCGTCTGTTGCCTGGAGGAAAGTATAAGTGTCACACCAACTTCTTAGACCGAGCACCGTACTGTGACATTTCGTGCAGTGCATACGAAGACAAGGCAGCAGTTGAAAGGAAAACGTACCAATGTGACATACGAGGGCAATGGACTCCGAGTCTTCCATTCTGTGCAAGATCCGGATCAGGTACTGTTTTTGCAACTATATCAGTTTCATAAAAAAATATAATTCCCAGATAAAGCGGTGACTAGAAATGAAAATGAGGCTAGATAGCTAAATTAAAAGTGTCTACTGGCCAATTGCTACAACATAAAATTTTGAGTTTCAAAGTTTACTTTTACATACACAATTCCTGAAAGACCCTTTTTTTTCAAATGCCTCTAAAGCCTGTTAAATTCAAAAGTGGAAGCTCTCTTTTTCAAGGAATGTAATACACAATGATACTGTTCAACAGGAAAAAAAAAATCAAATTTTTGAAATCGGTGATGATTTTAAGTCATTAAAACACATAATTTTTCTTTTGAAATATCTTCTACATCTACATTATATCTAAAACAGCAACTGAAATCAATAAAACACGTATTTTTAGCTGCACAAAATGTTGCAGGCTCATCAAAAACTTTCTATAGCTTTTACAACAAAACAGACCAAAATAAAAACAGTGGAGGTAATTATTATTTACGTCCTTTTTTAACCGCTTACCTTATAAATCTTTTTGATAAAAATTGCAAAAAATCATCATATTTTTTAATTTGATTTTTAATGCAAGGAAACTAAACAAAACGTGCAGGGTTTAAGTTGAATTTTTAATTTCTATTGTTGCAAAATCATTTAGCTTCACCCGAGTTTTCTCGGGATAATAATTACATGTATCACACATGTACAAGCTGTCCTCTTACGCCCAAAGGCGCGGGTTCGAACCCAACTCCAGTTGATGGATTTCCGTGATGCAGAAAATCGACAGCGCTCATGTCGTATGATTATGCGGCATGTAAAAGATCCCTCGAGTACTTGTTTGGCTTATAGTATCTCGTGGCAAAATTAAATTCCTAGTGCAGTTTCGCATCGAATAAAGCCCAGGTGCTCCATCTAGTGGAGAAACTGGGCGTCAAAAATACTTGTGGCAATGGTATCCAATGGTGGTGCCACATGAAAGAGTGGATGCCGCTTTGGGGAATGCACTAGGTCGGCAAATGGCAAGAAGCTAAAACGCACCCCCATTTGAAACAAACACATGTACGAGCCTGAGATAACTTGGGATAATCAGGCAAACGGTTAATATGAGCCACTAGAAAGAATTATGAATTTTATTTACAGCTAGGTGCTTATAGTTTCTTGTAATTTTTTGCTTTAAAATTTAAATACAGCAATTATCTTCTATCCAAATAAATATTTTACAATATTAGTTTTATATTTAAGAGTCAATTTGTTTTGTAGGCAGAGGTCTAGTACCACCACCTAGACATGCCAGCAATGTTATTCCTAAACCGAAAGGAGATGGAATTGAAGAGTGAATTTGAACTGGCTTGCAAATGAAACATTTAATTCTGAAATAGAATTAAGTCAAACCTTATGTGTGTATTGAATTATACTGTGTAAAGTTGAAATTTAAAATAAATATCTAAACATACAGAAAATGTAGTGTAATATTTTTTAACCGACTTCAACAAAGGAGGAGGTTATCAATTCAAAGCGTATGTTTTTTTTTTTTTTTTTTTTTTTGTTTGTTCGCACATAACAGCTGATCTACTGAACCGATTTGGACGATTTTTTTTTAATCGATAGGAAATGGTGTAACTTAGGTACCATGTACTCATATGATATATTTGTTCACTAGAAAAAAAGTTATTATGGAAAACAGTAAATTTCATGTCATTTCCCCATTAAATGATTAAATTTTCAATCCATTGTTGCAAAAATTTTTTGCTTCGCAACAGCAATATTAATAGTAATCATGATGAAAAATTTGAACCAAGGCTTAACTAAATCTAACATGAAACTCATTAGCGGTAACGTACGTAGTATGTGTTAAAATCTTCTGAACAACGAGAAACTAGAATTGCTTTGAAATATAAATTAGTTGACAAACCGTTGATATTTAAATGGCTTTGATTAAGCTAGTACACAAATAAATACCAGAGCATAACAAAGATTATTTTTTAGTGTCAATCGTTTATAATTTTAGACGCGTTGATAGTTTCTTCCTTTTTTTTCCAATTTATTTTATGGAGCATTTACTTAAGAAAATTAGGTGAAGTTCCGAAATGGAAATATTACCTTATTTCATAAGTACACTTACACTAAAAAGAATAAAATAAAATAATTTTGGAAAAAAATAGAACCGACTTCAGTTGGAAATTGCTCTAAAAAATAAAAAATAATTTTTTTCTTTGAACACCATCGAAACTACTTTTAAACATAAGTTTTGAAGTCGGCGCAAAAACGATAGGTCAAATGATCATTGAAAATTAAAAGCAGAATATTTGTACCATTACACGAATGTGTGGTAATGAATGAAATGTATGCGAATGCTTTTAAAGAACCTGGATCCATTAAAATGTATATAGTTGAATTATAGTTGCGTATGATTCTATACATTGTTTTTGCGCCAACTTCAAAACTTATATTTAAAAGTAGTTTCGATGGTGTTCAAAGAAAAAATTTTTTTACTTTGTAGAGCAATTTCCAACTGAAGTCGGTTCTATTTTTTTCCAAAATTATTTTATTTTATTAGTAATGAGATTTTTTAGAAGAATATAAACTGATATTAATTGCAATGACCTAGGAAAATGGTATAACATGTGTACAAATACAGGGGCGCACCCAGGATTTAACTTAAGGGGGGTCTAATTTCTGACATCAAGCACCCCTACCCCTTTTATATCCAGATGCCATTGGATTAAAATTTTAAAATCGGAAAATGTATTTTCGCGATTTTAACCCCCCCCCCTTTTTTTTTATTTATTTTTCCCGGAAAAGTAGTATAAAGCTTTGCTTTTTTGATTGGAAGCTCTCTTGCTTCTGTTAAATTTTATGTGAATTTTGTACTTATTTATTAAATTGTGTTTATGTAAGAAAATAAATGGTTAATACTATGAGGATCTTCCAACATTTGTGAAGATGAGGTGATTAATGCACTCACGAAAATAGCGTTATAATACGAATCAAGACCATTACTATTATGAACAAAGACAAAGTTGAATATTCAAACATACTGATAGGGGGTTCATGGGTTCTCCCCGAAAAAAATTCTGATAAGTGATTCAAAAAACACAACAGTTAGACAACTTTTGGTCATGTTAGGGAGATTTGAGACTTGCCAGCCCTCATCTTATATTTTTTCAGAATTTGAGGCCATAAAAACGTTATTATTGCACGAAATTTTTGCAATTGTTTGGGGGTGAGGTTTAGGAATGTTTCTATATTAAGCTTCGAAAAGCACGTTTAAGACGACATTGGTTAATCTTAGGAAGAGCACGAGTCAGGGGCTCTCCCATTGTAAATTTTTGAAATTGATGTCCAAAAAACACCATAGTGGGCTTTCTTAGAATATGTTAGGAGAATGAATGGGGGTTTTGGAACTTTTCACTAACGATTTTTTGATGGTGAAATTCCAAAAAAGAAATGTATAACTATCTCAGTTAATCTTAGGAAGAATGGGGTTCGACCGCTCTCAACCAGAAATTTTTCAAAATTGATGTCTAAACAACGCAGTAGCATCTTTGATGATGTTGGAGAAAGGCATATAGGGTTCGGTTTTCTCTGAATGTTTTTTGTCGAAATTAAAGATCTCTAAACTTAATTTTAAACGATTTTCAAGATCTTTCCTCGAACATTTTTTGAAATTGAAGTTTTAAAAATGCCATTGTAGACCATCTTTGATGATGTTATGGGAATGGATGGAATGTGGAACTCTCCACAGGATATTTTCCCCGAAACTGAGCTTAGAGAAATGCGATTCCATTTTTGTCAATGTTAAGATTTCGGAGGCCTTCCTCAGAAAAGTTTTCAAAATTTGAAGTCTTAAAAATATGGTTATAGTCCACTTATCAGTAGCCTTAGCGATAGGATTCATGTACTCTGCACCAGCAGTTTTTCGTAATTAAAGTTCCAGAAACGAAATGTAAGATCTTTTATCATTATTATTTGGTGGGAGGAGGGGGGCTTTTTTTTTAAATTTTTTGAAATTAAAGTTTTAAAAACAAATTTGTAGACCATATTCGATAATGCGGCTCGCTTTTCACCTCCGGAAGTTTTTAGAAATTTATGTTCCAAAAACCAATTATTAGACGATCTTCAATGAGGACATTCAGACTTTCTCCCGGAATTTTTCAAGACTTGAAGCTCTAAAACTATAATTCCTTTCTAACTTTAACGCCGAAAAAAGAGAGGAATTAGGTTTGGACACCCCCTTCCTCCCATTTCCTCAGCTACTTTTTTTAAATATTTTTATTCCAAATCAAAATGGAGAAAATAGGAAAAGATTCTTCAGTTAACTATTTTGGTTTTCTGTACCGAAATTTTTAATTTCCTTCCAGTGTCTTCATTGGTTAGAAGTACAGAAGTTTGTGGCTTGAGTGTAAGTTTTTTTTTTTTTTTTTGATTAATTTGTTTATTTTGCAAAGATATTCTTCGGTCACTTTTTTCTGTTTTTTTCCTTCTCTCTTTTTTACTTCCTTTTATTTTAATACCATTTTATATTCTTTATAATATGTTTTAACTTTTTATCTGTTTTCTTGTTTCTCGAGTGTGTTTCTCAGAAAATCAGCGGCGGGCTAATCATGTCGCAATTTCCCCCTCTCCCCCTCCCCGGCCATACGGGCTTTTATGAAATAGATTCAAAAAATGTGCATGAAAAATGTTTTATAGAATTCTGTTTTTGACAGAAAGGAGCTTTAAAAAATTCATTATGACGATCCTTCAAACCTGTAATTCGCCACCACGAAACATCATGATTTTGAATGACAAATCCTCGAAATTAAAATTATTTTGGTTTTGATGGTGAGACGCTCTGTGATTTGAAGTTCCATGCTTTGCTGAGGCCCCATTCTCGTGCCTCCTGCGTCTGTACATGTTCAATGAATGATTTAATTGAAAACAATGCCTTGGTTTCTTGGAAATTGTAGATGAGTGGGAGGACGGAGCGGTCTTTTATAAGTGATAATTACTCACTTTCCACTAAACTTTAAGAAAGACAAGGTATATGTTATACATGTGCGTATTTGTTATTTCAATTGGATTCAAAGCGTAGTATATATTAAGTTATTAATGACTTGAATATTTTCTGACACCGTGGAAAAATTTAAAATATCGTTGATGCTTAAGGCCTTCAAGTCCAGTTTTTTCATAGGGGGAGCTTAAGCCCCCAAAGCCCCCTCCTGGGTGCGCGCCTGTACAAATACAAAAGTCACTTAATATTTGAACTTTACCCCAGCACTATTAACTGTTCAGACATGTTTAATTGTATTGGAAAAAACAACATTCAAAAGTTCTAGAATTCTTTCAATGTTGTAGAAGATGGTGGAAATTATTTCTGAAATACACAGATGAGCATATACAGTCGAATCTGGATAGCTCAAAGCTAGAGATGGAACCGAACTATACCGAAGCGCCGAATACCAAAGCTTCGGCTGTCGCACATATTAAAGTTTTTGGATTAAACCCATAATAAATGCGTAGAGTTTTATATTTTTCTCCATATGTTTTAATATTCTTAATCCAGGCGCCAGGATTATTTTTTATTTATTTGTTATTTGTTTGCCTGTTTGTTTTCTGTTTTATGAATAAAGAGGATACAATAGTTTTTTTTTCTTCTCTTAGAAAAGAAATATCTTTACTTGAGGGGGAAATAAAAATCAGACTTACCTCTCATTGTAACCAAAACCAAGTGAGACAAAATTCACTTCAATATGAGTCATTCAGATTTGTTGGCTAGTTCAGGAAACAAGCATACACTTTCATTTTTGATTCTTATTTTTTAATTCGAATAATTTTGCTATGCAGTGAGCTGATTTCTACACATTTTAACAACTTTAAGTGGTTAAGAACGATTGAAATGTCGTTTAGTAAACATTACGTTTAGTAAAAGAAGTTCTGTCTGGGATTTATTTGATCCTTTAATAAATGATGCTACTAAAGCTAAATGCAGGCTATGTTTTCTTGTGTTATCAAGAGGAGGATTAGGTAAAAAATCTTCTACAACCTCACTAACTAATCATCTTAAGAGAAATCACTTAAGAGAATACAATGACAAGACAAAAGCTGATGAAGAGATAGTAGCTGACTGACAACCCTGTTCAGAGTCTGAGTCAAGTTCAGTCTTCTGGAATTAAACAAAAGCAAATAACTCTAGAAGAGGTTATGCAGAAGAAACAAAAGTGGGATATCAATGATCCTAGAGCTGCCACTCTGCACAATGCTATAGCTACTATGATAACTTGTGACAATCAGCCATATTCCTTTGTTGAAGATGAAGGGTTTCGTAACATGATCGAAAAAGCTCAACCAAGGTATAATGTTCCATGCAGACATTATTTTAAGGTAACTGTTATACCAAAACTCTATGAGAAATGCAAAACAAAAGTTTCCAGCCTTTTGAACAAAGCTGAAACTGTTTCTGTGACAAGTGATTTGTCGACAAGCACAATAAACCGTTACAGTTTCATTAGTTTTTCGGGACATTTTATTCATGATGATTTCTTGTATCACCATGCAGTTCTGTGCGTAAGAAGTTTTCAGGCAAGTCATACTGCTGAATCTATCAATGATATACTAAAAGTTATGATCGATGAATGGAACTTGAATGACAAAATAAACCTTGTTGTTCATGATGGTGGACGTAATATTACCAAGGCTCTACAACTTAGTAGTTTGGAAAGTATAACCTGTTTTCTTCATACGCTGCATCTTGTTGTGTCAAATGCATTAACAAGTCAAAAGTCTGTAAGTGACACTGTAGCTACTTGCAGAAAAATTGTGGGCCACTTCAACCACTCTGCAAAAGCATGTTTTAGATTGACAGAAATACAGGAGAAGAAGCTGAATGGTAAAAAGAAAAAAATTACTGCAAGATCTCGTAACTAGATGGAACAGCACTTTTTATATGCTTGACCGTTTACTGGAACAGAAAAATGCAGTGTCTTCTGTATGCTGCTGAATTTGGAGGCATAAATAATTTAAGTCCTAATCAATGGATGCTCCTTGAAAAAACACTCAACTTACTCAAGCCCTTTGAAGCCGTGACAAAAGAAATAAGTGGTACTCTATCCTTAGTTTCAGAAGTCATACCTATGGTTGCAACACTCAAATTATGTTTACTTAAAGAAAAAAAGGAAGATGAATTTTTGGGGGTAGAAACTATGAAGAAAACCCTCTTACAAGAGCTAAACAGGAGGTTCAAATCTATTTCAGATGCTGATAGTTATTACTTAGGAACAGCTTTGGACCTGCGATTTAAGCTTGCTTTTTTCGACACTAATGAAAGAAAAGAAAATGTAAAAAAAAACTTGATTTCAATGCTCAGAAAGGAAAGCCCACACACCATTTCTGATCCTGGAACAAGCAGATTGAAAAATGCCAAAACACCAGAAGAACCAGGTTCTTCTTTATCGGATTGCTTTGAGGAAATCACAAGCAGTGAATCACAAGTAATAGAACTTTCGTTGCCTAAAGAAAAAGAACTAGAACTGTACATGAACAAGCCACTCTTAAATAGGAAAAATTGCCCACTGAATTGGTGGAAGGAAAATAAGACAATTTTTCCAGGATTATCAGAATTGGCCAAACACTACTTATCTGCTCCAGGTAGCAGTGTATACAGTGAAAGATTATTTTCCGAAGCTGGTAATGTGTACGAGAAGAAAAGAAGCAGGATTCTGCCTAAAAATGCTGAGACATTGTTTTTTTTTTTACATCATAATTCTAAGTTGTGTGACAAATGAGCAGGTATTATTCAATTAATTGAAGTATAAATGACGAATCTTTTTTTAAAGTTAATCAACTAATCAGAATTTATTCTTTTTTAATTATAAATACTTAAAATGCGGATCTTGGGTGGATGTGTGCTACTAAAGGACTGGACCCCTTCCTCATATTTTGAGTTATACAAAAATAAATAAGCTGTATCTTTAAGTTATGTATTAACAACTACTTACTTGTTTTACTATATCTCGATTTTGTTGTTTAGAATCTTGATCAATGAAATACATAATAAGTTAATATATGTTGATAGATTAATACATCTCTTTAAAAAACTGAAATTGTGTACCTATAAATTATAAAAAATATAAAATTTTAAAACAAAGTAATTCAGGATGCATAATAGTTGCACATCTGCCCTTGTACACATAAGAACCATTACCATTGTTCAAAGTTTCAAAGCTAGAAATCATTGAAAAATACTCAATGCAGTATATTTATATAGCTTTTATTTTAAAACTGAAGTTTTTTTGAACAAATATAACGAAATCTAATATTTAAAAGAACATATTGTTAATAAATATTTTATTAATTATTGAATGCATTCTGGCTTCAAATGTTCAATACGCACATATTTTTAATTGAATATAAATTTCCATTATGCTTTATCATGAGGAACAATTTTGAGTTAAAAAGACTATCTTATATGATAATAATTGTAACAGAAAATTTGCTGCATAAATTTCAGGCCGAAGCAGCCGAATCACAACTCATGCTTCGGCCCGGCCGAAGCTTCGTTCCATCTCTACGTCAAAGCCTTATAACTCGAATATTATTTTATATCATTTCCACTGGGTTTCGAACTCTAAAAACTCAAGTTACCAATAGCTCCAAGCTTTTAGCCAGTCCCTTGGGGACTGGTCCCTCCCATAACTGGGAGAGGTAGAGAGGTTCAGAATTCTTATCACTCAACAATATAGGATGCAGAACTAGTAATCTATAAAAAATAAACAGTTTTAACAAAGTTAATTGCTATTTTGAATTAAAAGTTGTTGCTGGCAGGTCAGAAATTACCTGAAAAATATCTTAGAATATGTATTGTTAGGACTCTGATTTTGATAACTTAAGAATTCATACAAATGTCCGTAGCAAATTATACCCTAAAAAGCAAATCATATTTCAACTTATTTTCAATCAAAAGAAATGCTTTAAAAAATAACAAGTGTGAATGACTTAAAAGGACACAAATATTGGAATGTATACCCAAACACTTTTAATTCCAAAAAATATCCAGTCAACTTCATAAATAAAACTTTTTTTGAGAATATAACAAGTTTCACAAAAAATTTGACATGACATTTTCCGATATGTAACAATTGTGTATGATAAAATTAATAAACAATGCATATAAATAAAGTAAACTGTGAAAAAATAATTTTACATGATATAGCATAGTTTTAAAACCATACCATACTATTGAAGCTAAATATTGAGGCTTTTAGAAGCCTTGAAATAAGTTGTATGCCATTTTTTATATGTTATTTTAGCGGAATTGACAATGCATTATTTTATTTCACGTTCCAACATAATGAATTTAGATGTGTTTTATGCGCATATGATGATGTCACAGCACAAAATAATAAACTTGATATTTTGTCAAAATTTGTGTTTCTTTGAAAAATGTTTCATGAAAACAATAAAATAGTTCAAAATATGTAACAATATATTTTAAAAAGTTCAGAACTAGAATTCTGCATTGTTTAAAAGACTAAAAAATCACCAGTAAAGTGACTAAAGCTTTTTCTAAAAAAAAGTAGTTTTCCCACAGAAGAAACAAACTTTATAAACAAAACAAGGCACATACATACTTGAAATTTGGACCCATTTCAAAAGAAAAAAAATTACACTAAAAAGTCATTAAATGTCAAATTAAATTGGACACAAATCAACAATAAAATTCATTTGGTAACAAATTCCATGTTCAAATCATCATACAGGACCTCTGTTAATTTATTGGATGAGGATTTGCAATAACACAAGAAAGAGGAAAAAGGAATAAGTAATAAGGGGAAAAGGTTTTTTTTTTAAATTAATTAATTTATCTATTATCAGGTTTTTTGGCAGCATTATTTATAAGGTAAAATATTTTTACCCTAGCTTTACCAAAAGCACTATTTGCTACTCGAAGAATATCTCATTAGCTCATTGTATCCTTCCAGATGTTGACAAATCTTTACAGTCGCAGTTACTGTAACTGCAAAGTTACAGTATTTATTATGAATTCAAACCACGGTAGAAATGCTGGGGTTTGAATGAACAATAAATGCGACAGATGTTTACAACCATAAAAAACCAAATCCCTATACAGATTAAATGTCATTAATATAACAGACGTTCAAGTCTTAGATTCTGATTAAGAATTTGCTGGCTGCCCTATGTTTTAGATGCTGATGAGTGCATAATAAGCACGAAACTGCAATCCATGGATAGAATAATCGAGTTGGCGGTGTATTGCATGTTGCTGCCTTAGCCCTGGCTTAGGGGCGGTTACTCACTGCTTTATACAGTACAAGACTGAAAACAACATTCACAAAGCTATTGCAGCCTCTATGCTGCTTCAAAAACATAAACACCCACAGCGACTTCACAAAAGCTAGCCAAAATCTGGAGGGAACATATGAAATAATAGTGCTTATGGTCATTAAAGATTTTTCATGCTACAAACAACGTTGTAAAAAATCTGTTAAAAATAAAATAAGAATTTTAAAAGCTCCCTTACTACTAATTTCAAATTATTTTTTTCACCAAACTTTTCTCAGTAATTAATTTATGGACTTAGTCCAACTAATGTTAAAACATCCTATGAAAAATTGGAAGTGTTTTATGAAACATCTGATTTATCAAATGTTGTAATGTAATTTTAATTATTGCACCAAGTACAGCACTCAATCAAATAATTTGAAAGTTCTTACAATGCCGCAAAATAAATTAAGCTCAAAACAAAATACTTAATTGTTCCTAATATGGGTTGTAGTGCAGATTTAATGAAATACTATTTTTATTAAACCATGACAAAAAAGAAATCACATGCAGAAAATTTCATTAATGTTAATTGAATAGTTTGTATGACAGAAGAAATTTTCAAGCATATTTAAAATTTTGCTCCCCTCCCCAATATCTGATTAAAGTGAAATATGCTCCTTTATAATAAAAGATTCACGCACATTAGCAATACAACACGTAAGATCTGAATTGAAAAAAAAAAATATACTTAAATAATTCAGAATAAAAATTTTTTGCAGCCAAGATAATTCACACAAAAGAGTGTAATGTAATATTTGAAAAATACTGTTTCACAGCACTGGAAAGAAAAAAAAAAAAAAAAAGATAATTGCGTTGTTTAAAAAATAAAAATAAACAGCTCTTTTACCTGTAAAAAAGAAGAATGCAGTTTGCTTTCAAGAATTTCAACTATTGCATACTAAATGAGCATTTTTTTACGCATGAAAAAAGCAAAAAATTTATTTTCACTTACAAATGATATTTCTAATGTTTGAAGATGTAAGTTCACTCAATCATCAGAGAAAATCATTTTATTTCATAACTCTTTTGGCCATTTTAAATTAGTATGCAATGAAACATTGAATTCTGAAAAGCAATGGCTCGGTATTTAAAACACATAAAAAAATAAAATCTGGACACATAACACATCAACGAACAAATCAGAACATGTTGGTTACTAAGTAACCGCATGTTTATAATTTAACACTACTGCATATAATTTTTAGAAACTAATACCCCTTCCCAAAAAAAAAAAAAAAAATAATAAAACTAAATTTCAAAATATTAATTAAAAGAATGGGAATTGTGAATATATTTTTTAGAACTTTAGAAACAAAATATTTTTAACTTGCCTGAATTAAAACAATGAAAGGAATACCAATACTCTATTTCTTCTGAATTTGAAATTATTTTAAGAAATTGTAACTCACTTTTTAGCAAATGGTATCACTCAATGTTCAAAATTTAATTAAAATACATAAATTTGATTCTAGTCATTAAATAACACTAACTTATTAAATTTGAATGTCAGAACGTCCATTTGTGAATTTACTACATGTATTCAAACAGATTTTAAAAATTTTGGTATGAACAAATTTTCGAATTTACAAAGTTTACACTTTCTTGACAAGTTTTAAATTGCCTCAATCTTTCTCGTTCTGGATGCAAATGCATGTAGTATAAAACAAAATAATTTGCCAAGAGAATTTTACTAAGCAGGAACTTGTTAACCCATCAATGCCTGACATTTTTTTCCAAAGATATTTTGCATGCTGGTTACAAACAGTGTTTAATGGACCAGGAAAAATAGTTTAAAAAATATCATGTAAAAAATAAATTTTTTTATTAAGGAAAGAAAAATCGTCCCTAATAGTTACGATAGACCCCAGAGGGTACATACTTCTTTTACTAAATTTTTTTTCTGCCTACGATATAATATTAAAAAAGACATTTTACAAGAAGAAATAAAATCAGCAATTAACATAAACTGGGAAGCTGGGAATAACTTTGAAAACTTAGCTTTTTTCTTGAGATTGTGAACGATGTGAGTTTTGATAAAGATCATATTAAAACTGCTACAGAACACACTTTACAAGGGTTATCTGCTGCAATCTGTTAATAACGAATTGAAACAATACCAAGGTACTCATTGAACACTATTATTTGGCTGAAATGTTCATTTTGGGGAAATTCAGACCTTTTTTTGAGCCGTACCTAAAAAGGGACGCTAGGCATTAATGGGTTAAGCAGGGAATTGTTAAGCAGGGTAAAACAGGTGTTCTATCTTGCCCCCTCTTTTTTTCTTTTGTTCACTAAGTGAGAATTTTTCCGCAATTAAATTGGTTTAGAGTTTTAATCCAATAATTGAAGCTACATTTGAACAAAATGTTCCTTTTAAAAAAATATTCTTACAGCAGATGAAATATAAAGTATCTCAACAATTACAATTTTATGTACTTTATGAATAATATTTGACATTGATATTTTGGCATGAATGGTAAGGGCAACAGGGACGTCATTTCAAGTTTTTCCAGGGAGTGGGGCAAAGGGTGCAAAGCAAACACAATGCAATTTCATCGGAAAACAGCAAAAACCACGCCCCTTTATATGTAAATACATTGACTTCTCAAAGCCGGGGGGGGGGGGGCGCACGATTGCCCCCCCCCCTAAATGACAGGCCTGAAGGGCAATCATTAACATTGTTTTTGTTCATTGCTTGTGTAGAGGTTTAAACGAATAGAATATACACACCAGGGGTCAATCTAGAGAGAAATTAGGTCCATTAAAGGACCCTTCACAAAATTGAGTCACTCAAAAAGGGACTCTTCACAAAATTTACTTTCCCAAAAAGGGATCCTTCACTAAATTCAAAAAGGGATCCTTCACAAAATTCAGTCACTCAAAAATAGACCTTTCACAAAAATCCCACACTCGAAAACGGACTCTTCACAGAAATCAGAGTTTAAAGAACGATCGGGAATATTTCTTGCCGTAACTATTTTTCACAAAATTACGAATTAGTTTTCACAAAATTCCAAACTATTTTTCACAAAATTCCAAAAACAGGACCTTGGTCAAATATCCTGGATTGACCCCTGCACACATATCCTTGAATTTAAAACAGCTTGCATTTATTTAACAAAAATTGTATTTTTGTCACTTAAATGTGCCATGTTTTATCTTTTACAAATAGAATCTAAAATGTAAAAAAATACTGTAGAAAAAAGAATACAGCATTAGAATTTACTGCACAACGCTTACAAACACTCATTTTAAAGGACAAATCAAGTCTTAAGAGCTAAAATTTAAGACTAGCAATAAAAAAAGTTTCCATTTTGTGGCTGTTCACCTAAAATAGGTGGTTGATAAATATCTGAGAAACTTTTTTCAGATGATTCTGTTTTTAGATAATCTTTAGTTCCTCCACAAACTCCATGAAAAAATGCAGTTTCAGGAACAAATGTAAGAAATGTATTAAGTAAGATCTATCACTAATAGCCTCTCATACTAGTGCGTAGTCAATTTGCACATATAATTGCCGCACGCCAACCTAAAATATAAAAAAATATATATAAGTTTTGAAAACAAGTTTCATGATAAGTTTCATTTTCTATTAAACACATATAATGTTGTAGAGAAAATTACAACGTTAAGAGGGCACAAATAAGCAGGGATACTGCAGTATCCCTGCTTATTTGTGCCCTCTTAACGTTCTAATTTTCTCTACATCAGTAGCACAAAGGTATTTGTAAACTTTACATATAATGTTGTCATACTCTCTTACATACACAGCAAATATCATTGGTTTATAACTTATATAACTAATGGAAATCCTACTGAACAATACAATTTTACCCAGCCCATTCAAGCTTGGCAATTAGTCAATACTTTTTAGAATGACCTCCTATTACTCCAACCTTTCCATTTTAGCGAGTGAATCTCTCATCCATTATAAATTATTATTAACACAATTTTATTAAGTTTGTAATTTTAACAAATGTGTAATTCTCAAGATTATCACTTTGAAAACTATTAAAATCAAACATAGTTAAACTTGGATTTACCTGTGTAAAAATATTATGAGTATGGCTCAATAGATATCTGGCATCAGCAGTTGGTGCTACTTCTAATTTTATAGTACCTATGTATACATTGCTGCATAGCGTCCAGAAACGAGGCTCTTGAACACTATATACACCATCTAACTGCATAACCTAAACAGAAATAAATGTTTATTAAAAACATTGCAAAAATTAAGATGTAAATGACAACTATCTTCTAACTGTCTGAGTTCAATCTACTTGGATAAACTTATACAAACTGAAACAAAACCTACCCTTTGGTAACAACCAGGAAGCACATTATCAAGAGCTTTAGGTGTCCTCTGCATTAATATGCTAGTGGAATCTTTAAGTAATGGAATGACACTGTAAAGTGAAAAAGAAAATAAATATTCTAAATAAATTTATTGACAAACATATTCAGTCAAGTCTTGATAACTTGAAGCCTCATAGTTCAAATATTCCTTTATCTCAAATGTTTAATTGGGTCATAAACTCTTGAGAACATTGTGTGAATTTCTGCCAACAAAAGTATGAAAAGTAATTTTTTTTTCACTAATTCTTAATCTTCTCATGCTTTGTGAATATAAGATCTTTTTTTTTTTATGAAAATAAGCCTATAAGTTAAATATAGACAAATTTCATATTCAAATCTGCATTCTACGATACAGGGTGACCCTGTGGAGTGACCACAAGCAGGCTGACAACTAACTTGGCAAGTAAGATATTTTCAAATAGGCGTTTTAAGAACCTGCATGATTTATTAAACGATCAAAATTTTCAAAAACTCGTGGAATAGTATTTAAAAGCAGTCACTATTGAGCATTTTTATTCTTTTATCCTATTCAACAGTTTACAACACACTAGCTAATATATATCTGAATCAATACTTATTTATTTTACTTATTTTTTTATTTTACCACTTTTACTGCACACATTGTTAGCACATAAATGTCTTCAAAATTATAAATTTTTACTCAATATTTTAATGAGTGTATTTATCAAGACAAACCTAAAGCCAATGAGAGTTGATATAAACATGGAACAAATTGGATCAGCAATCATCCAACCAAACTGATTCATGAGAACAGCTGAAACAATTACACCAACACTGCCCAAAGTATCAGCTAATATATGGAGGAAGACACCTAAAAAAGAAAGAAAAATCGCAAAAACAAACATATTAATTTGGAATCAAAAGCAAATATTTTTGCGAACTCCCATTTTTAAAACAAGGGAAGAAGTACCATGCATTATTTGGCTATTTCCTCCATTTCCTTGAACTTCCTCTTTGCCTTCCTTACCTATTAAAAAAAACATATTTGTAAGCACCAATTTGGAACAATAGAAGCAAAACATTAATATCGAAACAGTAAGCATCTTAATTCTACGAAAAAAATTCCCGGAGTGCTCCCTGTATAAATATGCAGAATTACAAACTAGAGTCCCTACATGAAAACATATGTAGGATTCTATTACATACGAACGAACACTGATATTTATATAAGAAATAAAATATCATGACAGTTTCATCACAGGAGATAAAAAATAGTAAAAAAGTAAAAATAAGGGGAATTAAAAACAAATTCAATAAAACTGAAATAACGTTATGGAGACTGAATATTTATATTTAACCTTTATGGTTAAAAATTTTAAAAATGCTTAAACATTAATTACCTGGACCTTAAAAGATAAAAAATGCTCTAAAGTTAAGCAGAACAGTAAATTTTAGGGAGTAATATTTTGCTCTCTTAATTAAATCAGTATAAAACTTAACGTGTATGTCAAATAAAATATTGAATAATTTTTGTTCGTAATGACATTTGAATTACTTAAAACAAAAGCACAGTGGAATTATAATTTTTTATTTTATTTAATGAAATAATTTGGCAATTTATATATTTAGGCATTGATTTTTGCAACTTCAATGAAACTCAAGTTAAAATTCCCTATTTTCCCTGTATGTTGATTTTTAATTTCCCGTTTTTCCAGGTTTCTCTATGGCATAGCAACACTGAGTTAGCACTCCTAAGCCAGGGCTAAGGCAGAACTACACCCCAGCTTGGTCATACCATCCAAAGACTGGTGTTTTGTTCTTATCAGAACTCATCAGTCTGGAATAGACAGTAACCAAACTGGAGGCATAAAACATCTTGTAGGAGCCAAGAGTGCCAAACTTTTTAACTGAGGAAAATCAGTTCATACATTTCCAAAATATAGTACATACTATAATTATGAGAATGTCCATGCCCATGTCCGTGTTCATGATTATGAGACTGTCCATGGCTGTGCCCATGATCACCTGGAAAACAAGCATGAAGATTAAACTTCAGCGAGAAACAATTTCTAAACTCAACTTGAATGACATTAAAGAAAAACACTAAATATTTTGAAGGCAGATTTTAAATTAATATTAAAGTTATTTGCTGATTAAATAATTATGATTATTGACAAATTTAATCACATTTTTATGGAAGAAAAGTAAAACATTTGATTCAGTTTATGAAAAATTAATCTTTGTCACAAGAAAAAGGAATAATTTATGGATAAAAATTACAGTTCACAATTCAAACACTTATTTAATTGCTGTACAATAACATTTTTAAATTTAAGTAAAAGATTTATTTTTAAAATTAAAAAAAAAGGCTCAGTGGCGCAATAGCCCATGGCAGCCCAAACCTAATGCCTCTCAGCTTTAAAAAAATATTCTTACTTTCCCAAAGTGAACGCACTATGATGAACCTCACTACAAGGTTTTAAAGCTGTTTTCTTAAGAGAGATTACTTTATTTGATAATGATGTTCTCGTGCCCGGTAACTTGTCTACTGCCATGAAATCTTCATGATTTTTAAAAATTAAAACAATATTTTACCATTTATCAACTACGATAAATATTGTATGCATGCCAAAAAATGTGGAATGAAAAGTAACAAAATTAAAATCTATTTCAAACTAATCATGAATGAAAGCAGTAGCATAGTTGATAAAACTACAATTATAAATCAAGAATGAATACTTTAGAAATAACTCTTCCGTAATGTATATATCACTTTAAAATATTCAACAATATTGAACTTTATTGAAGTTGCCCCTTTATTGAATCAGCTGCTTTATTGAATCAACACAGTTTAAACAAACTTGATTCATATAAGCAGCTGCCTGCATTTAAAAATGCACATGATATGAAGAAATTTCAAAATTATTTAATGATGCAACAACCTAACAGGCATTAATATTCCTTACCTCCATCGTGTGAATGACCATGCCCATGTTGAAATGCAAAAATGCCAACTAAATTAACTAAGAAACCCAACACAGAAACAACAAAAAGTCTTTCATGTTTTACTTCTGGTGGTTCAATGGCTCTCTGAAAAATAAAATAAATAAATTCACAGGGACAAAATAAAGAAAGTATATATTCAAAAAAAGGTTCAAACTTTAAAGAAAAAGTTCAATTAATTTTTTTAACGATTGTTTCTCCTTAAAAAAAAATCCTGTCACTATAGAGATAAGGACGGTAAAATAAATTAGCAGAGAGGTTATTAAAAAGACATTTTATACATTTCAAAACTAATATTAACCAAACAAGTAATACGTTAACTGATAGTTTTTTTTTTTAATTAAAGCACTAGTAGAATTGTAAAAATGATCAAATTTTTAAAATAATGCTATAATTTAGGATCTAAAATACTAATTTTACCTTTTAACGTCTCTCAACATTCAAATTTATTTAATGATGCATGCTCAGCTCCCTCCTATTTGTCACTTTGTTTCCGAATTGGCTTGTGTAATTATTTTTTACTGTATTCCCTGATTTTTTTTTTTTCCAAACCTGTTTTTGCTACGAAATGATACAATTGCTGGCTTTTACATTTACATAATTTACATACTATCATTAAAATGACAGGAAAAATGTTACTATTCACTAATATAGTGATTTAATATAAAAGTTTTTTTCTTTTTTCCAAAAAGAAAATACCGTTTAGCAAAATTTTTTACGCCAATTTTGAGCGCCCATGGGCCAAAAAAAGGATGAGAAAGGCTGGTATGGCATATTTATTTACTAAGAAATAGAATATTTCTAAGCAACAGAACCTGTTTCAGAACCATTTATGTTTTTAAACTGTAATGTATAAATATTTTGATTTATTTCAAACCAGGCTTGGAGTAATCGCCGATTACGTAATCGTAATCTGTGTAATCGATTACAATTTTTTGTAATCGTAATCATAATCATAATTTGGAAATGAGACTCTCGTAATCGTGTAATCGTAATTTTAATCAAGTATTTCTTGCGTAATCGTAATTGTAATCTAACTTTAAATAATCGTAATTTGGCCTTGTAATCGTGTAATCCAGACTTGCTGAAAGTGAAAGCCTCTAAGTTGCGTTTCTACAATATTATGGGGAAAAGATAAGGATTCTATCTGGGCCCCCGGGAAAAAGCGTGTTCTTTGTCTTGGGGGTCCGGGTTCAATGTAAGCTTCAGAAAGACAGCAAGCTGATTCGTGCTCGTTAAGAGAGTCACAAAGCGAGAACTAACGTAAGTGCTTTGCGACCTCAGGCGCATATGACCAGACGGTCCCTCCTGATTTTTAGGATGGGTCATCAATTTTCCCTTTCATCAGCTGTCAATGATAGCTACAAACGAAGCTGTTCTACCTCGGACGAGAACAGTAGTATCGAATTACTAACACATACTTTTTGGCTTAACAGGACTCTATAATCAGGGCCCTCTAAACCATTGTTTCCCAACCTTTTTGAGCTCATTGCCCCCTTCAAGACGCTGATTGTTACCTATCGCACCCCCCTCCCTTTTCTTCCTCGAAAAAAACCATAAGTTGGCGCAAGTGAACATTGCGTTATTAAAAATATAAATACGTAACTTTAATTTGAAGTAAAATGTACGCAATAAAGCAATTATAACCAATCAATCTTAAACTAAAAATATTAATTAATGAATAAAATACCTTTATTTTTTTTTTCTTTTACAAAGCGAACTGATATAGCATTTGAAGGGTAACATTAAACTAAGATCATTGCCGTACTTTTCAAAAAACAGAAGTACATTTTTCAAGAAATTATTTTCTTTTCTACCTTGGAATCTGGGGGAATTAAAATCGTTGAAACATAAAATTTGTAGGAAAATAAGTCGAAAATCTGAAACTTCATAAAATTGACAATGAATGACAAAATACTTTCTAAGGTTCATCCGAGGGGCAAGGAGGAACCTCTTGAACTTTAATTTGTTTTTTTCTTAATTTGTGTTTAATTGTGCGAACTCTGAACAATTGGTTGCGTACATGTTTACAATTTCGGTTTTCGCTACCCTTTTATTACTACTGTTTTCTCTTCTAAATGGGGGGGGGGGGCCATTGCTCCTCTACCGCACCTTTGAGGAGTCAAATCGCCCCTTTGGTGGCGATTGCTCCAGGTTGGGAACCACTGCTCTAAACAGTTGCATGGTTTTTGATTTTTTCCCTTTTTCTTTCATTAGAGAAAGAGGAAATTTTTCAAAAGAAGAGGGAATTTGTAACTGTGCTTTAGTTATCATTTAATACATATTTGCAATACAGCACTCTCATTTGCGATAACAGCACTCTGGTGACTTTTTTTTAAATATTTTCACACAATTTAATCTTAAGTTTATGCTTACACTGATATTATTTTTATCATTAAGTATGTTAAAGATGAAAAAATTGTGTATTTACAGATTTTTAAAACATTGCTTATGAGTAAGATTAAACGCCTATGATTTATTTTTAAGTATTACTTATCTTTTTGTGCTTTGAATGATTTCAATATTGTTTATATTTATGTTCATTATTTTAATTTCCTGGTTTTAGTGGCAATAATTACACTTCAGTATACTTTAAAAAATGTGACATAAAATATTATTATAAAATGGTCATACATACACGCAAAATAAATAAATAAATCCTCAAGTTAAGATTATACATTAGTTGCAATCATCTTATCATGTTAGTGGATCAAAAATCATAATTCTTAGCTATGACACTGTTGTCGAGAATGAGCATTATATATGTTATAAAGCGGTGTATTGCATGTTTCTGCCTTAGCCCTTGCTTGTGGGCGGTTACTCTCTGCTTTATACCGTAAAAATTTACGAGTTGTACCGTACCAAGTGCGGTCGTTCGCTGGTATTCTAATTTCACATTAGCTACCAGTTTTTTTTAGCTCTCTTTGCTTTATAAGTGGGGGATTTTTGCCTCCAACTCGACTACTTTTGTATTCCATGCTGATGAGAGTATCATAAGCTCAAAACTGCAGTCCATGGATCGAAATAGTCGAGTTGGCGGTGTATTGCATATTATATATGTTTTATACATTATATATATTTAATACCCCCTGCTATGAGAAACACATTTTATGATTTGCACAACCCTTTGCAATCTTGCTCTCATTGAAAAAATTTTTTTATCCATGCATTAGGTATGAAAAATGTTAAATTTTATAAGAATATTATATCTGAGAATTTTATTATTCTACTACTGATTACATTGAGACAATTTATAAATTGCAAATTTATATTTTTCCTGATAGTAATTTTTTACCAGAATAAATAGATGGTAATATATTAAAATATTACAAAATTTTAGAAAAATATTACTCACTATGCTGTGCACTATTGTATAATATTTTTAAGAAGGTTTAAATTTTACATGTTTCGTTTTCCTTCCACTTAACTGATAAGGTATAAAATTAGCGAACCAAAACTTGACACCTCCCCCTGTCAAAACTGCTGGATCCTCCTTTGTATATGTATATTTTTCACAAATCTGTATTCGTGTAATCGAAATCGTAATCGGCAGATAATAATCGTAATTGATTACATTTTTTAACGTAATCTAATCGTTGCTGTAATCGTAATAGCGATTTGGGAGAGGGTTGTAATCGTAATTGTAATCTCCAATTTTTCACGCTCGTAATCATAATCGTAATCGATTACGTTTTCTCGTAATTGACTCCAAGCCTGTTTCAAACTATTGTAGAGCATAAATCATGTAAGTTTGTAAGAACTGTGAAATCATCTACACAAAAAACAGCCTCTGGTTGCAAGGTGTGTATTACGTAGCTCATTAACAACTTAAAAAAATTAAAAATATTTACCTCAACAGCTTCGGAAAATATGAAAAATGCGATGAACAAGAGGAAAAGGCCATTCACGAATCCAGCCAAAACTTCAGCTCGTACATAACTACAACAAAGTTATAACATTTACATTTTAGGAGATTACATTGCAGTACAAAATAAAACTAAGCACAAGAAATTTCAACATAACCTACCCATAAGGATATCTGTCATTGGCACGCCATTTTGTTATCACAGATGCAGCTAAACCGGCCAACAATGCAGTGCAATCAAAAAACATGTGAAAGGAATCTGATATGAGTCCCAAGCTGAAATACATTCATAAGGTTTAGAAATAAACAGACTTCAAAGCTCGTTTACAATTGTTTTTAGGGTATAGATTAAGAATATAATAAAATACAAACAAATTAGCAGAGCACTAAAATAAAAAATGAGGAATAGTTTCACTTTCAAAATCCGTTTGTTAAAACCTATTCCACTGTATGAGAATATTTCTAGTTAAGAAAAAGATAGTTCAGCGACAGAAAAATTGAGAATTAGGGTAATTCCACAAAAAATATTTTATATATCCACATATGACAACTATATTGTGTCATTACATAAATAGTAACTTTCAAAGGGGGGGGGGGGAAACAGAAATTAAAAAAAAAAAAAATTTAAACTATTCAAAATAAGTTATCAAGAACTAAAATTTTTAGTTAAGTAAATAATAATTTTATAAACTAAGAGAATTTTACCCTGCAAAGTAGAAGAAATTCATATAAAGTATTTAAAATTTAAAACATAATAACAGCAAATTATCACACAAATTAAGTTCATAGTCGAATAACAGCAGAAAAAAGTTGTATAAAATGGAGGAGTAATAAAAAATACCTGTTTGTCCAGATTCCATAAAACAATTCCACAAATGCGAATGACAGATTGAGCATAAGAAAACAAAACAAATTTCTAGATGTTTTGTCAGCTAATATCACCCTAAAATGCAAGAGAGAAAAGGAATTTAAAAATTTGATACACTTTTTGATATTTTAAAGAAGTAATAAGATGAAATGAAGAAATAACAGAATTAAAACTATACTTAAATATTAAACTTAAAAAAATTATATTCCATTATTATTTTAGTTTTTAGAACACAATACATTCATACATCATAGAAAAGGCTGACATTAGGCAAGAAAAATATAAATTAAAAAATAAATTGAGTAGGTAACTCTACACATTAAAATTGCAAAATACAGTAAGCTAGCATAATAAAATATATGCATACATATTTACTACTAATTGTTAATTTACCTCAATTTTCAAGTTTTACATATAAAATTTTAAATTCATTATTTTTGTTAATTTCAAAATTATTCCAGTTAAAACTTCACAGAGCGAACTCTCATGATTAAATTATAATTTCAAAAGAGAAATTTAAAATAATGTAACCTCAGAATCAGTGTTAGAAACAAAAATTTAAATGCAGGTGTTATAATAGCACAAGAGTAAAATTTTCCAGGCACCAAAATGACAAAATTAGGTTCAATTTTTAACAATTTAAAGATATAACAGACTACAAAAAAAAAAAAAAAAAGCATGAAAAAGAACCGCTACAAACATGCACTTCTAAATCTCAGAGCTGAAAGAATACTTCATTTTATTACTTCACACATGACAATTATAAGTTGTAATTGCAATAAATTGAGACAAAAAAAAAAAAAAAAAAAGAAGAAGAAGAAGAAGAAGAATGATGCAATTTAAAGTTTAAGGCATCAAATGGGACACCCAGGAGAATTCTGGGTTTAAAAATGAACTTGTGGCTGAATAATGTGCCTGACAACTGCTTATTTCGAGCACTGCTTACAATGAGGTTGACAAGTTACACAAGTTAGAGAAGGTCATGTCTCACTTTTTAATTTTTTTCATGTATTATCCTTTACCAGATTTTCTGATGCAGTAAATATTTCATTAAATAAGAAAAAATAGTGCAAATATCAATTTCTAAGACAAAAATTATAACTACTTAAAGGGAGTGGAAATAAATACTAAAGAAGATGAACGTTACAAAAAATTCAGTTCCTATGATTTTCTGGTTTAGGAGAGTAACATTACAACACTTTACTTTGCACAGATCAAAATCCCCTCACCAAAGATATTCCATGAAACTCCAAGTGATTAATATTTTATAAGATATTACGAGAGATTGGCCACCAAATAATTTTTAATATTTTGAGGAATATGACATGTACTGTACTAATATTAAAAAAAATATGATGGGCAGGCTATTAAATCTTTTATGGTATTCTTTAGAAGAAAAAAAATTCTGATTCAAAAAGAGAAAATAATATGTAAAATGGTTGCATTTGATATTAAAACAAATGAACGTTCATCCAATATTTCAAAAAAAAAAAAAAATTGAAAATTATTTCGGGCGAGTACATTTAATGATATTTAAAATTACAGAAAAAATCATACTTAAATCCTAAATGCAAGGGCGGATCCAGAAATGTTCCAAGGGAGGGGCGATTAATTTTTTTTCGAACTTGCCCTTTATTTTCGTCAGCATCCTTGTTAACACATGTTGATTACAAATGTTTTGGTCTTCCGTTTCGAAAAATTTCCAGTTCAGAGCCCCGAATCCCCGCACCCTTTCCCCAAATATCGTAAAAATTCAACTAAAATTGCCTTTTTTGAACTTCAAAATCTAAAAACTGCTGGAGAAGAGCCTCTCAAGGGGGGCAATCGCTCCCATCGCCCCTCCCTTGTATCCGCGCTTGCCTAAATGTAACATTATTTTGATGTTATTATTTAATCATCATATATATATACGTAATATGTTCGATTAATTAGATTAAATTAAAAAAAAAATATTTTAACTACCTACTATATGAATAAACGATTTGTTCAATAAACCTAAATGCATAATGAAATTAACAATTGAAATGTTGACGCATGCAGTGATTATATTAACCCAATAATTTTAATATGTATGTGGACTTCTCAGTTTCTTTTGATTAATATTTAATTGTAAAAAGAATTATAAAAAAATTAAAACTATGTAATACTGCATAAACAATCTGAATGACTTTATTTGATTGTCTAATACATTTTTGTCATTTCCATAATATTCCACATGCATTTTTCCTCCTATATTGAGTTCTGCAAATGCAATTCATACATATTATTCATGCATAAAATGTTTTGACAACTTTTTATATAAATGTGACTGAAAATAAGTAGCAAAACAATACCTTTAAAAATATGAAATATTGCATTTAATTATGACTTCTTACAGTAAAATTAAAAAGCAAAATAAAAGCAATCATGCTGTAAGATAAACTAAACTTCAAATCATCATGCTGTATTATCATTGTGTAGGTATTATTTCAGAAAAAACTGAAATAAACTTACGTGAGTTGATTCTCTCTATTCATCACATTTGAAAATATAGATGGAAGAAAAAAGAAAAGAATTTTACTTTTGAATTGTAATAATAAAAAAAAACATCAATTTTAAATATTTTAGTTCAAATTTTTCATAATATTATGTATAAATTTAAAAAAATCAAATAATTAAAAATCAAAACATAAATAGGATAATTTTTCTACACCAGAACAAATCAGAATAAAGTGTATTAAAACTGAAAATATTTAATAAGAATTTTTTTAAGCCCTCTTAAATGCACATTAAAAGATTTTTTTAATGTATAAAATAAAATTAGGATAAATTTTATTTCTTGAATTTATATGAATATAGATTTATTTTTTTGGATCCCAAAATTTTGTAATACAACTGAGAAGTGCACAATAGCAAAAACAAATTATACTGAATGGTATAACACACACACAGATATACTGTGATGCAAAAGTTTAGACAAAATGCAAATATGTGAATAAAAAGAAAACTATTCAACGAAATGCTTTCAAAATTTTTTACTGCAGGTCCACAATATGGTCCCAAATACGTGTCTGGAGTTCTTAAAACTATAACTGGAATCAAATTTTGGATATTACAAAAGACATTTTTTTACATTGTTGCAAAAGTTTAGACAATAGTCAGATTCTATGCAAATATCCCTTGAAATGTGATTGGTTGAGGAAATGCGGGACTTTATTATTCATTTATAAAGTGCAGAGATTGCTGAAAAAATAATCAAAATCTCAAAAGCTCTTTAGTTCTCGTGTAAAGAAGATGAGAAAGTTTGGAAGCCGAAATTTGAAAATGAACCAACTTTACTAATTTTTTCTTTTAAATCGGCTCTAGTATGGCATTACATTGTTTTTTACTTTGTGGAGAGCAAATTCAGACATGTGTATCGATCAAAAAGTCCAAGAAAAATTATATTTCTTAAGGATGAAGGAATTGAAAAAACGGCTCAGACTGACGATTCGGCCCTTAATCTTACAAAACTTCAACTTGGGTCAAAAACAGCACATGACAGCATAAGTAGATGAACAACTGAATCGGAATGCATAAAAAAAACAAAGAATTGTGCCTGAACCTTTTCGAACAGAGTGCTCCAAATAAACCAGATTTTAATGAGAAAAGCAGCATATGTATCATCGTGACTAAAAAATGAATGGTTATTTCTTTGATACAAATTATTAAAATTGGGATGGCCTAGATGGATTATAATTATTTTTGCAGGATTTGAGAAACATCCAATGATCATATGCTGTGCTGCTTTTACCAATAAAATCTGGCTTATTTTAGTCACTCTGTCCGAAAAGGCTCAAGCACAATTCTTTGTTTTTTTTTTTATGCATTCCGATTCAGTTGTTCATCTACTTATGCTGTTACGTGCTGTTTATGACCCAAGTTCAAGTTTTGTAGGATTAAGGTGCAGATCGTCCGTTCGAGCCGTTTTTCCAATTCCTTGATCTTTAAGAAATATATTTTTTCTTGGTCTTTTGATCAATATGCATGTCTAAATTTGCTCTCCACAAAGTAAAAAACAACGTACTACCATACTAGAGCCGATTTAAAAGACAAAAAATTAATAAAGTAGGTTCATTTTCAAATTTCTGCTTCCAAACTTTCTGATCTTCTTTACACGAGAACTACAGAGCTTTTGAGATTTTGATTATTATTCAGCAATCTCTGCACTTTATAAATGAATAATAAAGTCCCGCATTTCCTCCACAAATCACATTTCAAGGGATATTTGCATAGAATCTGACTATTGTCTAAACTTTTGCAACAATGTAAAAAAATGTCTTTTGTAATATCCAAAATTTGATTCCAGCTATACTTTTAAAAACTCCAGACACATATTTGGGACCATATTGTGTACCTGCAGTAGAAATTTGAAAGCATTTTATTAAATAGTTTTCTTTTTATTCACATATTTGCCATTTGTCTAAACTTTTGCATCGGAGTGTATAAAACAAACAAAGGTTAAAAAAATCTGATTACACTATAAAAACTTAATTTTTATAAATTTAGAATGATGGGAAAAATATTGATAAGTAAGACAAAAACAAAAGAATTTTGATTCAAAAACTTAGCCTACTCAGCCAATTTGAGGAGTACTCATTAATCAGCAGATCCAGATTTTTTTATAGTTTTAGTGGCTGATGTTACACATTGTTAATTAAGTGAAAGAAAACAAAGCATGTGAAATTTAAACCTTCTTCAAAATGTCATACAATATTGCATATGCATAGCAAGTAATATTTTAATAATATACTACCAAATTAACAATTCGCAAAAATTTTTTATCAGGAAAATATAAATTTGCAACTTATAAATTGGCTACATGTAATTGATAATGGAACTATAATATTCAAAAAATAAATAAAATTTAACATTTTTCATACACAATGCATGTAAAAAAATAATTTCACTGAAAGAAAGATTGGTAATAGCTGTGCAACTGATAATATGTGTTTATCACAGAGGGGTCAGCAGACCTTTTGACCACCCCCTGAATCCGGCCTTGGTACTAATCGAGCTCCCCCTCCCCTCTCCCATATGTTTGTGGAAATGCTTGACACTCCCATATTTCATTAAAAACTTTCAGGATTAAAACAAATTTACTTTTAACAGAGAACTTGCATCTACATTCATTAGTTATTGTAGAAGACAGTAACTAACATAACAATCAGTCTGTTTTCGTGAAGACAATCATTATATCACTACATTTGGCCTGTTACCTGTTAGTGAGGGCTTAAAATTTGACCTCCTGGCCAAGTTCCATACCCATATTTAATACATTAATTTCGGCAATGATTTTTGATACCTGGCACTTATTGGATTTCGTTCATTTTTTCATTATGCATTAACATAATCACATGCATAACTTTATAAAAAGCAGAATTCAATAAAATAATTAAAGATAAAAAACATAAAAAAAATAGATTAAAATGTCAGATATTAACAATATACATGGGGGCATTGCCCAGTAAGTGAAATATTTATCAAAAGTTATGCATGTTGACAAATTTTACTGCTAGTACAGTTGTAACATAATCCAAAAAACTGCTTGTTTCACCTCTATCCTATACTATAATACGAGGAATGTTTGTAATGTCGAAAATCGCCCCAGAATTAATAAACTCCGGTAAACTTGGGGGTCTGGGGTTTTTGCCACGAGGAATCGATTGGCGCCGGTTTTGAAGCGCTACGGTTGAAAAGTTCGGAGTTCAGATAGGATTCATTAAAAGTTTGAGAAGATTTCTTACTACGCCATTTTCTTTATGGATTACTCTTATTGTTATACTGTTTCATAGCAACCACGTTCTAACAATGGATTTCATATTTAATCACATCAGCGTAAATTTATGTTTTTATGGTATTTGGCAAATAATTTTTGGCAACATGTTAGAATTGTTATTGTTTTTGAAATTTAAAAGAGATCGATCAAAATAAAGTTAGAATTGGGTATGGGCAGCGGTAGAGCCGCTATGTAGACAGGCCGACGCATCAAGCTTAAGTTTCACCACTTTGGATCCAACTTATTAACTTTCACTTTCATTTTTCATTGTTGAGGAATTAGGGTTACCAGAGCAAAGTTTCGGGACATTGCCAAGCTTTGTTAATTTACGTAAAAAGTTACCAAAAAGCGATAACTGGCCAGAAAAGACAATCCTTACACACGCGCAGGATCCAAAGTGGTAATCTTGATGCGTCGGCTCGTCTATATATGGGCCTGAGGCCGCGGTAGTCCAATCGGTAAGTCGTCGGACTCGTAACCGGAGGGTCTCGGGTCGATCATATAGCCGCCGATCAAAGGTCCACATTCATTAATGGTTGCTGGGGGACGTTAAAAATGTTGGTGGTCACAAAATCCTCCAACTGAAACGAAACCTCTGGGGTGTGCTGGGCCAAGGGTTTACTCGGTCCTTGCGCCTTCTTCAAAAATGAACAGAGCTTTCTTCAGCGCCCCATCCTGGTTAAAAATCGAGTTGTGGTACGTACTGGGGGGGGGGGGGGGACCTGGAGTGTTAAGTGAAGTGAAAGTCAAAACCTACTGGAACCAAATGCGTACTGGAGAACAGGGACTTTGCATCCATTCTCATCAACACTCCCGCGCCTTCGGCGCCAAATGAAATGAAATTAGGTGTGATTTTACGATGAGCATGGATTAAATAGGGTTGTGTTTTTTAAAATAAACTACGGCTGTTTTGAATGCGTAATTGCAACCAAAGGCTCAAAAATGCTTTTCAAGTTTATCTTAATAAGTACTTTGCACTTTAGAAAAAAACACGAGTTTACAAACCTCTTTTTTTTTTTAACCGAGCGGGCTCGGTTCTCTGGTACACGTTAGGGGTAATACGAGGAATGGTTGCCAAGTCGAAAATCGCCCCAGAATTAATTAACTCCGGAAAACTTGGGGGTCTGGGGTTTTTGGCCACGAGGAATCACAAGGTTTGGTTTTTCTAAATAAATTTGTCAAAAATATTGAACTTCAACACACTTCAATCTTTACACTGCTCACTTTGTACCATTTCTTTAATTGTATAGTTTTTTTTATTATCAATTACATTTTATTTCCTATGACTTTTCAAACTTAATCTTTGCATAGAATAGTTCCCTTTCCAAATTCTAACTTTGTTTAGAATAGTTTACAATGGTGCACTTTAACCGGTTATCTTTTCACCAATGGTTTCACAAATTTTCTTATGGCATGTATTGTTTTGATAAATCACAATCGAAAATTTAAATCATCGAGTTAGCTTCGATACCTGTTTTTCTCGAGCGGAGCTCGGTCACCCGCTGGTGGTTTAAATATGCAAACTAGAAATGCTTGCAAGAGCAATATGTCACTATAGAAAATAGAAAAAGTTTTGACCCTACAAAACAAACTACTTTTAGAAGTGCCGCAACAAGATCAGATTTCTCTATCAGACTTCAAATGAAATTATGCAATTCTGAAATGAAATTACGAAGGAAAAAACCGTAAAACAAGAGGAATGTTAAAAATGTAAGCGTACCGAAACCATGACTGGAATTTTTCTTTGACACGATGTCTTTTACCAGTTTTATAGTCTCTATCATTGGCATGTACAGGTAACATCTATAACTATTAATGTTTGAAAATATTCTTAAAATTTTATAAATGTTAGCAATTCATGCAAATAGACGATGCAGACAAGACACATATGCTACAAAAACTTCTGACGGCTTGATTTGAGATCAACAATCCCTTAACTGTCTATTTGGCATAACTGAGCATTACCTGTGAGGCGTGCTTATAACTTTTCAATTATTAAATTGCAAAAACACATATTTGCTTTCAGTTAAAATATGAAAGTGGTTGAAACAATTTTTAAATATGTTTTCATTTGCAGCATTATAAGAGGACGATAAAAAATGATTAAATAACAGCATTGCAAAATTCAAAGCTCTGAAAATAAATACTTCTCAACTTCGCTAGTCAACACATGGCGCGGCGGAGACTTCGCTGCCGGCTGGTCGGTTCCGGAGCATTTCTGACTCTGGTGCCGTACAAAAATCACGTGACCAGAAAAACTTGTTTTGATCGGCAGCGAAGAAATTTGCAGGAAAAAAAAATGCTCGGCAGTTGAGTGCCGGCTGGTGTTTGTTTACGGATTGAAATTCGCTGTCCTAAATTTTTTATTTTATTCAAAAATTAGTATTTGCTGCACAGATGTACATGATAGCTGGAACCTAAACGGAGGTTTGTCCATCTTTTCTCCTAGTGGATTCTATCAAATTTGTTGTTTCTTTCTGAATGACCCTTCAGTTCTTTAATTTATTGAAGCGACGCTATAATTAGTTAAAGCATTTGTCCTCTCGAATTGCACCCTGGAATTTCAAAAGTTCTCTCTTATCATGTTCAGAATCTGCAGTTTAAACAGCAAAACATATTAAGCGCACCACTCTATTTAATTTCATGGGATATGATGGATATGATAACAGTGAAAGTAAGAAAACCTTACATTGCCTATTTTATGATAAATTGTATGATGTTTCTGCAACAACCAACTATTGCCATTATCTTGTAACCTATTGTCTTACAATGTAAACTATCTTGATAAAAGCCTTCGTATATTTTATAGGTTTTCTTTTTAAATCACTCTAAACAAATGTACGTCACATTTGCTAACTGCTGTAACATTAGCATATTCAGAAAATGTAGGCACATGCATTTTGTGGTTATGCATTGATACATTTACTAGTTTTCTTCAAAATCTAAATAATTCAATGCAAAAAATTTCGCCCCTTACTTTCATAGAGAAATGATTGGAAATACCAAGCCTCATTATCTTGCTCAAAAATATGGTACCGACATATAAACGCTACCAGAGCTACAGATTTAGCTGTTTATTCAGTGCTTTTCTTTTTTAGATTACTAGGTGAACGTGCGAACAAATAGATGGCTCTTTATTGGCGCTTTAAAGAAATTTCTGCTGTGGTGACGACTATACATAAGCACCAAAAATGTATTTACCCACTGTTTTTTCATACCTGCCTAGGATAATTGGAAATTGAAATGATGTATAGTTCCAGTTATCTACCATTCCGTGTTATTTGTCGTACCATTAGCATTTATGTTTCTTTTATTTTAGGGCCTTTTTTGAGCCAAGGCGATTTACAGATTGAAAACGATAAATTTGAAAGATGTGTACTACTGGAGTGCAAGTACCTGAGACAACATCATGTCACGAAACATATTCAATCACATTTTTCTGTCTTTTCATGAGACACGACAACAGATATTTGAAAGTAAGAAAACCTTACATTGCCCACTTTATGATAAATTATGTAATCTTTCTGCAATAACCAATCATTGCCATTAATTTATAATGTATCATCTCATCATGTAAACTATTTTAATGAAAACTTTTGTCTATTCTAAGCAAATGTGACAAGCCATTGTGCAAACTGCTTGTCACATTTGCTTTAATGTTGTGAAACATTACCATATTCAAATAATGTAAACATGGCCATTTGTAACAGCCATGCAGATACATTATTGCTAATTTTCTACATATTCTGCTTGCATCCATTTTCCGTATTATAAAAGTTGCATTGGATCAAGAAAAGCTCTCTACTTCATCAGGTTTATTTTCTGATGTGGTTATATCATTAGTAATTAAAGACTGCTTCAATTAGCCTAAAAATAAAATTTTTATTTCTGATAATTTTGTCTTTCTAATGCATAATCTTAAAACTGACAAATTGTCTACCGTTAGTCTTGGAATACTTTCTCCTATGTTGGCTATAGAGGAAATTAATGTGTATTTTCTAGAGTCTCCCATTGACTTAATAGCTTTGTTTTATATCAATGAATATTCCAATTTCCTGATAAATAGATAGTAAGAACAAATAACTAACTCAACCAAAACATGCATGAAGCAATGTTTCAAAAAAAAAACCAAATCAGTTACACATTACAAAATGTTTCAAACTGAATGTTCTATTGTGATTAAAAGTATGTTATCTATATGTAATTAAGTGATAAAATTTAAAATAAAGTTTTTTTTTTTTTTTTTGCATCTAAGCATCTTTCCATATCAATAAATCAGCCAATAAAGTATCTTTTGAGCCTTTACATCCCAAGATTTTAAAAATGCTTGGTTTGCACTTGAATGTGAAAGGTTTTTTTTCTTACTTTTTCAACCAATAAGCTTTATTTATAATGGCACCTAATTTTGTGAATCATGATTATCAAATTTTGTATAATTTTCCCCCGACATAAACATTTATAACTTTGTAACAACTAATATTTAAGATTGTATTTAGGTCTCATTTTTAATTAAATTATGAGATGCCTCAGCTGAGCTACCAAACAGTTTTGTTTACTTATTTGAGCGCAATTTGAAATTTTATTTATTTTTTGATGTCAAAAAATTATAACTTACAGGGCCCAATGCAGGCCGATTTTGCTACCGTTTATCGGCACCTTCACAAAAATAAAATAATAAAAACGGTACCTTCACAAAAATAAAATAACAAAAACGGTAGCTTCACAAAAACTATTGGTATTGACATCGTTCAAAAACAATGACAAAGAATTAGAAACTGATTTGAAAACTGTTTTTATATCATAGATGAATAAAACGTTGCAACATTTTGGCGATAACTGCAACTTATAGTAACCCTGTTCTACTCCGCTTGATTTCTACTGCAACCCTACTTCCCATCCTTAGGGCAACGCCTGTCTTGCAGTCTTGCAACAACATTATTATTTGTTTTTCGTTTATAATTCAACCGCGACGAGATGGCCGGTGTCAATCAAATGAAAAAACGAGTCTATTCCTTAAAATAGGTAGAGAAGGAAGAAACTCCAGTGTTCCATATTAGCAAGTTAGCGACATTTTGGCGAAGTGATAAGTTTTATGAAATATTAAATACAATTTAACTTCGCAGAGATGGCCTATGACTCCTCTTTTTCTCAGGATTGTCCATTTTTAGGAAGGGGTGATACGCAGATGAAAATTGAGGAATGGGATTGATGGGGGAATTTAAATGGGTAGAAATTCTACCTATTTTAAGAAATGGACTCGTTTTCTCATTTGATTGACACCGGCCATCTCGTTGCGGTTGAATTATAATTCTTCGAGCCACACCTGCATTTGGCGAGGAAGTGAAAACAAGTCTTTGCTTTCTTTATTGCAACCCTTATGTTACCATTTTGTTTTTAAATTTAAATAAACAGTTGGAGGCGCTACAGTCAATGGCCAATGGCTGCGGAAAGATATAAAACCAAGACCCACCTACTTTCTTGTATCCAGTGAGAAATCTTTCTCGATTGTGCAAAAATTAAAATAGTTTCCTCTTTGGCTAATTTCTCAAATTGGGAGACCAATTAAAGGTAAGCAAGGTGATGTATTCAAGCTTTATAACCAATGCCGCAATTGTGAACCCCATTCCTCAATTTTCATCTGCGTATCACCCCTTCCTAAAAATGGACAATCTTGAAAAAAGGAGGAGTCATAGGCCATCTCTGCGAAGTTGAATAATAGATTCCTTAGACACATTAGTTATGGTTGATGTTTTTTTGTCTTAATTTATTCCACTTCCTTATCGGATGATTTGGAGAATAAAATACCATCTGAATAAGCAATAATGCTATCACCCTTTTCAAAATAGATCTTTTCAAGGGCGTTGCAGTTATGGTTTTCTGATGTCAGACTCTAATTTGTTTTGTTTTTATGCAATAACTAAACACAAGCTGAAGTTAGGAAAAAAAAAAAAAACTTTTACATCGTATAAGCTGCAGGAGTTAAAATTCAGCTTTTAAACAGGTGTAAGTGGCGCCTTATCTACCGGAAAATACGGTATGTAAATAAAAGGAAAATTCAAGAATAAATTGGAACACTTATTTTATTTCTATTGATAAGTGGAATTTTATGTTGTTTACTGTCGTGAAAGGAAGAAAAATAGTCTTCACAATTACTCAGGCATGTTATTTGTTATTACTTTTTTTTCTTTTGAGTATTAGTCTTTTTTTATGGTGTTAGTAATTCATAATTTTTTTTGACAATGTAAGTTCTTTTTGTATTATTTAATAATATGATTATAAATGTAACAATGACATGAGTTTTTTGTCAAAAATTCAATAACTTAAAATGTGCTGTGAAAAAATAGCGAACAAGAAGTATATTCACAAAAATAGGGTGACGATTAAATATATTCACAAAAATAGGTAGTAGGATAAAAATCCTGGATTGGGCCCTGACTTATCTATACATTTTTTTCTCAAATAAAATTTAGGTATTTCAATTTTGTGCATTAGGAATCAAACCTGCAATTTTTTCTTAGAAAACAGATATCTTACTATTCTGCCGCCAAGAAATATCTCACAAAATGAGAATGTGGTTCACTTGCATTCAAAACCATCCCAATGCGATTAAATTGTTTTGAATGCAAGTGAACCACATCCATAAAAAACTTTGTGCTACAGAGGTTTAAAGTTAAAACTTTGTAACAAAATTACCTCTTAACATTTTTTTAAATTATAAATATGTCAAATATTATCTGAACTAGGACTTAGTTCATTATTGCACTGAAATTTTGCATAGTTAGTGTATACTATTGTGCTGCTAACTGGAAAATGGCAAAAAGTCTACTTGGCTCACTTATACTCTGAGCCTTCCAATTGTTTAATACATCTAAACCTAAATGAAACATTTTTGATAAAATTTTTATTGGCATGTTTTCTAACTTTTATGTAGCAGCGTTTCCTCAAATCATTGTTACTGATCAAATGAAACATTTTCAATGACATTAGTAACTCTCACAGAAATATCACCTGCAGGCCGTATAAATGAACAAGTTCAGTGAACAGGTCAAAGTAATGAATATTCCTCTGAAGAACAAATCATTAAAAAGAATGATATATTGCACTCTAGCTCAAATGCTTTGACTGCTTAAATTTAATTGAATAATGTATTTTATGATTTCAGAAAACAGTTTCAACACTTTCATGCTGACTTGATTCAGGTTGGAAAAAATTTCCGAAATTCATTTTATTGAAACTCATTTCCATGCGTCGTTCATCCTAATTCTGTTAAGGGCTGTGAAGTAAGAAATTGCTATGAAGAACAATTTTCAACATAAAGGAGAATCAAAATTTAAACTGATTCGAAGTAAGTTGTTTTAGTTTCTTGTATTGTATGATCTCAATCGTAATTAGCAAGTGCATTAAAAGTGGAAACTACTATCTGCATTATAATGCAAGTCAATCTATATGAGTTGTTTCCTAATATTATTTTTAAATGATTTGTTTTAAAAAGAAACAAATAGAAAGCCTGTTGCCTCAATGTGTAGTTTACTTTATAGACCTTGTAGCTTAGTTATACAACTATGCTATGGTGCATTTCTGATATCGTTGATTTGAATAGGAAATGCAAATTAGAAGAAGTATAAAGTATGATTTAATATTCATCTCTTACTCCAAAATTTCCAGTTTGTTTACTCAAAGGTGTTAAGGGAGATTTGTTTTAACGTCTGTGTAAGGTACAGTACGAATAAATAATTTTTATTAGTGATCACTAGTAAAAATAATCCATGTGTGCTGTCTTAATTTGCAGTTAGGAAATGTCATAAATTCAGGGCTAGGAGAGGAAAATTCTTTTTTTTTCCTGTCCTGAAATTCCTAAAATTTTGAACTTTGTCCAAAATATCCAAAAATTTTCATTATTTTCTGCCACATATTTGCATAAAAAAAGGAGGTTCCACTTTGATAAATGAAACATTGATCTTGTACACTTATTGTTTACATCTGTATTTCTCATTAAAGCGTGAGCAACGTTGTATGTAGCAAAAAACTCTTGTCTGGCATGTAAGCATGATATCAATCTGCTTCTTTCTGCTATCTTTATAAATAATTTTAACTGAAAAGTGCATGTCTTCTTTCCTTCCAGGTTCCTGAAAGGCTAATATATCGTGCCCGCTCGAAACTGAATGAAACTAAATTGGAGAAATTTAGTTTCATTTTATATCATTTTCTCTGCATGTGTTTTTCGGTTCATTCTCATCAACATACTTGCTGTTGGCTCCATCTGTTAATTGTATTGCTTCCTGAGCCAATATTTAGAAAAGTGCCAATTTGAAGTTGGAGTTTTCTGAAAAAAAAATTTATTTGCAGAAAAAAACTAATATTGAATTTTAAGTCTAAATTGGGTCTAAATGCAAGAAAATAAAAGGGGGGAGGTCAAGGAAGTTATTTACCCCCTCCTTAGATTACTCACTTTTAAGCCGTTACAGATCTGATGAATGTTACAGATCTGATGTTAATATGAGTTACATATTTGAGTTTATGCTTTCAGTCTTCGTTAACATCTCTAAATATGATATCATTTCCTTGCATTTTTAACATAGAATTAAGATAATTATATTAAAATATATATATTAGGCTAAAAAATCAAATTTCATTATGAAAAAGCATTTCTTGGAAATAAAAATGAGCGATAAGGTTTTTAGATAAAATAAATTATGAGATTACCAAATCCAAGCTAATAAAACATTTGTTTTGTTTTAAAACAACACACAACTTCAACTTTTTCAACACACAACTCTGCTGCTTGCTTTTCTTTAATTAGTTGCAGGAAATTTAATTTCTTGATCAGAAATTCAAATTTAGCATGCTAGTTATTATCTAGTTATTTAGCGAAGTTATGAGAAATTGAAGCACCAAAAAAAAAAAAAAAATTAATTAATTAAAATAATATTAATTAATTAACTTAATTTCTGCAGTGTCAATTTTTCTTATTTTACTAACTTCTATTGTTAGGTCATACAAACCACAAATGAAGCAATTGTACTAAAACTCATTGCTTTTCATTTTTTAAGAACAAAAATATTCAATATATATGGCTAAAGTATGATTTTTCCTTTTTATAATTCTGAAACGTGTGAGTTAGTTCTGTAACATATTTGCTGTTTTTCAATGTTACCGCTCTGACTGTTACCGATCTGACAAACTGACAAAGTTTTTTTTTTATTTCCGAGTCGATCGCACTAAACCAAAATCAAACACGTGGTTTTTTCACTTGTAACAAAGGACTATACTTATATATAAAATAATTTTTAAAATAATAAAAACTGCGCATTTTAGAGCGTGTTACCGATCTGATGACTCAAATGACACACATTTTATAAAATCACTTTAAAAAATCTTACCTACAATTTTAGATGCAGAAATGCAAATTTTTAATTACAATTCGATAAAACTTTCCACCAGGTACTCAGTATCACGTGGTATAGGTGCAGGAAATGATTTTGGGAGCCTAAACATAGATCGGAAGTTATTGTTACCACTCTGACGGCGGAACTTGGGACACGCTTATTTCGCATCAGCTAGAAAATCAGAAATCGATTAAAACAAAAATGAAGTAAAATATTAACAAAGGGGTAAGAATAGAATCGTTTTTTGTGCAAGTGCGTTTTTTTGGGAAGTTAGAAAGTGCGCATGACCTGTTTGCATGCTAAGCTTTGCTTCTTGGGACACGTTACCGATCTGATTTTTGATGTATAAACACAATATTTTCTGATGAAAAAAAAAATTTTTTTCTGATGTTATTAGATGAAATGAAAGAAAAACTTATCTTCTTTCTGGGGAAAATTATTTTTTTAACTAGTTATTGAAATACTGGTGAAAATTCACTTGGGACTCAAATTGGCACTTTTCTAAATATTAGCTCTCCTGTATTATAGAAAACAAGTATATTTTATAATTTATCTTGCATTACTGTATAATTATTATTTACCTACTAAATTGTATAAAACCTGTGATATGTCAATATTCTTTCCGCTCTAATACCTCTGTGTTTTTAGACACATGGCCGTGTGTCAGCCATGTTCGGAAATCAGAGACAAAAATGGGCTGCACATCTGCTAGTGTGTATCTTGCACGAACCATTTTGCGCTCCTTTTGACCCCTCTGTTTTTTAATAACTATTAAGTCTACATGCTTGCCAATTATCTTAATGTTGTCATGTAGAATGCCACAGACAAAGGCGTAACTACTCTGTTTCGGCAGTTATATTCAAATTTGTCATCAAGATCAAAAAAAACGGTGGCAGGGAGGGGGGAGGCAATCCCCGTTTTTTCCACTTTTTGCTTGTATGTATGTGGTGTCTGTATAACCCACCCAATTTTTATTCCCCCTCCATAATACAAAAACAAACCTCATTTTTGTACAAAAAATATATCTATCTTTTCGTTCCAGCATCAAGTTTTAAGATAACATTTTTCTTTCTCATATTTTAGCCTTGCTGGTTAACCCATTACCCGCTGGTGTTGCGTTGAAGCAACGGTCAATAATAAAAAACATAAAACTTCCGCTATTTAACTATTTTTTTGTATCGATTCAGTTTTAGTTATTAAGACAACGACAGAAAAATGTTTCGGTAAAAAAATTGACTCAAGACATTTTTATTATATGTAATAAAAAATTGTGTTCTAACATAGTTTATTTTTGTCTCAAATTTATGATCTAATTTAAATCAAAAAGTTAGAAATGAAAAAAAAGTTAGGGTTTATATTTGAAATACTCTTATTCCTAAGAGTCACTTTTAATAAAAAAAAATTTCCACATCAGAAACGTGATTCTGAGGGTGGAGGGAAGAAAGCAAAAGGCAAGTGTGTGCGCGAGCGTTAATCGTCAGCAGGAAAAGGGGTAGTCAACTTCTCTTCTCAACTGCTTTTCCGAAAGCATCGATATAATTTAGTCCTTGATGCGTTTGACTCTGCAAGCTTTTTTTTTTTTTCGTCTTGCTGCGTTTTAGCGAAATTACCTAAACACGATATCATAGTTGAAGAGATCATTATAACAGATAAGATTTTTGAAAAAAAAAATAAATACAATAAAAACCTTTGCTGTGATTCCGTAGAGTACCACTTACGTGTAACGTTGAGTGTCTGTGTTAAAACGTTTCTCGCTACTCTAGCATTCAGAAGAAAAAGGTTTTCTGTTCTTCACCTTGTATCGATTTGAGCAATGTAACATGGAAAATTAGTAATGTTGATTTGTTCGATAGTCCCAAGTTTCAAATTATAGAATTAAATAGTACCAAGAGAAAAAGTGATTTTTCGAAGTGTTGCCACAAACCAATGCTTGGAACACTTTCAAAGCTAAATTTTGAAAGGCTGAAGAAGGTAAACATAAGAAAGTCACTGTTGTGAAGTTAGAAGAGAGGTTGCACATTTTGTGCTTTACCGCAACCCCGCGCCCCCCACCCCCTTTGATAAAATACACAAATTACGTGAAAGTTCAGCTACAGGACGCCAAGCAAATTCAGTTTACCATGCCAGTACCTCGGTGCATTTTACAGCAATATTTAGAATAAAGAAAGGCTACGGTGGTAAGTTTATTGCCACTGGCTTTCTTTGTTCTGTAACACCAGTAACCCGAGTCCAGAGGACAGAATCTACCCGATTCAAGTTGGATAAACAACGGTTTCCGTTTTTATAAAACGAGCACCATAAAGTTGGAAGTTCGATTTTAGCTGCCTGAGCGCTCCTGTTCTTTTGAACCGAGACATGGCCCGTAGCAAACCCCTGGTCTAGTACCTGCCAGAGTGTAGCGTTTTCAACTTGAGAGACTTTTGTGACCATGACCCCTTAGTATTAAAGTCGTCCCAACCCACCAGTTAGTAACGACGATGGATGTCTTTGATCGCTAGGTATCAACCCGGAACCTCCGGTTACGAGTCCGACCCGTCCTGATCGTTCGACTTAACGGTCCGCATTGCCAGTTGTCAAACAGTTTATCGTTGCAATGCCTGTTGATATGGCTTCGATTGCCAACAAGTTTATTTAATATGACCTTTGGATAATCTAGGTTTTATGTTAAATTTAAAATGTTTTAAACGAAAATTATAATGATTTTGGTAACAATTAATTTCACTTTCTTGCTAAAGTTCTCTGCCGTTTCAAACCATAATATCATAAGGCTCATACAAATTTTACCTGTCAAAAACGCATTGAAAACTGTGTGTAATTTTATCAAAATAACAACTTTCTTCACATCCGTACCTCCTTTTCCGCTGGACCGATTGCTCAACGCAACACCCTAATATTATCTAAATGTGTTATGATGAAATTTTGCTCTTTTTGCAGTCATAATAGTATGGTAATGGGCCTTGTAATATCTACTTTAATGATTTTTATCAAAAACAAAAATGATTTCGGAGTGTTTCGCGGTTAATGGTTAATAACATGTGAGAGACAATTCAAAAAAAAAAAAAAAAATGCATTGTTATTGAAAAAATGTTATAGAGAATTTTTTTCACCTATAGTCATTTTTCTAGGAAAAACTATCAAATATCATGAATCTGCAGATCCTTTAGTATTATTGATATCTCATATTTTTTTGTAAATGAATTGTGTTCCGTAAGTGTTTTAACCCCTCAAGAGTATTCATGGTTACTTTTTTTTGGTCACACACGAAAAAAAAAAAAAAAATAAAAAAAAAAAAAAAAATAAGGCAAAAGATAGAAAAGTCCCCCCCCCCCCCCAAGGTCTAATTAGGGCACTAATAGAAAAGACTAATTCATAACATAAATTAACTTGATACATAACACCTGTAACCTTGACTTACATCTTCATCCATTCGCAGAAACGCTTTAAACGAGGCTCTTTAAAAGCTTCACAACACTTAAGCTTTTGAATGATTACCGTTAACCCTTCACTGCATGGTGTGCCAGATCTGGCAACAAAAATACCCCCGAAATAAACCCTCATATATTCAAAGGACTTTTCTAAATGCAGTTAAACTGATTTTAAACCCCCTTCTGGAACATTGCTATAACAGTTTATGTGAATGTTGAATGCACTATGTTAGTTGTAACTAGTCTAAGTAATATTATAGTTCTTGCTTTGAAAAAAGAGTGTCTGCATTTCTGTTAGAAGTGTGTTTATCTCATTTTTTTCCTTTAGTTCAAAAAATGTTTTAACCCTCGTGGGTCCCTCCCATATCATTACACTCAAGAAACTGGTTCATAAACACCCCAATGCTTCCCTTTAAGATTAATTCAATATAATTATTGTAGTTGATGCTTATTTAAGTTCAACTACACTTTTTAAGTTGCTAAAAAAAATAAAAAAGATACAATTAAAGTAAAATTAAGTTTGATGAATTAAAATTATAAATTTTAGAGTCAAAACTTACAATTAAACTGTAGATTTATTTACATCTGTTACAGGATCACATGAAAAAACATGATTTTTGCAAGTGAATTTCCAACACTTATGACCTTTTTCAAAGTGAGCTTTTTTCTTCCAGTTCTCTGGATCAAAAGTTGCAACGTCCTCTTGTTTTGTGGCCTCTCTGGGAAGTGACCCCAGAGACTTATGTGCCAAAAATCAATTCGGAGAAAAATAAAACACCATAATAGCATTATTTTGAATAGAAAACTAAAGAATAAAAGCCACAAATTGCCATTAAAAACAAATTGTTGATTAACATAATATTAGTTAAAAAAGAAAATTGCATTGGGGTCACATATGACCCCAAGAACCCACGAGTGTTAATACACTTAGGTGGCAAATTTGTTGTACTACTTAAGGCAACAAAACATAGCATGTGTAGATTATTACCACTTATCGGGATACTAGCAGCATCTCTATGTGCTTTGTGCCATATGTAGAACAAACAATTAAGCTTCATTTTGGTGCACAATTTTTAAGATAAAGTTTTTTTTCAGTTTCCTGAACTCAAGTTATTAAAAGGTATAACATATGACTTTTATTCATGAAAAATAAAAAATCGTGCATGTGAAGGGTTAAAGTCTGGTCTTTGTTGTGAGAAACTTCCCAGGGAACCAATTCTTTTAATTTTTTTTAAAGAAAATACTTTTTTGTTAAACTCCTCTAGATTACTTTGTAAGCATGTTATATAAATAAATTTTAAAATAACCTATATATTAATTTGAGTATACAAATGAGAATTCAATATTCGTCTTCATTTCTTTATATTGTTAACACTTTTTTGCAATTTAATTATTTACTATGCGGCGTTTGTCCCAACATCTCGCAATTTCTGCTACTGGCTAAAACAAATAGCTTTAGAGCGAAAAAAAATGCACAGAATAAAAGAGTGTCTGTGCTAAATCAAACTAATATACAGAGAATGTGGAAAGCATTAGAAAGCAAATAAAAGTTTGTTTACTAAATGACAATAAGAAAAAGCATTTTATTGTAATTTATTCCCGCATCAAAAAAACATTTTTCTGATTGAACCTTTGTGAAAAACCATATTGTATTCTAATTTTGTTAAAATGTATTCATATTTCATGGGTAAATTTGATTTCATATTTTACATTTTTCCTCATTCCAGTTCCTTTGAAAGAGCTTACATTTCGTGTCCTAAACTTTCTAAATTACCCCGAAACTGATGAACATAAGACAGAGAGTTGGTTTTGAATTTACGGTCATGTTCCTCTGCTATTGTGCTTTTCGTTCATTCGTAACGACATAACTGATGTTGTCACTATTTGTTCTTCACTGAGTGGAAATGTGAAGAAAATAGACTTTTCTCAATCAAGCAATAAGTTGTTAAGCTGCATCTCCTAGAATTATTTAGCGAAGAATGAATCTTCACAACTTTCAAAATCAACAAAACACAGGCTAGTCGGCTTCTGATTTTTGGAACTAATGTAGGAGCAGTCTCATTTTCCCCCCTTAAAAATTTAAAATCTGAAACCTTTTTGATCTGGTATCCCTATAATGTCATTTCTTAATTTCATTTTATGTTGTTGGATAAGTAAAATATTTACACTTCAAGGTCACACCAGAAGCATTTATCTGCATTGTTATCACTTCGGTGCTTTTTTTTTCCTAACCTACCACTAAATATTTGGTAAACACTGAATATATTTCAGTTTTAACTATATTATTTAAAAGTAATGTATCGTAGCAAATGTTTTTAAGATAAATTCAACTGTAAATTTGGAATGAGAGAGAGTCAACTGCATTATTAAAAAACAAGAATATTTAGAGTATAATTATTTCTTTTTGAATTTGCATTTCATTTATGACTTGATTATTGATATTTGTGATATAACATTTACTGTTAATTATAGTAAAATGTAATCAAATAGACTTTTTGATGTTAAATCCCCCAGTATTATAATTCTCTTCTAGTTCTATTAAAACCATATTCATCACTTGGACTGGACGTGGCAGCAATTGGATTGTTTACAATGCTTGAAGTTTCTGGTCGGAGTGACATAATCAGTCGCATGTAGTACAAATCTTTAAATGCTAATATTTAAATAATGCAAAGATAAATACTGTTAAGTTCCTTCAAAATAATTTTTTTACAGAAAGTTTTAATTAATGTACATATAATATATTTGCATTTCGTTTCTTACCATTAAATATAATCAATTTTAAACTTTTTGATGTCCTCACTTTTGAAACTCCTTCACTATAAATTTATTTTATGCAAGACTGAAAAAACTCTTTTGTAATGAAAAAGTGTATATGACTACTTTCACGACCAAGCTACCTAGATAGTTTAAAAATTAAATATTAGAAAGTATAGTGATACGATTGACTTACTAGTTTTTGTGGTGTGTGTAACATCTCTTCAATAAGAAATTAATGTTAGGGTTAACTCTTTTTCATCCAAGAATTTTTTTATATTAGTAAACTTCTATTCTTCCAAGTTTTCGGTGTTTAAAACTTGCGTATCCTGAATAGGGGGGAGAAAGGATACTGTTCGCTTAGATAGACTATATCCATATAAAACAATCAACAAGAGAAGAGTATCAACCTGAGATCTTTTACGAGTGGGACTTGTTATCTTTCCATTACTAATTTGTTTCGTTATTGATGCGAGGAAAACATACTTACTCATACACAT
>JAXGGA010000508.1:0-165000 GCA_038373865.1 Uloborus plumipes | reverse complement strand
TACATCACAATTTATTATCATATTAAACGAACCCAGTAAGTAGAAGTTGAAAATGTAAATCAAAGAATTGTTCTTACAAAACTAAATTATTTACTTTAAGATTATCTCTATTACTATTATAAATAGTAATTTATAGAATTAAAGATATTTACTTATTGTAATAAAATGAACTGGAGTTGACAGGCGCTATGCATTCGAGTTTGACAGCAGTAATTCAAATTCGATATTTTTAAAGCTTTTTTTTTTTTTTCAAAAAGCAGGTACAAAGTGAATTGTTATTTCTTGTAGATTAAAAAAATATATATATAAATAAAATGCCTTACTTTCGTTGATTTATGAAGTATTTAGGAAAGAACAAAAAATCACCTTTAAGAAATATTATTTCTACTAAATTATGATGCTAAAAAAATTTTTCTTTTCCAGTTTTCATGCAACAGTGCCACTGTGGTTCAAAATCCTACACCGAGTTCAGATTATATATTTTTGGAAATTTGAATCAAGATTAACCGGTGAAAAAAAAGGCAATTGCAGGGATGAAAACAGATCAAAGTCAAAAAAGAGGAAAAATTGCGCAACTTAAAATTCTGATAGATTTTTTCCCCCATATTCTGCGAAATTAGTCATGCAAGATTTTCTCTTAATTTGCGCCCTGAAATCGAAAGTAAATATTTTTAAAAGTTCTTAATTGCTCATTCACTATTTATTTTTAAGTCATTCACAACAATGTAAAAAAGGGGGAGGCGTGCAATTTTTGATGAATTAGACAAGTGTATCTGAAGAAACAAATTCTCAAATTAGTATTGCATAGTCTTAAGCTATTTTGATAAATTTTAACATCAAAATAATTTTCCCAATTTTTTGACAAAGATCTTGAATATTTTAGCTGAACTTTCTTAATTTCTATCTCCTGCAAATCAAACTGATGTTTTTGGCAGCATGCCAAAATAAAGTACATAGTTCGCCGATAATTGCAGGTCATCCTTGAGATTTCAATCCTTCTGCATCCTAAAAACCTTTCCATTATTTTGGAAATTGGAAATAATTTCAACCTCTACTACTTTAAATCAACTTATTTTAAGCTTCATTTTAATGATGTGTGTATTTTTATTTTTTTTCTAAACTAGAAGCAAAATAAAGTTTTTGATCGCGGAAAGAAAGAAAAAATACAAAAAGCGGAACATCGCGGATCCGCGGAAGATTTTCATCCCTGCAATTGAAAGTGGCAAAACATAAAGCAGGATCGAATCTGTGATCTTCGAGTTTCTAGCGCAACGCTTAATCTAACCTCGATACTGCATATTAGTTTTTGGATTCTATTTATTGAAATAATGTGAAAAATAAAAAAAAACAAAAAATGGTATTTTGACACAATAAAATAATTTCGATTTTTCATCAATAGCCGTTATGATACGCTTTAAAATCAGTGTTAAATCATGGAATTTGATAAAGAAATTAAGTGTTTTTGTGTGGTAAGAGAAAAACAAGAAATATAAATAAATATTTAATTGATACATAATCTAATGCTTCAATCTTCTCTTGTCTTCAGTTTATTCTAGAAATTTATAATATGTTTTAATAGAACAACTCTCCCAGTTAAAATCAATTGTAAGCAGTTTCTGCCTACAGAAAGCTAACATTTCTAAGCTTTTATATAAGTGAAACTCTGAAGTGTAAAGTGTAAGATATAATATCATGTTTGCAATGCATAATATTTAGTTGAAATTGCAACAAAGGGTAGCTACTTTGAGGAAGTGCAGCAATATTAGTGTTTGTGCGTGTGTGGTCAGTATGTATACAAAAGAGTTTTTTCAGTCTGCATAAAACATAAAGTGAGGACCATCAAAAAAGTTGAAAATAGCATTTATTTAATGGTAAGTGAAACAGAAATGCACTACATTATTATGTACATAAAATTCTGTAAAAAGTTTATTTTGAAGGAATTAACAGTTATCTTTGTATTATTTAAATAATTAGCATTTAAAAGATTTGTACAACATGCGACTGATTTGTCACTCAGACCAGAAACTTTAAGCATTGTTAACAGTCAAATTGCTGCTCAGTCCAGTCCAAAGTAGAGTCCAAAGAACCTAGAAGCAAATTTTAATACTGGATTTACACATCAAAAAGTTATTTAATTACATTTTTACAACAATTAACAGTAAATGTATATCAAAATATCAAACAAGTCATAAAATGAAATGCAAATTCAAAAAGAAGTAAAGACTCTAAACTTTATTCTGTTTTTAATAATGCAGTTGACTCTCTCTCATTCAATTTTACAGCTGAATTTATTTAAAAATAGCTACAGTACACAGGGCTCGCAGTAGACTTTTTCAAAATTTTAGGGGAATTCTAGGAACATTTTGACAAAATTTTAGGGGTAATTTACGATTTTGTTTAACTACAAATATGTCCCTAACAGTCGTACCCGACAAACCAAACTGAAAACGCATTTTATTTATTATAGCATAAATCACAACCTTCAAATATTTCCACAAAAAAAAAGTCAAAACAAAAAAGAAACAATGTTTTAATGTTATATAACATGTTCAAAAGCCAGGCGGTATTTTAACTCGCAGATGTGTTTTCAAAATTTTCCCTTTGAAAGATAGGCGTATCTGAATTTTTTCAGTTGACCAGCTTCTACAGATATTAATCCTGTTCAACAATTACCTCCATAATGTTATAACTGCAGCAGCTTTCTACAGCTGTTTTAAAACTTGATTTCACTAGACCCAGATATAATATTCATTCTTTGAACTCATTAATATTTTTGTTATTTCAACAAATCTGCAAATTTATTCTTTTTTTTTCTAACAAATTTGTTTTGAAGTTTTTTATTTTTCATTTTTCTTTTTATCTAGTAAAATAGCAGTGCCTAGAAAACAGTTCGTGAAGTTAACTAGTGTGGCCTGTTATTTTCAATGTTACGAATCGAAAACCATCTTGGTTATCGAACAATTTTTAGATAGTAATTTTCTTTTCCAACCATGTTGAATATAATGTAAAAAAACAAAAAACCATTGATTTTCCATTGCCGAACAACTTTAGAAAATCTTAATGTGTGAAATGTTCTGCATGTGGCATGATATTATCATGCGACAGATTTATAAATTCTATTAGCTGCGCTAAATGCACTTTCATTTCAAAGTTTTAAGATTATCTATAAAAAAAAAACACGCTGCTTGTTCATATTTTTCTTCAGTTTCTTAATTACCAGAAAAGTTTCCTTTGCATAAAGTTCTTCAGACCTACAACAATCTTTTGATTTGAAACCAGTAGTGATCTATGAATTGTCAAAAGCCCATAATATGTTTGCTTTTCAACTCTGCCTCCCTTTCCCCTCAGAGTATTGTGATATTTGAAGTAGTGTAAACATTTCTGAATAGCAAATTAAGCTGCGGCTACAATTTTATGTATGCTACCTTAAACTCCCAATAAATAACACATGATAAGTTAATGCATTTTGAAGAGCAGAAAAAGTATGCAAATGGTGGAAAAAAAACTGTTAACTAAAATTTTTTAGGAATAATTGATAACTATAATTGAAATAATAACCCTGATTTTGAATAGAAAATGAAAGTAAGGAAAAGAAATCATTGGCTTAGTACAAGTCACATCTTTTTACAACAGTTGACTAAGTTTTTAAATGATCTGTTGGATTCCCAAAAATTTCTAAAATCTTTTTTGAGCCAAAAACAAAGTTTGATACAAAATAAATGCTACTTTTTAAGAATGCTCATAATTTGAACTGATTCAGACGCAACAGGAATGACATTTTTGAATGAGTTGACATTGAATGACGAGCCTACAAATAATCTATAAACAAAATAAAATTAAACAAGGTTCAAACTAATGGTACAAATAAAATTATCAATGTCCAAGTGGTGAATTTACACAGTAAACTAAAACGAGCGAGTTTTATAGAGGCGGATGCAAACAGATTGCGAAATTCGCAAATTATTGAGTGTAGGCGTGTAAGAAACAGCTCAAAGCCAAAAAATTTCACAGGCAAGTGGTGTTTCATTCAGGTAGAGTGGTGAAACAGCTGTTTTAAAGTAAAAAAGTTGATTTTTAAGAGAAAGAATTTTAAGTCTGTCCTAAGATTAAAAATGGTGTGAAGAATGCGTTTTTAACGATATATTTTGTAAAATATCTATTTATCACATTAAATACTAAGGGAAAAGTTTGCGTTTGGCAATAAAATACTTTCAGAAGGTATTTTAAATTCCCCAAAACAGCTCCTGTAAATATTTATAATTTTTTTAGGAATGCCACAAAATTTTAGTACAATTTTAGGAGGTCTGAAATTTTTTAGGAATTTTAGGGGGAATGCGAGCCCTGAGTACATTACTTTTAAATAATATCAGTTAAAACTGAAATTATTCAGTGTTCCAAATATTTAGTGGTAGGTTTGAAAAAAAAAAAGAAGCACAGAAGTGATAACAATGCAGATAATGCCTCTGGTGTGATCTTAAAGTAAAAATATTTACTTATCAAAACATAAAATGAAGTTCAAGAAAACTGACATTTATAGGGATACCATATAAAAAGGTTTCAGATAATCGAGAGACTGCTCTAGTTCCAAAATATAGCAGCCGACTAGCTGTGTATTTGTTGATTTTGAAGTTGTGAAGATTCATTCTTCGCTAAATAATTCTAGGAGATGCAGCTTACAACTTTCTCTTGATTGAGAAAGTCTTTTCTTCACAATTCCACATCCAGTGAAGACAAATAGTGCCAACATCAATTATGTCGTTTAGAATGAACCGAAAAGCACAAGCAGAGGAAATGACCGTAAATTAAAACCAAATCTCTCTGCTATGTGCCATTCAGTTTGGAAATTTAGAAAGTAGGAACACGAAATGTAAGCTTTTCAGGAACCTGGAATGAGAAAAATGTAAAATATGAAATCAAATTTCACGAAATATGAATACATTTTAACAAAATAGAATACAATACGGTTTTTCAAAAGGTTCAATCAGAAAAATGTTTTTTACTCAGAATAATTACAATGAAATTGCTTTTTCTTCTTGTTATTAGTAAACAAACTTTTATTTGCTTTCTCATTCTTTCCACAGTTCTTATAATACATTAGTTCAAATTAGGTACAGAACTTTTACTTCTGTTGCATTTTTTTCGCACTAAAGCAACTTTGTTTTAGCCTTCTGCACCAACTCATATTGTTGCTTTTTTCTTCAATGTGTTCCTCAGTCTTAGATAGGCTCCCTTTTTCAGTATCAGTGAAATTAATATTGTTTCGAAATGGATAACATTTTTAATATTTAAAGAGTTTTAATATACATCAGCATAGAAAATTATCAACCTGTGCAGACAATTAATGAGAAGATTTTACTTTATCATGTAGCAAATGAATAAGTATGAGACACCTCTAACTTTTAAATGTTTGCTGCTATATTAAAAGTATGCAGCTGAATTTCTAGAATTATTTCTATGTCATTCAACAGTACAGCTGACTAACCAAAACACATTTAAAAATTAACATTTAGGCTACTGATAACTTAAAAACAGTAAAGAATATAACTTAAATATTTTATAAAGACCAACACCTACAAGTGCTGAAAGGTCATATTATACAGTATTAGATTATATTAATATGAACCACGGAATAGCATGCACTAAAATAAGACTAACTAGCTTTAAATAAGACCCCGTAGCTCCTAAGAGACAAAAAGAGGTATTAGAACTGAAAGAATATTGACATATCACACGTATTGTACAATTCGATTTTTTAACAAAATTATTAGTTTTGCATATAACTCTTTCTTGAAACACATGGTGTTGTCAATTGTAAATAAAAGCAGTACTGCAGCAAAAACTAGAATAAAAGCAAATAATTATGCAGTAATAAAAGACAAATTATAAAATATACTTGTTTTTCATAAGGCAGGATACAATGCAGTTAACAGATGGTGCCAACAGGAAATACGCTGATGAGAATGAACCAAAAAACACAAGTGGAGGAAATGATAGCAAATGAAACCTAATCGCTCCACTTTAGTGCCATTCAGTTTTCATGCAGGTACGACATATTAGCCTTTCGGGAACCTGGAGTGAAATAAGATACTTTTCATTCAAAGTTATTTATAAAACGTTAATAAATTAATAACAAACAGTTACTACACTTTCTCAATCAAGACTTTCAATAACCGTTTTCTTTTGCTACACAGCAACTTTCTGCAATCTGCACCAAACGACTAATGTCACTGCAAATTTCCCATCTGTTAATGTTCCTAGATAGTTAAGATTAGCTCATCATGGAGCTCTCCTTTCCTTCATTTGAAATTAATATTGTTTGGAAACAGTTTATAAAATAGACCAACTGGATTTAGAATGGAAAAAATATTAACATGGCAAAGGTATTATGCAACTCAATAGTTGAAATTATAAATCCCATTTATCAATCCATGTTCTTAAATTACAGCAGTTGACGACTCTGAACAAAAGCAATACAGTAACAAAAAGTGGAATAGATGCAAATAATTATGCAAATATACAAGATAAATTGTAAAATATACTTTTTTTTCATAATGCAGGATAAAATACAGTTAACAGATGGTAGCAACAGGAAATGTTGATGAGAATGAACCGAAAAACACAAGTGGAGGAAATGATAGCAAATGAAATCAAATCGCTCCACTTCAGTGTCATTCAGTTTTCAAGCAGGCATGATATATTAGCCTTTCAGGAGCCTGGAGTGAAAAAAGGCATGCACCATTAAGTCAAACTTATAATTAATTAATAACAAATAATTTAGAAACTTTTTTTTCCGAGAGTGTTTTCTTTAACTTTAATTTAAATAACCCTTTTCTTTTGCTAAACCAATTTTCAGCAATCTGCACCATACTAATATCACTGCAAATTTCCCATCTGGTACCATTCCTAGGCAGGTAAAATTATCTCATCATGGAGTTCTTCTCTCCTATATCTGAAATTAATTGTTTAGAAAAAATATTAACATTGCAAAGGTGAAGTTTACAAATACCTATGTGCTGTAGATGTACAGAAAATAACAACGTTACAATGCACAAATGAGCAGGGATACTGCAGACACGTGTTTCGGCGTTACAAGGAACGCCTTTATCAATGCAAAAAAGTTGTGAGCTTATGAATGCACAGACATCCGACAAAAGCCAAAATTGCACAGTCAGCCAAACAAAGGATGCACAGACATCTTTTGTCGGATGTCTGTGCATCCATAAGCTCACAACTTTTTTGCATTGATAAAGGCGTTCCTTGTAACGCCGAAACACGTGTCTGCAGTATCCCTGCTCATTTGTGCATTGTAACGTTGTTATTTTCTGTACATTGCAAAGGTGTTATGCAGTTCAATAGATGAAATAATAAGGTAAATAGGGTACTATTAATTAGGTTTAGCATTTGATAAACATAAAGGGAAACAACACAGCAACAGAATAGAAGCATAATTTTGGAAGAACACACGATAAATTTTATATTTTACAAAAAGAGGAGGTTGTGAATTTTACAATGGAAAGATTATGAACATAACAAAGGAATTTTCGCAATTCAATAAATATAAATCTGTTGAGCAAGGTTTGCATTTCATAATTTATGATATTTCCTAGCTGTAAATTAAGATAGCATGCATGCATTAAAACAAGGATAAAATGGATCAGCAATTATGTTCATACTATACGATACCCCCCCCCCCCCCCACACACACACAGACACCTTCAAGTAAAAAAAATCAGAATTTTTGGTATAAGCGATGAAACTAATACACACACGTTTTACTTCTTGCAAACCATCCCTCCCCTATTCAAATTAATGATATCGTAAATGTACCATCAGTTATGTAATTACGATGCAACTTCAATACAGGACAAAGACAAAGGGCCCCCCCAAAATGCATTTCGACGTGCCCCCAAACTAATAATTCCAATGCTGACAAAGAAATAAATCACATTGAGGCGATAGGGTTTCCGATATTTCATAATTAAAACAAATTTTTCACAATAATTCAATTATTACACAATAATATCGAGAATTCACAGCAACGGTTCGCATTAAAATTCAGTTACTACTGCTTTTAACTTTTAGCAGATGTTACTTGAGATTATAATCTATAGGAATAACTAAAATTACTTACTTCGAATCCCTTTTAATTCTGATTCTTCCAAAATGGCAAATTTGTTCTTTAGCGAAGGCACATGGAAATGAAGAGTTTCCTCAAAATGAACTTCGGAACTTAAATTCAGATCCCACATGAATCAAATCAGCAGAGAAAGAGTTCAAACTGTTTTCTGAAAGCACAAAAGACATAATCTAATAAAAATTAAGCAATGAAAGTTTCAACAAAAGAACGTACCTTACTGCTTCACACGCTACTTGCCGAGAAGCTTTTATCATTCTGGAATGCGCGGCAAAAGGGAGGGGGATAGAAAAATAAGGGGGGATGGCATCAGCCGGCATCCTAGTCAGTTCAATGTTTTGGTCTACGATGCCGGCTGCACGGCAGCGTAGTCACTTCGACATGGCGCTGCAGGTGTGAAGTTGTCAAGTGTACATTTAAATTTACTAACATAAGCGTAAATTTAGAATAATCATGCTTTTGCCATGAAGATCCTGTTGAAAAACGTGTTTGCGCTTTCAAAGAATCTTTGTAGTTTTCATTGTGAAAACATATGGCACAGAAATAGATCTCTGAATTTGCGTTTTCGTAGCTGTAACTTCAGAAATTTTATGGCTGCAACAAGTAATTCACAAAATGACTGTATGCTGGAAACCGAACCTCCTTTTATGCCTAAAAAAGCACTGATTCTTTCTAAATTTTCGAGATATGAGTTTGAAAAAAGAAGGCACGCAGATCTTTCTGAAGATGAACTTATAAAAAATGTAAGCTTACTTTTTTCTCAGCACATTTATAACCGATGTATATGCAAACGATTCTTGAACACTAGCTGAGATTCAAATAAACTGATAGTCCCTCCCCCCCCCCCGCTCGCCATGCATACACTCACAAATGTATATACACATGTATTATCAGATTATAAAATGTTTTCTAATTCAGTGCTGCAACGAGGCAATACTTTGCAACTTGCGTTCTACTTTCAAATTCCTTTAAAAAAATAATGTTATCTCCTTTGACAGGGTCACCCATAGGGAAAGGGAGGTTGATGATACAGATTGCACCATTGGATTTTAAGGAGGAGGGTGGCAAGGGGTTAGTAGCATTTGAAGTGGGTGCCACTCTCTGGGACAGTCCTGCCTTCAAGGAGGTATTTATAAAAAAATATGTTCCGAAACAATTCAAGATCACAAATGAGATTGCATTGCTCAATGTAGAAGCAACACCCTCATATTTTGTAATAAATGTTTTTTTTTTTCAAATGTTTTTCAAATGTCGTTTCAAAAAATTTGAATTTAACTATGTAAATATAGCATAGTCTTGATAACTTAAAGTCCCAAGGCACTGGCTGTAAGCTTCAAATTATTGGAAGTTCCCAGACTTTTCTAGAGTCGGGAGACTCTTGCATCCGCCCCCGTAGCATTCATGTTTTAAAATCTATAATAACATAATTCTTTGCAGTTCAAATGATAATGACTACTTAAATTTCATATTACACTTGCAAATCATCACTGCTTCCTTTTCCCTACATTTATTAAACAGCACTTTGTTTGTATTACTTAGCATTGAGACTTCAATTAGTTTAATTTAGATAAATATAAATAAAGATCGGGATCTGTGGACTATAATTGACCCTCACCCCCAGGCTCCATTAGTCTACTCTGGTTTTGAAAATTAATTTTTTACATATGGGCACAGTTTATTCTTTTATGGTATAATCTGCACTGAGTTTATAGCCCTTCAATTTTTTTTTCTTTTTAATATAACGGCCTAACACCAGACTAGTTTATACAATCACTTATTAATTTTGCTAGGAATAAATTTTGGTAATTTTAAGAAAAGCTACAAACAATTTGAGATGAATCAAAGTTTAGGTTTACTGCTGTAATTAATCATAGAGGGGTTCATTTGTTTCTAAAATGAATGAAACATAAGAAAAAAAATTGAAGGGGAAATTAGACTAAAAAAAGATTAGATGTCCTGCTATCCTCCCCCAATCATTGCCCTAGTAGGCCAGATCAGTGTTTAATGAAAAATGTACCTGTTTGGTGGCTCATTAATTGAAAGATCAGAAAAAAGAGAATGGAACATAGTTCTAGTCTAGTAAGTGTAATCTGTTTTCCTTCTATGTTTCATGCATCACTTCGTCCCTACTGTGCTCAGAAAAGAAATGTAGGTTAAAATTTGCATCTGAAATTTTTTGACAAATATGGAGTTGCTTTTATAAAATGCTCAAATTATGTTTTGTACTTTTTTGAGATGTAGGGCCGCTGAGAGAATATGTCATCCAATTGAAACCTTTGGTCTGACTGGACTCGCTTGAGTAGTGGCAAATTTACAAGTTTAGGGGCCCTTTTGTCAACATAAAACAATTAATGTGCAATTTTGGCTCCCTTCTGTGCCCTTTTGTTATGGGGCTCCTCACAATTGCAACATGGTAAATCTGTCATTACTCTTTGAAGGTTTTACATGCATCTTGGTACACTTTTCTAAAATAGCTATGTGAAAGCACTCTTTCAATCTTGATGATTACTCTTTAGTGGATTTATTATCGCATGTTTGGTTGGTCATCTTCAGAAACTACTTATTTGTAATACTGCACTTCTCTTTTTAATGAACTTAACAAACTCTGAAACTAAGCTAAAAGATCAGTGAAATGAAAAATAATTTGCTAAATAATTGAATTAAGCTGTTAAAAGTGAAATAATTCACTAAATAAAAATCAAGCTATTAAATAATACAATATTCATTAAAATAATTTACCAAATCCATTTTAAATGCTCCATTTATGTGTAAAATAATCACCCAGATAAATATAACCAGTGATAAATAAGCATTATGAATTCCTTTAAAATGTAAAATTACAAAGATGGAGCAAATATGGCAAAATGTAATGGTAATTTTTTAAAATTTTACTAAGGTAAGCAGTAAGCAAATCGACAAGCCAGGTGACAGAAAAGTATCTACTATATTTGTGAGTCAACCCTCAAAGGTATTTTTATTGAAATAATTATTTTAGTCTGATCGTAATCAATAGATTTTTTGTCAAGAGAAATAGTACTTAGCTTATTGTATACTGAATACTAATTATAAGAAATGTTATTTTTAAATATTTTACTGTGCTCTCATTTTTAATGCATTTTTCTTCCAAAATATAATTTCAATCTGTCGACAATATATTTTACTTAAATTTTCAGCTTGAAAACAGAGGTTCTGACTACAGTAACCTTCTTCAGCATCATCAAATACATACGAAGAATCGGGATTTGGTTGTGAAAACTTTGCAGTAAGTTTTCAAACTCATAATTTAAGAAGTAAAGTGTTTTTGACAATTTAAACAAGTATCATGCTCTTGTCATGTCAGAAGCCTCTTTTTGACATCAAAAACTCAACCCTGCTATCTAACAATTACTTTGAAAATCTTGTTCAAACTGCCTGATATTAGTGAGCATTTGGCAAGCTGTAAGACTTATTGTCATTGGCCACCAGGCTTGGCCAAAGCGAGAACCCACCCGGGTTTTTTCGGGCGGGCCCACTTTAGAAACACACTATGTCGGCAAAGTGGGTTTTTTTCAAAATTTATTGCACATTGGAAACATTTATTCCAGAAACAAACTAAATATTACTAATATTTTGATTCATACTAAGCCTAAAAAATTGATATTTATCAATTTAGTTATAATATTTAGTCTTGGTCAGTACATGGTCCAGAAATTGCTATCATCCTTCCCTGACAGCTTATTAGATATTAAAAACAAAACTGCTTGTGAATTTTGCTTATTATTATTATTATTTTTTTAGTATTTAAAAGATCAAAAAAAGCAATAATTATTTCAATCTGTAAAATTCAATTCAGCATCAATTTAGAAAACTCAGTATTACAATGCTTTTTCCTAATTTGTGAAAACTATTTTGTACAATTAACTATTAGCCTAGTACAATTAACTATTGTACTAGGATTCTATCTCTGACCCCCGCTAGGGCCACCTAGTTTCCAGCATTGTGAGCAGCATTAAAAGAAGTTATTTTAGGAGGTCACAGTGACCTCTCTTCAGGGCTCTCCTGATTTTATGAAATGTAAAAGTAGGTGTACAATGTTTGAATAGAGAATGATACTAAAATGATTCTTGAAAAAGCCCGAGTTTTTGATCAAAAATCCAGGCAGGCTGGACATTTTCAGAAAAACCTGCGTTTTTCAACCCTGTTGGCCACCCAAATGACCCCCCCCCCCCCCCACCCTAGTAAAAGCTTATAAAATTAATAGTACTAGGATTCTATCTCTGGCACCTAGTTTCCAGCATTGTGAGCAGCATTAAAATTTCTCCATGTCTTGTTACCAGACTCATACTAAATAAAGTTTTAGAAACAATTTTAGTTAATTGTGTTTGTGTATATTTATATACTGTCGTCCCCGCTTAATCGGGTAACGGATAAACGAATACCCTGCTTATACAAATAAACTATCTTGGAACCGATGCCATAGACATAATGTTAAAGATCCCCGCTTAATCCAATACCCCATTTAATCGAATAATATTTCTTTGAACCGACAGTATTCGTTTAAGCGGGGCCGACAGTATCTATATATATCTTGCTTGTTGTGTTACTTATTGTGTATTAAACTTATTTTTCCTTGAAAGTTCAGTCAATCTTGTATTTTTGGCAGAGATAATGGAGTTGAAACTAAAGTTGTAAATCGTTTTGACTACAATGATTCAAATATTGAATGGGCTGATGTAATAATTACTACCGGTGGAGATGGCACATTTTTAATGGCTGCAAGCAAAATTCGAAGCAAAGATAAACCTCTAATAGGAATCAATAGTGATCCTACCAGGTAATTCTGAATATATATATTTTTTAATTTTATACATGAAGTGTTTAATTTTCCTAAAGATGAAAATTTAAAACTATTTTTTGCTCACTACTTGCTTTCATGCAGCAATTTTTTTTCCATATTTTTTGTTTTAAACTAGTATGAAATTAAAAATTTTCAATATATGTGGTAAAGAATTATTTATTTAGTGTCCAATACTGCACCACTTAGTCAGTGATTGTAATTAAACACATACTTTAAGAACATGAGTTTACCTCACAGAATTAATACTTATAAAGGCCGAATTCTCCGCTAGCTACCAAATTCTATCCAGCACTTGAAAAATATGTAAACTATCAAATCTACATGAAACGTCTTTAACACATTAAAAACAATGAAAAAACGAAGCAATTAATCAAAATATGCTGTACAGCTTAATACCATTGCCCTGACCTTTCTGTGTAGATTGCTTGCATTCCTTAAATATGCAGGCATGTTGCAAACATATCGTTATATTTTTTCTATATATTTGCATTATATGGGAAGCTGAGAGCAAAAATAGTGAAAGTCGATAAGAGACGGTTTTGATTGATTGAATCGTTTAGTAGAAATCCTTTACAATACCGAATATTTATCCATTTTATTTTTCTCTACATAACTACACAAAAAGCACACCAGACTTACATCACTTTTATGTGAAGTAGAATGAGAGTGGAACAAAATTTTTGATGAGGTAATGCTGTTATTTCAAGTGATAGGAATTTTGATTTGCACCACTTTTTCTCTCAATGGCTAATATAGGCTCTTATATAGATCTGTCCCCCCCCCCACCTCAAACTGGAAAAAATTTGTTAAATTGTCTGATGTAAATAAGCATGCAAAACTTTCTTTCAAAGTCATTAATTTCCTTATTTATTCAAAGCAGTTCCTCGCATTTAAAATGTAAGAAATAATGCATGCTATTCTTCTCTTCTCTCAGTCAACTTTTAATCTCTTATGATTGTAGTATGATCTATGTTTTTCAGGTCATTAGGTTATCTTTGTTTGCCATCATTTTACACAGAAAACTTTCCAGAAGCCATGAAAAGACTAAAGAGTGGTAATTACAGGTATCTATTTCCCTTTAATCTTTTTATTTTATTTATTTTTTTTTTTTGTTTATTCATTTTAACTTTTATTATGCTTTTAAAATTTTTCTATAACCTTGCAAGTGTATTTTTGACTTTCTTACAGTTTATTATTAAACAGCTTGCAAAGGTAATGTTTCAAACGCATACTGTTTTAAAGCAAAATTATAATAGGGGAAAAGTACAAATATAAACGTATACTGCGGACATTGTCGGATGCCTTTGCATCCATTAGCTCACAATTTTTGCATTGAAAAATGTGTTCTTCGTCATGCCAAAATATGTATCTGAAGTATTCCCTCTCTTTTGTAGCTTTCAATGTTGTGCTTTTGCTTTTATTTTTAAGCACATAGGTAATTATTTAGTACTTTTTTTTTATCAGCATTTGGTTGCTTGAAGTATTTTAGGGTTTTTTCCTTTTCTTTTCTTTTTTTAAAATTTAAATAATATTTACACTTTGACATAAAATGAAGGGAGAAAAGGGTACATATTTTCTTCATTTGCCTTTTTGTTTTGTTATTTGATTTGTATTGCATGAAAGTTTACCTTGTTAAGTGAAAATGTCCCTAATGACTAATATTTTTTTTTGGATTTACTGCTTTTTATTTCATTAACATCCAAATTTAAGTATTATGTTTGTTTTTATGTGACATAACTCAACTGTCAACTTTTCTGATTTGTTTTGGTGATTCCTGAATTTCGATACCTTCTCCTGAACTTTGTAATCAACTATAAATCTCTCACATTTTCGTCAAACGATAGGAAATTTCCTAAGAAAGGAGTTTTGTGTAATTAGTGTGAATTTAGGAAAATAGTCCCCACAGTAAACAAAAATGTGTAACAAAATATTAGGTAAATATAAATTATCTAAAAGCTTGAATATGTATTCAAGCTAAATCTTTGGTTTTCTAGAAGTTTTCCTTTTGAATGACACCTGTTATCTGCATGTATTTTCCTAATTCAGAAATTCCGTATTTCTTCATTCTAAAAAACACTAAAAAATCAGTTTTCTGTCGTTAAGTCTACTTTTCAAAAACTTCTGATTTTTATTTTGCAATGAATGCAGTTCTGATATTGGTATGAAAAGAAAAGTTGTGACTTGAGCGCAATTGTGCATTTGTAACAGGATAGGGAAAGTATTTATTCTTAACTTTATAACATAAAAATTTCAACTTTGTCAAGCTTAGAAAAAAATGTCATTTTTTTCATAAAAAGTACTGATTTTGAAATTCTAGTAAAAGTACTGATTTTGAATTCATAGTTATTGTTTGTCTAATGTTTGACTTCTCTTTAAAAATAATTTATAAATGATTACATTTTCACACTTTAACAGATGGATGCATCGTAAACGAATCAAAGTTACATTAAGTGGAGAGCATGCCTTTGCTCAGCCTGTAGAACTTCACGATCAACAACTACAATACCCAGAATATCGTTTCCTGGACTGTGTAGAGGAACCCCAAAAGAATGCCCCAAAAGTGCCTAAACTGGAATCGAAACTTATGCGGGAGTTGCCCGTACGAGCATTAAATGAAGTTTTCATTGGAGAATCTTTGTCATCAAGGTAAAAAGAATCATTTAGTTGTGAAAAATAACTCATAACTTAGCCTGCATTTATTTTATTCAAACAAACTTAGTTACTTGAAGCTTTGTGTATTTAATTGCTGTATGTTTCCGAATGTAGACAGAAACTTTTTTTTTTCAAGAATTCAAAATTCAAAAATTCTATATTTTTGTTAAATGCTGTAATTTTAATGCTTTCGCAAGTCAAAACAAAAATTGTGTGTACTATATATTATTTTATAAGTTGTCAATATAAATATGTATATTCAATTTCAGCATAAGTGTATTATTGTGTTATTCCTCTTTTATGGCTTAGTTTACCAGCATGATTATTGTTTGTTTACACAGGGGAAAATATTTGCATTTTATATGTCATTCTAATGTCATTAAAAAAATTCCTTAATATCTCTAAAGTTTGGTATTGCTGTGATAATTCTGGGTCTTCATGCTTCAACTGTACCAACGCCTGCAAGTCTTTGCTAAAAAAAAAAAAGCAACACTATGCATTATAGCAAAACATAGTATACTTTTACAGTGTTTCCCCTGCTCAGTTTTAGAAGGTCTCTGCTCCCTGCCCTTCTTAAAGCCACCTTGGTTGTACCCTGTGCCCTTTTTTGCATCGCACAATGTACCCTCTTTGCCCTTTTAAAGTTTTATCAAGACTTGACCACAAAAGCAACTCTTCTTTCTCTATAAGTAAAAATTCATGCAAACCTTTTCCGTAAAACTTAATTCCCGCATTTCCCTTGTCCACTTGAATAGTGTGCCTGCCACCTTGTCTAGTTGTCAGATAAGTCTGACTGCAGTGGGGCTTTGAATTATCGACTTGGGCATGGATGTTCTTTCACTCTCTACTGTCCTTCTCCTTTCCTGGTGTGAATGGTTGCCTACACTATAAAGGGGTCCTTATGGTCAGGAGCGTCCCGATGAGAGGTCACAGGAGATCACCATGACCTCCCAAAAGTTTCCTTATTTGGCAAATTTTGTCTGACGATTTAGCAAATTTGGGACAGAATTGAATTTGTCAAATGCCCAAATTTCCATTTTCATTAAATGCATTTACGTGTGCATACCTGTTTATCAATCGGCAAAATTTGGAGCTCTCTTCAGCAAATTCAGAATTTCTGCCTCTAAAAATTTAAGCTCAGGGTGCTCCTACTCATGGTCCTTTGTTCCTCACACCAACTTACGGTACAGTTATAAAGTGAAGCAGCCACCCGATATCCCCAGCTTAGCTGGCAAAAAACAACAACAATTAGAATAGTGTGGGAATACTGTCTAAAATAAAAGCACCTTTTCTACTTCAAAATTGTTTTGAAAAAGTGCCCTTTTCGGTAAATTAAAGAGCCCTTTTGTCAGAACGCACCTTGTCCCCTCCTTTTATCTAGAAGGAAACTTGTTACTTTGTATGAAATATTTTTTAAATGCAGTATATTTTTAATTTTAAATTAAAATTATTTAATTGTGCATCAGAATCGGTATTGTCTTGTTTCAGTATTGCAAGTTAAGATTGACTCTTTTTCAGAGTATCATATTATGAGTTTTCTTTGGATAAATCACCAAAAGAAAAAATCAAAAGCTCTGGATTGACAGTATGCACAGGAACTGGTTCTACATCTTGGTCCTTTAACATCAACAAAGTAACAGAACAATGTGTGAAAGAACTTCTGAAAATTAGTAAGTTTGCTCTTAGCGCACAAAAATCAAATTCCCCTGACCACAAGATTAATTTTTAGTTCAGTTCATATAAATTGAATTCTTCCGAATTTAATAACTTTCAGCTTATGGGTTTTTTGTTTTTTCTTTCAGCTTCAGAAGAAACTAAAACTGCAATTCCTACTACTGACCCACAATTGATCACACAAATAACTTCAAGATTCAACAATTCTTTAATTTTTGACCCTACAAAATCACTTATGGCTTACACAATTAGGGATCCAATAGTTTTTGGTAAGTTGTCAAAATAGTTACATCTCATTAAATTAGCTGTACTAGCTGTAGCTAAACTAGCACATAAACGTTTGCTGATGTCAATTGACTGAAAATTAATATATTACTTTTACTCTTTTTTTTCTCAGTACTTTAGAATATTGTTTCAAAATTTTTCTTCATTTTTTCTCTTAATTATTTCAGTTTGAAGATTTATGTCATAAACATTTTGTCTTATTATTTTTTTATGTTGTATGTTTGTACATGCAGATTTTTTTTTCCTTCAAGTTTATGTTAGGATGCATTATAGCCAATTTTAAGGAAAATTGATCAGCATGTGGAATGTGCTAAATTTCTTCAGCATCAAGCTGCATTTTTTTTTTTTTTTATTTGCATTGAATATAAATGCAAAAATCATTTTCTATAATTTTTATTATTGTTTTTCAAGTAGTCTTAGTTGGAAGAAAAAGTAATAATAATTTATTGTCAGTTTTAATATACTCAATTTAAACATGTCATTTAAATAGATGACATTTATAAATATTGGATCATCTGCAACACCAGAGATATTAGTCTTACAAACCTCTAAATTGTGACATTATGCCGTTTCATTCTTCATTACTTTATACTTTAAATAAATATTATGTGATTTAAAACAATCTTTTTTTAATTTAAGAACTATAATTAGATTAGCAAAATTAGCTATATTTCAACTCTTTAAACTAGGTATTTATTAATGAAAATATCTGCAGTGTTGTAAATCATATGCAACTCACTTTTTATATAACATGGGAATTAGTAATTGAACTTCATTAAGAAATTTTCTTTCTAGGAATGGGGCTCAAAAGTAAGCCACGCGGGTTTGCTGAAAGGTAAGCTATTTATGTAATTCAAAAAATATCACCAATTTGCTTGCTTATGTGCAAGTACTTTCCTGTCTTTAACACTTCCTGAACACTTTTACTGTTTAGAAAAAAGGTACGTGGTTAGCTTGTAAGCATTTTTGGTTTTAAATGGGCAGACCTAGATCAAAAGTTTCTGATTTTTTATACTTTCTACAGACGTGTAATTTTTCAGTATTTTTACTGAATTCAGTTTTTTTTGAAATGGCAAAATACTGAGTGCAAAACAAAAATAATGGGCATCACTAGTTAAATTCAACATCTACCAATTAATTTCATGCATCCAATTAAAATAGCTGGCTATTTAGAACCATAAGCCCATGTTTGAACTTGCAGGTATAGTATTATATAATAATAATTTTGTATTTGCTCACACAGCCGTGTAATTTCAGTATTTTTTATCCTATTCGGGTCACATGTCTGTTTCTAAACAAATTTCTTCATTGAGCTACATGTGCTACCTACCAATGTTTCCTCCAGTTAAACTCAAACTGAAGAAAGTATAATTAAAAAAAAAAGGTGTTGCATAGTGACACTCCACTCGCATATAACCTCATAATTTTGATGTTGACTACAATACAGGATTTGGGGGGGGGGGGGGACAGATGTTATTTTTGCAGAAAATTCTTGAGAAACTGAGTTCGCAGGCAATTTTAAATTGTATCTCGGTCTGTTGAATTGAATTCTTATTGCTTTAATTTACTAACATTTTTCTGTTTTGAGCTTAATTGTTTTAAAATTAAACTAGCGGTACCCGCACGGCTTTGCCCGTGGTATAAAATTAAAAGTTCATTTGTAAAATAATTGATATAGCAGAAAAAATGCTCTATTTTAGTTGTAATTCAACTATAATTCCTTCAAAGTATGATATAAAAATCTGTTATGGACTCCACGCTACTTAATTTTACGTGTAAATTTCTTAGAAAATGCCTTAAGTACTAAAATAGTGCTTGGAGTGAGCAAGATAACAGTTCAAACATTTATATCCATAGTTTGCCACGAAACAATGCAGAAAAAATGTTTTACAATGATTAATCTCCTAAATATCGCCGATTTTAACATCATTCAGTGGATTTTTCGCAGAATATCGCCAATAGCGCCAAATTGAGTCCAAATAAAAAAAAGAAAACAATTTTTTTCGCTAACTTGGCGATATGTCGCCAAATTGGCAGCAAATACTTGACGACCAAAAGCTTGGCGATATATTGCCAAGTGGTCGCGCCAATTCATATCACTTTTGTCTGCATTGAAATGAACACTGATTTACTCCATAAAAGGGGTAAAACACCTCTTGGAACATTCGAATGCAACCCCAAGGGGAGATGCACAAAAATAAGCTAAAAGAGAAAATAAGAACAATTTTGTTGCTCACAGAAACCAACAGAAATCTTACCAAAGTTTAAAAGAAGAAGAAAGTTTTCCTTCCTAGCTTTAAAAACAAAACAATACATTTTCCGAAATGAAACACTTTAAAAAGAACGATGCAATAACGCAATTGATACGATATTTGGTTAATCTGTGCTTTAGGTACCCTTTTCTCGCTAAATGGGCGATAGGCGCGCCAAGCGGGGTAACCCTGGCTATTTTGCGTAGTTTCTCTCAAAGCTTTCACTTCCGCGAGACACGCAAAAACGCGCCAAGTAAGGTCCCAAAGCATTTTCACCGGGAAAAAGACAGGGTTGCCAGAGAATTGAAACAAAAAAATACTACGCCTCCTCTAAAAAAAATATTACAAAATACTACTGTTTCCAAACGTTGCCAAAATCAATGTTGCTGAAATGCGAAATCTATGAAAATGAAAAAAAAAAAAAAAAAATCCGCCAAATCTTTTAATTAAGTCATTAGAATATTGGAAACAGGGTTGCCGGAAAAATACTACGCTCCTTATTTGGGCCGAGAAAATATTACCGTAGTATCAAAAATACTACGTCTGGCAACGCTGGAAAAAGAACGAAACAAAAATAGGTATGAACACGTAACCATGGTAACAACATGAAAAGTTGATTTCCGTTGATAAAATAATTCATTTCATGTCTCTTTTCAAACAAATTTTATTCTCGAGCCGAACCATTTTAGAATCGTTTGGCTTGCTTTACTGAAGGTAAGCCTTGAATTCCGGGATTCTAAAAACAATTGTTACAGCTCTCCTGATGATCGTAGAAACTTCGAAAAAACTTCATTTTGTGCAGAAAATTTCAAGCTTTCGAATGACATAAGACTTGAAAATGTGTATGAAATATTTCTTCCCTATTTTATCGAATTTCCGCTAAGAATTCGAATAGAAAAAGAACGAAATGGAATTTTCGAAAAATCGCTTCGAGGTGCAAAACTACATGCTACAAACTAATTTTGTGCCAAGTGGCATGAAAATCGACCGAACGGTTTTGGCGCTACGCGCGTAACAGACAGACAGACAGACAGAAAGAAAGAAAGACAGACCCACCTTCAGCTTTATTATTAGTAGAGATAATGAGGATGAACAACGAATAAAAAACATACCGTAAAGTCGGGTTACTTGAACCCACAAGGAGGTTACTTGAGCCCACAGTAAAATGATAAAATCTGGGTTTGGTACTAGCATTAGAGACTGCAGAGTGCTTCTACCTAGAGGAGAAACGAGGAACTACGTGCAAATCTTCAACTAATAAGTACCAAACCTAGATTTTATCATTTTACTGTAATGGGCTCAAGTAACCCCCTAGGGTCCAAGTAACCCGACTTTACGGTATTTAAATAGAATTTTCCATTAATAGCTGTGCTGGAAACTTCATTTTTACCTACCACCATTACTTAAATGATTATTTGTCCATAAGATCTAACCATGAAAATGCTTTCTCAGAGCAACTTATTTTCTGTTACAGGATTGAAGTCAAATCCCGAATGTTTGATGCCTGTCTTGTCATTGATGGAGGCTTATCTTTCCCATTCAATGATGGTTCCACAGCTCTTTTAGAAATAAATGATGAAGATGCTTTGCTTACTGTTAAATTACCACATTAGCTTTTTTCTGCTAGCAATTGGCCTTTTGTATGCAGCTATGTATAAGATCTGAAATGTGCCAGTGCCTTAAAAAGAAACTGAAGTAATTAAATTTTGAAAATTAATCTTCATCAAGTGAAGTTTGTTTTTAAACATTGAACTAATTTCATATTCTTATTATAAAGTTTTAAAATTTTTGTTCGTTTCATGAATTAAGTTGTATAAAAATGTTGCAATTTAAAATTGCCAAATTGTAAACACTTTATTATTTGAAGATTCCGGGCTGTTGTGAAGTGGTCTGAGTTCCAAACGTTTCGTGGCGGCCATCTTCAGTGGCGTAGAGGAAGCTTCCAGGGAAGATTCTTCTCGAGGACTGATAGTTTCTGAAGTGTTTGTAGCATTTATCAGGGAAGTGCCCTCTTCGTCCTCAGCTTCTATTGACCGATGAACGCCTGTGCTCCTTGTTCCTGTGGCTGAAACGTTTGGAACAATACCACTGAGACCACAGCACAACAGCCCAGAATCTTCTAATAATATTGACCCCGGCCGTGAAAGCCTTCACTCTTATATATAAACACTTTTACAAATCCAACTTTATCTGCTAAATTTTGTGCAAATGTTTTGCACAGTGTTGTGCAATTTACATGTGTTTCAAAAAATGTAAGGTTCAATGCATGAAAACGGAACAAGAAAAAAATACATCAAAAATCTTAAATCTTAAATTTGACCTAATGGGTAATTTTGACCTAAATAGCATTGATTTGTCCTGATGTAAACGGGCCCAAAAGTAATAATTTCAATCTGTAAAATCTTACTGAATTTTTAAAAGTGAAATGACTTGTTACTTCAATATGTTGTTTTAAATTATAGTTGTGTAATATATAAATTTTTAAATAAAAATTGTTTTGGTAATGAAAAAATAAGCTAATGTAAATACTGTGAATATATGAAGAAGGAATCTGACTTTTGACTTACACTGAGAGCTTTTAATGCTCTCTCTCTAGGGCTACAATATTAGGACCAGACTTTCAGGTTTGCATAGTTATTGGACAAAAAATGTGTTTTATGCGATGCATTACGAACTATTACTACCAGTGGCGTAGTGACGAATTTTTATACGAGGCGGGGGGTGGGGGATGTTGTTATAATTTGTTTGAAATTAAAAGTCAAAAAATGTAATTTTAGCCTTTTGTATGTGTTTAAACATGTAAATTTGTTGCTTCATGGGAAGGGGGGGGGGCATGACAACCTATCTTGGCTATGCCATTGATTACTCGTCTATTTATTTAAAATTGGCATGAAAAGACCAAATAAAACTCCCACTCTTTTTCCTTTCTAGTTGTTATGGTTACAGCATTATGAATTCTTTCTCCTTGTTGCCTCTGCAATCAGGCCCGTCATTTGGGGGGGGGGGCAGGGGTGTAATTGCCCCCCCCTGGCTTTGAGAAATTAATGTATTTACATATAAGTGGGCATGGTTTTTGCTGTTTTCCGATGAAATTGCATTGTGTTTTCACCCTTTGCCCCCCCCCCCCTGGAAAAACTTAAAATGAGGTTCCTGTCTGTAATGCATATAATGATTGGTTGATCTTCCAGTGGTAACAATAACAGAGAAATTTAAACTTTTTTTTATACATTGGCAAAAATACAATTTGAAATTAAAATTTAAAAAAAATTAAGAGGCATAATTATTTTTTAAAGATGTTTGAGCAGACTATAAAATGATGTAAAAAGAACTAGGGAAATCTGTAAAAAGTACATTTCAATCTTAGCATGGATTTCTAAAGTCTGACTTCATTAAGTAAATTATTTTTGAACTGTTAAAGTATTTTCAACACTGATTCTTACTAAGTACTATTAATGCTTTAATAACTACACAAGCTATCTATTACCCTATTTCTTTCCTAAAGTCATCTCTGTATCCGTATATTCGCTAAACTTTTATGTCTTTTATTTTTGATAAATGTGAAAAATGTATTTTAATGTATTCATCCCTCATATCATTGTCACTTTTTAAATTAATGTTAATATCGAGTCGCTATCTATGGTATGTAATTTTAAGGCTAAAAAGCCAGCTATCTATCTAGGTTGCAAAAAGCAGCATAAAGCAATAAAGTTTTGTTTTCACTGCATAAAATTTTCTTAATGATGATCAATATCATCACTTAAAATAATTATTCTGTGCTTTGTCTTTGATGTAAGGACAGAAATCATGATTTGCCATATTTGTTCAATTATAATGTTAATAAAAGCTAGAGAAAAGCATGAAACTTAATTTTATTGTTAGTTTCTTTTTAGTTACTTTCCATTGGAACTATTTTCAATTTGTCAATATAGTAACTCTGTTAAAAAACATTTGCCACTGCCCTAAATGCGATAAAATTGTAAATTTCCCAGAACAAATTCCTATTTGAATGGAGAATGAAAAAATTTCCTTCGAAAAAAATATTCTCCTTAATCCTCAAAATTATGTCGAGAAAAAATAAATGCTGCCAAATTTAGGATTCATTTGGTATCACTTTCCATTACGAGATATGTCAGTTGTTGAATGAAAATTATGTGTTTTACTTATTATTTTTAAGTGTCTTATTTAGCTTAAGTCTTAAGTAACTTAGCTTTAAGTTTAACTGCACATTTAAAACGTAAATAAGTGTTTGCAATACATATTTTATTAAATTATATACTTTGTTTACTAATTAAAGTTTTCTAAAGAAAAGAATTACCATTAAAATTTGTTAAAATTAATCTTCGACTAAGTTTTTAGAAAATTGTCTAAATTACTGGCTAACAGTTTGCTATCTCTAGTGTGGGCCTTGGAAAGGAGATGATTTATGAAGTGAAATCCTTTGGCACATCGCTATAATAGCCGTTAATAACATTTTTTTATCTCTTTGTTTTTTGTTATCTGTTGAACACAAATTTACTTTTCTTGTAAATCTCTCCACTAAACATTTTCTGTTAGCTAGGTAGTGGTTTTTGCAGAGCACCGTGAAACATTCTATTTTAGAGCTGCCTGCCAGTGATTAAATCAAACATTGACCTTTAGCAATTTGTCATCAGTTTTTAATATGTTACTTTCATAAAATTTTGGTTGTAAATGTGAGGCTCCATATCATTTCCTCGCAACTTGATAAAAATTCGTAGAACATCATTGCATTCTTTGCAATTAATAATTATACATATGTTTGTTTGTTTATTTGTGTTTTTTTTTTTTTTTTTTTGAAATTTGAAACGTTTCTTTTCCTTTTTGTTAGGTAATTATAATCATTAATACCTACTAATATTTTACTTAATAATACTTAAATTTGAAAAGTTTTTGAAAGACTACAAAATAACAGATCTTATTTAATAAGATGATGATTAATTTCAATGAACTCTTAAATAACTTAGTTTTATGAATAGTCGTTGCAGTGAATCAGTATGCTATGTATATGCAATATATGTACTGTAAAAAATGTCTTTGCAATATTATGAACTAAATAGGAAGATGATTTCCTTCGATTGTTTTTCGTTACCAGGTTGAATTTGTGTATTTCAAATTTTTCCGTGCTGGTGTGATGTCTGTTTGTACAGATAATACAAAATGTAAATTAACTGTAAAAAATAATTGTAAAATAACTGGAATATCAGAATTTCAAGATTGTTTTCAAATTATTATTATTTTTATATGTTTCATAATTTTAAAGTGATTCTTTTGTAGTCAATTGCATTGTGTACTTTTGTATATTATGTGTACAAAACATATTCTTCTGCTGTCAGAGAGATTTTCTATTTTTATTAATGTATACACTTTGTGATAATCATTGTTTAATTAAAAAATAATGAACTATTCTTAGTTTTATTTCTTTCTTTTTATTCTCATAACCTAATTAATTAATCAAACCACATTATGGTAAGTTTTTCTTAATTGTATAAGCATTTAATTAATGTTTATGATTAAAATTAGAGATGCACCGATAAGCAAATTGGCCGATTACCAATTAATCGGCCAATAATTGGCAGAGCCGATTAGTGGTCATGAGTAATATTTTTAATGCTACTAATTTCTACATCACTTTTTTTTCACAATTTTGATTTTAAGAATAATTACTAATTTAATTCTGAGTGATTATTTATCTCTATTTTTCTAATTTTCACTAAATAATTTCATAAAATTTCTTCGAGCAAGTTTCCATATTATTGCTCATAAACTTACATTATGTTAACTAGACATGAAAATTAAAAACAAAAATAGGGAGGATGCTGTGGTGAAATGGCTAATTTTGGATCATTGTAATGCCTTTTTTTTTAACTATTGGTCGCCACTTAATTTAAGACTTTACTCTGTGTGAAAATTGTAAGGTTACCTAAAAGCACTGTTCTATAGGAGAAAAACGTTGCAACAGTGTATATCTGATGTGTTTATAGATAATTACATTTATTTACTGGTAACATATTTATTTACCATAATTTTTGCTAAAGGTACACTTAAAAAAGTGTATTTAAGAAAATATTTTTCTCACCGATTAATCAGCCCAATTTTTATGATTTTAAGTAATCGGCAAGCAGCCGATTATTTCCGATTTATCGGTGCTACCGATTAATCGGTGCATCCTGAATTAAAACATTCTTAGGTTTGAATTTCACAATACAGTACCACAGAGTATACCTTCTTTATACTGCTGTGCTAAGCGCAAAAGTGGTATCTACAGACGATCTCATACTTAGATATTGTTCTCTAAAGTTTTGCGCCGTCATGTATTTGATTCAGGAGGAACGTTTTCAGATTTTTTTTGAAAAATACTTCCCGTTCTCAAATGATCATAAAACATTGCATTTACATAAAATAAGTTACAAAGAACTATCTGAGGACAATAACTCGTGCACAAACTTTAATACTAGTACTACAGTGAACTCTCACTTATACGCCGCCTCATTTATGCGCCTTTTCCACTTATACGACGATTTTGAATGTTCCCAGCACATTCCATAGCAAAATAAGGATAGTATCATTCGTTTATGCGTCACTCTAAAGATAAATATTTCACTTATGCGCCGAATTTTCCGAAAAATGAAAATTTTCTTTAAAAAATAAGATTTTTCTTCTCTTTCCTCTTTAATCTTTCGCTTTTATTGCTCGCGAAAGGCATTTTTTCCGCATGAACTAGAGTTCGAAGAGGGACAATTACCTATTATGGATCGTTTTAAAGGGAACAGTTTAATTAGGTGTGCTACAATTTTTGTTTTCCCTTTATCATTGTAGTTAAGTTATAGTTATTGCCAAATCGTAGTAATATGTCCTTTTTCCAGAAAATATTCTTATTCATTCTCTCATATGTTGCATTTTAGTCCTTTAAATAGACTTGTTCACTTATGCGCCTTTTTCTGTTGGTCCCTTGGGCAGGCGCATAAGTCAGAATTCGCTGTAGTAACTATTTCTAACATATTATTAAACGACATAAAACCAAAAAACTAAATACAAATTGATTTGAGGTAATTTAGGATCTATACAGTGGTGGATAAAAATTGCATCACTTGCAGAAACTCCAATTTTAAACAAACCAAATAAAGTTTTTTTAAATTCATCTTCTAAATATAGCTGAGAATAAGAGATAAATTTCAACAATAAGTTAACTATGGACTGTAATTTTATATATTTTCGTCTGAGTATCTTTTTATTTTTGAAGATATTAGCATTTCTTTTTAAAATATCAATTTTCCTCGCATATTTTTGGCTAATAATGCACAGAGTTTTCTGTCAAACTTTCCGACAACTTGACATCATATATAAGACTCATTATGCTACAATTTGAAATGAAGATTCTGAAAATTTCATGAAATAGTATGAAGTTGCATTACAGTTATTCTCAGATAGAGACGAATCGTAAGGGATCGAGCCAAGGGCGGATCCAGAAATGCTTCAAGGGAGGGGCAAAAAAATTTTCGAAATTGAAATCTTAAAAGATGCAGACTATATTTGGTAGATAACTTAGAGATAGAGTGACGGTTCATGACCTCTTCCACGGAAGTTGTTTTGAAATTAAAGCTCTAAACATGCATTTTAAGCAGTATAATATTTTAAGAAAAAGGGAAGGACTCAGGCCTGTCTCGGAAATCTTTTAATATTTAAGTTTTAAAATTCCATCCTCTAAAAGCGACACCAAATTCCAATTCCGCTGCTTTTCACTCAGTGCTGCTGCATGTGCATTCATACATATCATTTTGCTGCCTCACAGAGGGGTGGGGTATGACGCCTCTAGCGCAGCCAAGGGGTGATAGGGGCGTCATACCCCACCCCTCTGTGAAACAGAAAAATGATATGTATGAATGCAATGCACATGCAAGTGAGAAAAATTGCTGTTTTCAACCTTTAATTTCAAAAAATTTCAGATGACACTCCCACCTCCCTATGAAAACTGCCCCTCTACGCCACCGTTTTCAGTGATGTTTTCTGGTGCTTTATATTAGGGATGCACCGATTAATTGGCATTACCGATTAATCAGCCACTTTGCCGATTATTAATAATCGGCAAAATCGAACAAAAAAATATTTTTCAAATATTATTTTTGAAGTATACCTTCCCTAAGAAACTATGATGAATAATTTTTTTTCAGTAATAATAATCCTCACAGTTGATATGAAGGTTATTTTAATTTTAATTCTCCTACTCCTATTTTAAAATAAATATACATAGACAATGTCGCATCATTTTTCATGTGGCGATAGTTTTCTCCTTAGCACAGTGCTTTTAGATATCCTCTCATTTTCAAAGAATAAAAGTATTGAAACAAATTGCTACTAATTATTGAAAAATATGAATTAAAAGTATTCCTTAATTGGAGTGCTCACCACAATTCCTCCTAGCCCCCCCCCTTTTTTTTTTTGAATTTTCATGTCCAATTAACCTAACTAACAATGTGTTAATAATATTGACAGTAATATGAAAATTGGTTCTAAGAAATTTGATAAATATTAAAATTATTTTGTGAAAACTAGGAAAATGGAAAAAAAAAATCTGCTCTCAGAAATAAATTTCTTACTATTTTTAAACTTGGAATTGTATAAGAGAGAAAAAACAGTAATGGTAAAATTGGTAATAGAAAAACAGTCTTCCTTATCCTTAATCGGCCCAGCCGATTCATCGGCCGATTATCAACAGCTGATTAATCGGTAATCAGCTAATTTGCTTATCGGTGCATCCCTACTTTATATTAAACTTTGCAAATTTTATACCCACCTTTAATCCGTCGTATAGCTTTCCGGGTTGCTATGATTCGCACGCGAGAGAAGTGTCTCATTTCCCGTTTCGATTCTGTTAGTTTCTCTCCATCCGCACACATCGTGGACCGGCTTCACGCAATGAGTCAATGACCATTCGAAATTTTTAGGCCAAATAAAGTTCTAAACATCGTTGTGAACGTAAAATCCATCAATTCGTCTCAAAAATGTTTTTTGGGAAAATTTTATTGGAGATAGCTATGGAAGTCATTAAACTACGTTATCAATACGAAATGTAAGTACATCTATTAGAAACTTGTTTCTGGCCGTTTGGCTCTAAAGCTGCAACAATCTTTCTTGACACCGAATGAAGATGATAGTTTGTTTTGGAAGCTCCCAGATAAAAGTTTTTAATTTGGAATACTGAGCAGAACAATGGACCTGTTGAATCAGCTTGGAGAATCACATATGACCCACGGGCCGTAGATTAAACACCACTGCTGTAAATGCAGCTTCCCTGCGATTGTAGCAATATTGCGGTGAAACAAACTTTTCATCCTTAAAATCATTCATCAGTAACGACTTTTTTTTTATTATTCTGTAACTATTACAAAAATATAGCATCTACAGTTAACAAACTAGGATTTAGTAACTACATTCCAGCCTTTTGATTAGAAAAATTTCGAAATTCTGAGCGAAACTCATACATGAAAATGAAATTGAATGGTAAAAGTACAGTGCCCGCCGCTAATTAAAATCACATTCGTTCTGAGGACATTTGATTTTATAAAGCGGCAGATTTTATAAACCGGCACACCTACACTTGAAAAAAAAAGATTTAAAAGTTTCAATTATCTGAAAAGCAAATGAATTACTATTTGCATATAAGGTTTTAAAAGTTTCAAAATAGTGAACTAAATATGATTCACATTTTTATTTGCACAAGAATCTTAAAATACTAATGCTGTTTGATTAACAGAATTTGAAAGTGACAGTTCTATATCGTTTGAGAGTTTTTAAACGTTCTTATAATTTTCAACATTTTCTCCTCTTTGCTCCTAACTGCGTTATTTGACATCAAGTGATTTTCTGGCACATACTGAAGAGGGCAAATTTGGCCCTGTGATTTCTTCACCTTCGAGGCAGGCGCGGATCCAGAGGGGGGGTCATGGGGGTCATGACCCCCCCCCCTTAACCGACAAAATATAGCAAAAAATTGCATTTTTGGTACTTAAATTACGAAAAAATTGTCAAAACCCCCCATTTTTGCCCAAAAATTGCACTTTGACCCCCCCTTTCCGAAAATGACCCCCTCCTTAGCCAGAAGCTGGATCCGCCCTTGCTTCGAGGGCACTCTTCATCTGAAACATAATAATTGTTGTTTTCAAATTTTAGCATAACGCTTTCCAAAAAATTGATTTTATTAAACGGCATTGGTGATTTTAATAAAGGTTGTTTTTAACATGTTTTGATATTGTAAGGATTTGGTTCCTGCAGATATGATTTTAAATAGCGGCTGAATTTATAAACCTGTGATTTTATTAGTGGCGGTTACTGTATCTTGAAATGAAAGTGTGAATGCTGTAAATGTAGTTTTCTTGCCATGGTAGTAGTATTGCGGGGAAACAAACATTTCGATTGTTAAAATCGGTGGTTCCTAACTTTTTTTTTTTAAACCGAATGCCGCACTTCAAATAAAGACTTTCTTTGGCTGAAACGCATATAAAATTTAAATACATTTTATTCCCCCCCCCCTCCTCCACAGATAGCACGGGAAACCACGGAAAGGGCAGGAAAATCATAAACCAAGGATTACTTTCATTATTACTACTTGCCTATTATATCAATACGAAATGTACATCTATCTTTGAGAAACCAATTTCTCTCCATTTGGCTCGTGAATTTTCCGGAGGAGATAAGGAAGGGCGAGATGGGAGAGGTAATGCAACAGGTAACCCCGCACCATCAGATGCATATAAGAGGTCCTATAATGCATATTTACAGTTTCAATTTCGAAAATTTTTCCGGAGAAAGCTTCCGAACGCCCCACCTCTACGTCATAACAAATCGTCTCAAATTTCTTTTTTAGGACCTAAAGCTCAAAAAATTTTCCAGGAACTGACCCTGGCTTCAGTCCGCCTCACGGTAAAATATGTGTGTAAGTTGTTATTAGTGTGTAAGTTGTACCATTGTTAATGAGTGTAACGTTATACAACTTCTGGAGTTCGCTGTTCTGATTTTAAGAAAACTCTAATTGTTGGAGAATAATTGCACGCAGCCGGTGTAAAGTTCCATTTAGCGATGAAATTCCTGGATTATTATTCAAAACGCATTCGTTAGGACAAACATCGGGTAGAGCTCTTGAAGTCTTATGAACGTAACCAAATAGGCATTAACCGGCCGAGTGGTCAAACGCGCTTGCCCTGTTCTGGACGCGGTAAGTTCGCAGTTCGGGGTCCAATCCTATCGTGTGTCGTTAAAATAACTTACGAATTTGTGTGAAATTGATTGGTGGTAAATCATTAACCTGACAAAACATCAAATGAACGAATAATTGAAAGTAGTCTTCCAGCCTAATGAATATCTTTTTTCTTCTTTCTTTTAACAGTGAATTATGGTGTAATCTTACACACAGAAACTGGTGAAACGTTGTGCTATAGTTACATTACCAAGATGTAACCTTACACCAAATTTATCAGCTAAGTTACTCCATACTGCCATGCTAAGCACAAAAGTCGTATCTGCACTTTTTAACCAAATTGAGTTATCGCCACCAGGTGGTTCTTTGTGACGTATTTTACCCACAGACCAAGTTTTATGGTCATTTGAGAACATAAAACATGTTTTAAAAAAATTCTTAAAAAGTATCATCCAAATCAAATAGGCGCAAAACTTTAAAGAGTTTTTCCCAGTTTCATCTCGACTGCAGATACCACTTTTGCGGTATCACTTTTGCGGCACGGCAGCATAGTGCTGCCACCATATTTATGGAGTAAGATTACACAATTTTTTTTACAGTGCTTAACATCATTAAAAAACTTTAAAGGTTTCACTTTTAGGGCCTCAATTTTGGAATTTTTCCCGGAAGTGCCTTTAATTCCAACGCTTCTTTAACATTATTAAAATTGTGTGAAATTTTGTTTTTAGGACTCCAATATCAAAACATTTACAGAAAAGAGTTACCCGTACCCCATCCTTTTTCCTAATGTCATCAAAGATTACCCTACCTTTGCGTACACCTTTGAAGCTCCTAATTTAGGCGAGTCTTTAAAAATAAAAAATTTCAAATTATATCCAGCTCCAGCTCATTGATATGTCTTTCACTTACTTTAGATCAATTTTGCAAATTTTCCCGATTTTTTTAAGTATTCAAATTTGTACTATACTGGAATCCAAGCTGCGACTTTTGCAACACTGAACAGATATCTTACCGTTCAAACGAACGAGTTCAATGAACGCGTAAAAGAAATGAACGATGCTCTGATGAACGAATCAGTAAAATGAACAACATTGAACATCCCGAATATGAACAGAATAAAATGAAACAAGTTGGATCTGATTTAACTGGTGCAAATTAGTTACATAACTACCAAAGTGCAGTGCAAAAGTAATAAATGCCCCCCCCCCCTCGCCCTACTGCTCCAGATTTTTTTTAATGGCATAAAAAGTTCCCCTTAGTGTGAGTCACGCATGGAATAATTCATAGTATTTTGCTCAGTGTCAATTTATCAGTTTCAATATTATCTATGGTAATATTTACTTTGAAAATAAAAGTATTTTGCAGCTCATTTCAAGCACCTTTCCCTTCCGTATCAACACATGATTGATTTTACAAATTTTCGTGTTTTCACTGTTTGACGACAGAATTTCCCTACTTCTAGGACCACCACAGAATGCCGAATTTCCATATAAATAGAGAGGATGTTTTCCAACAAATAAACCGGTAGTTTCTTTTAACAGACTGTGTAATATTTCGGTGGGCGGGTGCCTGTATGAATGGGAAGCAACTGATCCGTTACCGAGAGATATGTTACATATTGGACAGATTGTTCGATTGTGGCGGGCTTTATAGAAGAGCGCCGCATTATGAGATCAGTTGTTAGAGCTAATTCTGGTCATTAAAAGAATTTCCCTACTGCTGTGTGTTTGACTTCTTTAATATCGGTAAGTTTGTTTTGGTGTAAATTCACATTTTGAATTCTATCAAACTTAGGAAAGACTTTTAATAATGTTCAAGTTCAGGAGAACCTTTAAGGCCAGCATTAAGCTTTTTTGTTATAACTCTGTTTAAGCAATACCTCAACTCTGTACCTCAGAACCAGACTAACGTAAGTCCATTTTCGTCATTTTTCGGTAGAGGGGAAAAACGATTGTCGAATACATTGTTTTTCCCCTCTACTGAAAAATGACGAAAATGGACTTACGTTAGTCTGGTTCTGAGGTACAGAACTATTATAGATGACATTGCAATAATAACAAAGGATAGAATTTCTTACCATTTTCTCTCCCCTTCAAAACTAGAAAGATAATTTTAGTGAACATTACAAATAAGGAAGTACCTACATGTTTACATAATCAATTATAATGCACTTGATATCGTGAAATTAAAACAAAAATCAGTAATTTAACTTCTGAAGGTTAAACTAACAGGAATAAAAACTAAATTTAACGTGAAAATAAAATTAAAGAAAAAACTCAGTATAGTGACGAAGTTGAAAAAAAATAAAAACTTAATTTATCAAAAGATAATCAACTTCAGATGCATAGAAGATCGCCCAAAGCTCCTTTGAATTAGGAAAAAAAAAAGAAAGATTAACGACACAAAACCAGGACTCCCTGGGAATCGAACCCGTGACCACAGGTTTACATAGCAAAACTTCTACATTATCAATATATCTGTTATGAATCTCAGATAAAACTATCTTTTCTACATCAATTCGCAACGACCTGGAGGGTGTATTCTAAATATTCTGCTGAAATCATTTTAATGTGTTTGTATTTTTGTTGCTTTTATATAGTTTTCTTAGTACAATTTCAGACGTCAACAAATCATCATAGCTCATTACAAAAGCTATTCTCTATATTTATCCGTCTTTAAAAGGGTATAAGAAAGTGTCGAAAAATTCATTGAGAAAAACTAAAAATGCAAAAAACAAAACTATGCATTTTACAAATAAACTTTTAACCAGTGTACAGAAGTATACGCACCCATTTCTTTTTAGTTCTCTATCTGGAAATATAATAAAATAAGACGCTTGCGCTTGTGTGTGGCATACGTCCCAAGTAAATGGTAAAACCTAGAACAGGGGTCCCTAAACTTTTCCCATTCACGGCACCATTTGACGAAATATATATATATATATGAGCGATTCCATACCAAATCACCGAATGGGGGTCGCACGACCGACTCGGATTTTTTTTTTAATTTGGTACACAGATTGATGGTATAGAGGTATGAAAAAGCCCAAAAGGAAAGTTACCTGCTCCACTTATTTTCTGAGATACATGCCCTCAAAGTTTGTCCGCCACGTCAAAATACTAAAAAAGTAATGTTATTTAATCATTTTTTATAAAAAATCGTACTCATGCAAAATAAAAGTGTTAGATATCTATGGAAACTAGTTACTCCAGGCATTCTGAAAAAAAATACTAGAACGTTCATAATGAAAATTGCCAAGGTACAGGGCTCTTTGAAGTTGTCACCACAAAAACTTGATTTTGCAGATTTTGCTAAAATTCAGGCATTTATTACAAAAAAAGGCAAACAAAACCAAAGGTTTTCTCACTTTCTGGTAGTGTACAGGTCCTCCCTGTAAATTGCTACGCAATAAATTTTTTGGGTTTCTCACTCCTTCTTGGAAATATTTTAGCTTAAAAATAAGCCATAAGGCAAAAAATGCGTTTTTGGCCATCTTGGCAGCCATTTTTCTCATAAAGGGGGAGCAGTAGAAACTTTAATTTTTTTTTAAAACAAGCCACTGATATGTTAGCTATTCACAGGAAAAGAGTTTACTTTTGGTTATTTCTCCCATTAAGAGATATCATGCTGACAGTATATGCATGTTTTTCGCGACGACCATATGCTTTTGTTCCCCCTCTCATGGACTTAAAATTAATTAAACCAAAAAATAATTATATATTTATTATTAGTTGTATTATCTACTCAATATGTCATGAAATTTAATTTATTAAATCATTGAACAATAAATTAGATAATTGATGAAAACAAGAAAAAGTATTTCTCTGATGCCTGAGCATTATGCATTCATAATTATAAAGCACTAAATACTTTCTTGAGAAATTAATTAACATAAATGAGCTCTAAATAGTTATATTATAAGCAATACCCAATCTTGTGATTGGGATACTCCTGTTTTTAATTGAAGAATTTCTTGAATATCACATGAATATCAGGAAAATAAATGAGGTCTTTTCGTTTGATGTAGGATACTTTATGACAAATTTCATTTGATGGGCTACTAACTGAGCATGGTGATAAAGAGCTATTAATTTCAGCATCGAATTCCATTTTACCTTATTAACAGTTAAATATTTATAAAATAATTGAATTACTAATTTAATATAAAGCCATGCTTGAAGAATTAAAATTAGTGCAACTAATTTATTCCCATACTAATCTTTACAAAACTGACATGTGTTGAGCACTGATAAGAACTGACAAGAATAAGTTTACTCACTAAAATACTAGTTCACAGATACTATAAAGCGTACATTCTATTTTCTACAAAATAATACTGCAACAAAGAACAAGGGTATAAAGGGGTAGGTACTAAAGAATTTCTTGAAAAATCAATTAAAATAAAGGAGCTTCGAATATTTATCTCATAGGCAATACCCAATCTTGTGATTGGATGTTCCTGATTGATGGCTATAATCAGGAGGATACCCTTGTTCTTTGTTGCAGTATTATTTTGTGGAAAATAGAATGTATGCTTTATAGTATCTGTAAACTAATATTTTAGTGAGTAAACTTTTTCTTGTCAGTTCTTATCAGTGCTCAACGCATGTCAATTTTGTAAAAATCAGTATGGGAATAAATTAGTTGCACTAATTTTAATTCTTCAAGCATGGCTTTATATTAAATTATTTATTTAATTATTTTGTAAATATTTAACTGTTAATAAGGTAAAATGGAATTCGATGCTGAAATTAATAGCTCTTTATCACCATGCTCAGTTAGTAGCCCATCAAATGAAATTTGTCATAAAGTATCCTACATCAAACGAAAAGACCTCATTTATTTTCCTGATATTCATGTGATATTCAAGAAATTCTTCAATTAAAAACAGGAGTATCCCAATCACAAGATTGGGTATTGCTTATAATATAACTATTTAGAGCTCATTTATGTTAATTAATTTCTCAAGAAAGTATTTAGTGCTTTATAATTATGAATGCATAATGCTCAGGCATCAGAGAAATACTTTTTCTTGTTTTCATCAATTATCTAATTTATTGTTCAATGATTTAATAAATTAAATTTCATGACATATTGAGTAGATAATACAACTAATAATAAATATATAATTATTTTTTGGTTTAATTAATTTTAAGTCCATGAGAGGGGGAACAAAAGCATATGGTCGTCGCGAAAAACATGCATATACTGTCAGCATGATATCTCTTAATGGGAGAAATAACCAAAAGTAAACTCTTTTCCTGTGAATAGCTAACATATCAGTGGCTTGTTTTAAAAAAAAATTAAAGTTTCTACTGCTCCCCCTTTATGAGAAAAATGGCTGCCAAGATGGCCAAAAACGCATTTTTTGCCTTATGGCTTATTTTTAAGCTAAAATATTTCCAAGAAGGAGTGAGAAACCCAAAAAATTTATTGCGTAGCAATTTACAGGGAGGACCTGTACACTACCAGAAAGTGAGAAAACCTTTGGTTTTGTTTGCCTTTTTTTGTAATAAATGCCTGAATTTTAGCAAAATCTGCAAAATCAAGTTTTTGTGGTGACAACTTCAAAGAGCCCTGTACCTTGGCAATTTTCATTATGAACGTTCTAGTATTTTTTTCAGAATGCCTGGAGTAACTAGTTTCCATAGATATCTAACACTTTTATTTTGCATGAGTACGATTTTTTATAAAAAATGATTAAATAACATCACTTTTTTAGTATTTTGACGTGGCGGACAAACTTTGAGGGCATGTATCTCAGAAAATAAGTGGAGCAGGTAACTTTCCTTTTGGGCTTTTTCATACCTCTATACCATCAATCTGTGTACCAAATTAAAAAAAAATCCGAGTCGGTCGTGCGACCAACTTTTTTTTTTTTCGGTGATTTGGTATGGAATCGCTCATATATATATATATATATATATATATATATATATATATATATATATATATATATATATATATATATATATATATATATATATATATATTATATATATATATATATATATATATACATATATATATATATACATATTTATATACCCGCTTTGGGAACTCATAGCCTAAAAACATGAAATTTGGTGAACAGATTTAGTTTTGCAAACAATATGTACTTCAAAGCCCAATTTTTGATAAATCATCTATAGAAAAGTTATTTAATGTTTTCTATAATTTTTAGCACACTTTCATCCTACTGGCACCGTACTAATTGCTCAGTTATCCTTTTCAATGTTGTTGAAAATAGCGAAACTCCCCACCCCCCCCCTTTTTTTTCTTAATTTTTTATTGAAAGTTATAAATCATTTAATAAGCTTACAAAGAAAGCCTATACCAGCTTTTTTAAAAATTAATATTCATTATATACAATCAACTGAGTGATATTTTACCAGTTTTATTGCAAACATTTTTAACCCTACACTGCATAATTTTTTATTTTTCGTAGAAAAAAATATATGTGTTTGTCAATGTAATAAGAAAACATGGAAAAATATTTAAAAAAATTTAACTCTAAATTTTCACCCCTTTCTAATTAAAAATAGTTTTGTTGCCAAATGGCTACACCATGCATTCAACAGATAAAAATGATTGTAAATGATAGTCTTGAAATTAGTTCTTTTTTGTAAAAAAATAGAGGAATTTAACATTTGGTGCACTTTACTCTTGTAATCCTTTACATTTTGATATTTTACATTATTTTTTATATGTACTTGTGGGCCATTCCATGAAAAGTGAAACCAATTGGTCAAAAATTCATATTGAAGTTATGTTGCTATGTTATACATCATTTTAAAGCTTAAGATGTATATTTTAAGAATCCTGCATTGTTTTTTTGGTGAAAGTTAGAATAATACTTGTTTTCTTAGTTGGAAGTACGATATTCACGAACTTGTAAAAATCAGAAAAAAGAACACATTTTCAAATGCATATTTCTCATCGAAAAATAAAAACAAAAATAACTACTTGTAGCACAATTTTAACTACTAAGACGGTACTATAATAATATGCACTTATTAATTTTTTTTGAATTGATCTAAATGGTGTAATTGAAGTTTGAAAAAAAGAAGTTTGATGTTACGTCTGTAACAAAAAAGAAGCAAAAGTTGTCATTACGTCCTAAAAAATCAAAATTAAAAAAAACCCTTAATGGTCCTTTTGGCAAATTCTTACAGTAATTGCCCACCATAGTTAAAAATCTTGCAGCTGATTTAGTTTTTAAATTAATGCTGTTACAGACGTAACATTTCGGACATAACAAATGGCTCCATGTTACGTCCGTAGCAAAAGTAAATTTCCAATTAAATAGGTAAAAAGCACAGGATGAGAAATACATGTATATAGCATAATATGGTACGAGTACTTAAGTTTCTGGTATTCTGATTTTGAAATTTTTAATTATGTCGGCATGTAATTGAAATTTATTTCTTAAGATTAATAAAATACACATATGGTATAACTGATTATAATTTATGCCTCAACTGGCATTTTTTTTGCTACGTTACATGGAGAGGGAGCTGTGGATGGAGTTGGGGGTATGGTCAGGCACCAGGTGTGGCAGAGAGTAAAATCTAGAACAGCATTTGTCAACGACGCTCTTTCCTTTTTTCAGTGTGCAAACTCCATTGCAGAAAAAGTTAAAATTCTTTGTATGCCCCAGGAAAATGTTTTAAAGCTGACGCCAAAATTGGAAGAACGGTGGGCTAACATCGCGAATTTGCCAAAAGCCCGCGAAATGAATTGTTTTCGAACAGAATACGAAAATGCCGTTCGAATTTCGAGAACGTCGGACGAAAAAAAGGACACATTTTTTCATTCAAAAAAAAAAAAAATTATCAAAATTGACCAACTGTCACCAAGAAGGTTAAATTTTAGTTTGGTACTAGAGTATTCTGCTATATCATCCAACATTTTCAAATTTTTAAGTTCTCCTAAGATCAATCACTGATTCCAGGGAGGAATTTACTTTCCCGATTTTTTTATGTAGCAGCCCCATTATGCATTAATTTTAAGAATACAAATAAATAAATTTGTGTGAAGGCCCTTCTAAACTTTTCTTGTGTCAATCTTTCTTGGAAATAATTGTCTTAAGATGCATTAATTTATTGTTACATATTGACATATCGGCATATGCTCTCAACTCCCCCAGACTTACCCAAATTTTCTGAAACTGTTACAGTATAGCTTAAAATATTCAAATAATGTGTTACATAATTCTACTGTATTGTTTTAGCATAAAAATCTTTGTTTATTCCAGCTTTAAAATACTGTTTTCTACTTCCAAATCAGAGATGTTGCGTCTGTAACACCACTTTGTTTCGTCCGTAACAAGTTTATGAATTTTTTTCACAAATTCGGCAGTCAAAATCCACACAATCTTTATGGTTTTAGAAAGCTTGAAGTCTCTAGAACACGTATTTAAAAAAACAAGTTCAAAATTTCCGTATAATTCAGAGGAATATTGTAAGTTGTATGACATAGTCGAGTTTTTGCTGTTTTGCGAATTACGTCTGTAACAGGCAGTTTTTAATTTCTGTATTTTTTTGTAATTAAGCAATCTGCACGCAAATTTAATGTAGCATAAACATCATCAAGTTACACTACAGGAAAAAAAATTGAAGACTTTCATCCGCCCAAACCAGAATTATTTGTGTTCAAAGTCTGCGATTGTTACGTCTGTAACGATGGAATTGCCCTTGTACTTTCCGATGATCAATTCTGTCAAATCTGATGTCTTTTGGAGGCTCTCTCGCGCAAGCTTTCTTTCTTTTCTCTTTTATTTATTTTTTTTGGTTTCTAACTCTCTAGTTCCTCTGTAGCTAATGGTCTCTTTTTAATACGCTTTTATTAATTTCACATGTGGGTTTGTTTGTATGTATGTATGTATGTAACTCTGAATAAAAGATAAAATTTACGTTCTTTGCAAATATAAAAGTAATATATTTAATATTATTTTTAATACTAAAGGCTAAACTGTATTGCATATTGATGTATTATAAGTACATGTAAACTTAAGTGCGGATATTCAGTAGTTTTGAAAATCAGAGGGAAACCCGTGATAATCACAGCGCATTCCAATGTAAAAGCGTATTTTTTAGTTTTTTTTCAAAACTATATTTTAAAATTATTAATGACTTTACTTGTCCGTGTAAGCACAACGTTTGTGCTAACTGAAATCTAAAATGAACACGTTTTAAAGGCTTTTCCCTATTGATTTTTTATTTGTTCACTCTGTTGAACATCACCTAAGCATTGATTATTGCGAGGTCTTATAAACGGTAGAACAGCCGAAAGTACCACTTTTGGGTCCGCATGATTATATTATACCTTCCAAAAAGAAAAAGAAGCTAGCGCGAAACATAAACAAAGCACATACTTCATGAACTATAGAGATGAATCGAAGTGTTCTCTGGATGCTTACTGCATAATGTTGCCAAACGGCTACAGACGTGTATTATGTCCTAGATTTTTTCCAAATAATTATTTTGATGTAAAACGCATCTTAAACGAAAGATAAATGTTTATTTTATTCATGTTATTTTTTTAAAAGACGAAGAAAAATATTTCATTGTAAAAAATAATTTCAAAACACGGTAGTTTGAGTGATTTTAAAAGCTATCCATATGGATTCATTTAAGAGCATGTAACAGAGCAGTGCTGCCATGTATGGAGGATAAATGGTGATAATTGCTTTAAATATACCCAATACTTGCTTTTTATGCATTGAGTTGCCTTATGACTACATTCTGCTATTCATAAGGAGGACAAATTGTCCATGTAGCCAATTGGCAACACCATGCAGTGTAGGGTTAATTCAGCAAGAGCAATTAATTCAAATAAACTAAGCTAAATCTAGCATTCGCTACTGCATTGTAGGATATTAAGTAAAAAATTGTTTCAGACAGAATTATTTCTATTACAGTTGCAGTTGGAAAGGCGAAAAAAGGGCTTTATTTGTCTCACAATAAAACTCTTTACATTTGCAAAAGATGAAAGAACGCAAGCACAGCCTCTTAAAATGGAGTTTGGTTGCCATTGCTGTCCTGGCAATGACAGATAGCCTTTTTATTCCTCTTGTGGTAAGTATTTTGCGTAAAAAGTTAAAATTATGTTTGACTAAACGCCAATAACTGTATCATGCTATATTCTTGTCTTTGGAATCAAAAAAGTTAGTCTCTTCGCGGGATCAATCTTAAAGGAATCCAATTGAAAAAACAGCACTGAACTCTTTAGTGCGCCATCTATTGAGTAGCTGAATAAATAGAATGGTAGGTCGCCTCTTGCACTCATACCTTCTCCCTAAATTTTTATCTCCCCTGCAGAAGGAATAAACTCTAACGTCCCCTCTTCAAATAGTGGAAAAATTCTTTTTCATAATGGAGAAACATTATAAGAGAATTTCTCTAAACAGGCGGGTGTTTCCCTTCCCGAAACGGAGAAAAAAAAATCATTCCCGTCAAACAGTAGAAAAATATAAGCAGTTTGTGAATTGACGGAAGAATTTCTAAGAGTGTAGCATCCTTATGTATTGATAAGTTAAACGTTATTTGGCACTAATTTGAAGATGAAAATTGTCCATAAATGCTTAGAAGTTCCATATAGCTCCACCCCACCATCAATTCAGTGCAATAAAGTTCAACTATTCGAGAAAAAGAGCAAAATAATTTAACGAGTTGTTTAAATTATGCAAAATTCGTTACTACTCCACGTTAGATATAGCTCAAATTAATAAAAACTTAACAATGTGAACTAATCCTTCAAATGTTGATGGCATGTTTCAAATTGGTTCCGATTACATAAAATCCACCTGCCATATCTTTTTTTCTTTTCTTCAAAGACAAGCTGAAAGTCATTTTCAGACTCATCCTTAAAAATCGCCTCCTACGCTTCTGCCATTGCATGATACACATTTGTGCGCAGATCATTCCGAAAATGCTCATTCTGGAAGAAAAGTATATGAGTGTAGAGATTTATTCGTTGTGCCACGTACTTCATATAACTCTGATTTAGCTCCTAATGACTTCTTTATGTCTCCAAAGTCGGAAAACCAACTCCGGGATGGCGTTTCTCTCCTTCAGAGACAATGGCAGAAGCTTTGGAGGCGATTTTGAAGGATGTGTTTAAAAATATCCTCGAACGTGTCGTTGAAAACAGGGAAAAAAGGTGTGACAGGTGGAATTCATGCAATAAGGACCAATTTCAAAAAATGACATCAACATTTGAAGGACTAGCTTACGTTGTTGCATTTTGTTGATTTGTGATCATTCTTTATTGAACAGCCCTATAGTTATCAGTACCACCAAATCGCAACTCATAATCTTACCTGTTTTCATGGGAAGAAATAATATAAAAGAGGTTAGAAAAATACTGACGTAAAAGTGTGATAACATCAAGTTAAAAAAAAAGTCACAAAATTTGACATTGGAGTTTGGAGATTAGATACCTTCATCATCAATATGAATTATTTTCTAATAAAATTGTTCCAAACTACATTTTTATTCAAGCTATGTTGACCACTGCTTTGTTCCAATGGCCAATTTCAGTTAAACGTGATTGCATTTTAACGCAAATGAATTCCATAGGAATCTTGCATTCAGCTTTCTTGAGAAAAGAGAACACGGTAATAGTCTTCCTTTTCCTTTAGTTGATGACTTCGTTACTCGTACTCAGTGGCGCCCCGAACTAAAATTTTTGGGAGGGGGGAAAATTATCAATTTGATGAATGAAGTTCTTAGTTTTACCGAATGATAAAATACAAGCATGCGCACATGTCGTACATGCATAACATTTAGTGAGAAAAAACATTAGGCATCTTTTAAAAAACAATTCCAAAATCTAAAAAGAACAAATAATCTCCATGCTGCAATATTGTCTTCAAATTGCCGAATCGTCAGCAAAGTGTGCCGAATATGGAAATTATTGGGAGGTCGCAGTGACCTCCCATCGGGGCGCTCCTGCTCGTACTGACTTTAAGAAATAAATAAACTATTGAATGCATTTATCATTATATATATGTTACTTTTCTTTTTCTTCTATTATCTGAAATATTATATTATATCAGATTTTTTCATTTTTTTTTATCCTTTGTAGGTCTATCGCATATGCTATCAGTCCACTAGCCAGTTTGTTCCAGTAAGTTGATGATCTTTCCTATTTTTAAACTGTTCTTTTAAAAGTATTTTCGAATTTTCACATACGAAACTTTTATTGGGAAATATACATTTGTATCATTGATTCCAGGAATTAGAGTTCCATTTGTTAACTCAGCAATTAAAACAAAAGTAGAGGAGAAAATTTAATATAAATAGCGTAACGAATGAACATTCGATAACGTATAAAAGGTGTAAAAACAAATTTTAGGGTCTTTTTATTTTTAAATTACATGGTGATCAGGAAAAAAATGAAATCAGGTGGAGCAATGTCGGGTGACTACGTTACGTTTGGCAACTCACCGAAATTCATTCGGGTTCTCTTTGAGCAGTGTGTTCCTGCATAATCTTGTCTCAGAATGACACCTTTTCCATTGACAATCGCAGGAATATACTACTCACCCGATGTTGCGCCATCAGGTTTCCTTTAGTTTCAAATGCTACGGCACTTTTTTGGAGACTAAAACGTGAAAAATTCTCCAAAATCCAAAATACCATATTTTGCTTCTTATCAAATGATTTTTCAATACCTGATATTGGAAATTTGCACATTTGGTGTCAAAAGGATGCTGCATAAGGAGAGTTTTTAGATCATCGATTAAAAGGTAAAATTTGGTAAATATTTGTTTTTTTTTTCTTTGGAAAACAAAAAGCTTCCCTTCTTTAATATTTCCGCAATAAAAGTTGAAGATCAGCATTAAAAACATTTCTGGTGTTCTGGTGGTATTCAAGAAACTATTTTTAATACGCTTTTATTAGCTTCATATGGTGGGTTTGTTTGGATGTATGTATGCAACTCTGAATAAAAGATAAAATTCACGTTCTCAACAAATATAAAAGTAATATATTTAATTTTACTAAAGGCTAAACTATATTGCATGTTGATATATTATAAGTGTTTCAGTTGTTTGTATGTAACTCTGAATAAAAGCTGAAATTCATTTCCTTTGTAAATATAAAAGTAATGTATTTAAAATTATTATTAATGCTAAAGGTTAAACTATGATTTTGATCTATTATAAGTGCAAGTAAATTTAGCGGATATTCAACTTTTCTTTTTAATTTAATTAACTCTAAAAGCGTATTTTTTAGTTTTTTTTAAAACTAAAATTTAATTATTTGCTATATAGATGAGTGTTCAAGCAAATACTAGCTGGAAGAAGTTAAATGAATGAACGATATCGGAAATATAGACTGTAATCAAATTTGGTATTAGGGTACAAATGATGTCACGCTTTAAGGGGGGAGGGTTCATGAAATTTTGACTGTTTGTGACAAGGAGGACGGAGAGGGTAACAATAAATGTGACAACACACATTTTGGTTAAAGTAAAAGCCTTTTTATAGCAATATACTTAGATAACATCGAGTGACATGTTGTGACAAGGGGAGGGAAGGGGACAGTGAAGTGTGAGGCTTTGTGACAAAGGGAGAGCGGAAGGATGAATTTTTTTCGAAAAGAAATTTTTTAACTGAACTTTAATAACTTTAGTTCCTTCATGGGAGAAGTAATAGCCTTTATCAGGCCCGTCATTTAGGGGGTCAGGCTAAGGGGTGTCAAATGACCTTCCCCCCGACTTTGGGAAATCAATGCACTATCATTTAGGGGGTCAGGGTAAGGGGCTTCAGATGACCTTCCCCCCGACTTTGGGAAATCAATGCACTATTTTAATGTAAATTGGCGTGGTTTTTGCTATTTTTCGGGACATTTTGAATTGAGTGCACACCCTTTGTCCTCCCCCCCCCCTCCCGGAAAATTTCAAAATGACGACCCTGGCCCCTATCTTCCTCCCCTTTTTTACAGCACTAAGTTGTACACTTAAAGGATAAGCATTATTCATAACTAATCAAAAGAAACGACTAAAAATTACTGCACTTTTTTTTTTTTTTTGAAAATCATATGATCATTTTTTAATGTTTAACAGCTTGAATTTTTTTCCAAAGTGCTTTTACAACTTACAAAATGTCTATTAAGCTTCTGAAATAAGCACTTTTCAACATTCGAAGTTTTTCCCGAAGTATTTAACCTTACATTGCTAATTTCTTATTACAGAGTCAATGTGTTAACTGTCCTTTCCTTGCTCTACAAGGTTACGTAAGTATTTCTTTCCTTAATTGAACCAACAAAGAAGTGTACATTTCCTCTTGTATGTGCTTCGTTTTTGCATGAAAATTAAAGAAGATACATTTCATTAGCAACTAAGCTAAAATTGGGCAACTTGCTACTGAATTACATAAAATTCAGAAAAAAAAAAAAACAGTTTTAACCCATTAATGCCAAGCGTCCTTTTTTAGAACGGTCCAAAAAAGGGTCTGAATTTCCCCCAAATGAACATTTCAACCAAATAATAGTGTTCAATTAGTACCTTGGTATTGTTTCAATTCGTTATTAACAGATTGTAGCACATAACCGTTGTAAAGTGTGTATGGTCTTAATCAAAAATTACATCGTTTACAATCTCAAGAAAAAAAGCTAAGTTTTCAAAGTTATTCTCAGCTTCCCAGTTTATGTTAATTGCTGATTTTATTTCCTCTTATAAAATGTCTTTTTAAATATTATATCGTAAGCAGAAAAAAAAAATATTAAAAAAAGTATTCACCCTCCGGGGTCTATCGTAACTTTTAAGGGACAATTTTTCTTTCCTTAATAAAAAAATTACTTTTTACATGATATTTTTTTCTTATTTTTCCTGTCCATTAAACACTGTTTGTAACCAGTATACAAAATATCTTTGGGTAAAAAATATATCAGGCATTAATGGGTTAAGATCGTCAGCTCTCTGCTGCTCTACATCCAACTCCTTTTGGTTCTCAATGACCATAAACACACAGCATTACTTCTCTGACCAGATATTTCTCTCCTCTAACATGGGTTACACCATTTTTTAGGGGACGAGGGAGTTAAAAAAAAATTTTGTATTTACAAATACAGGGGCAGAAATAAACATGTGAAAATGAAGAATTCAAGCAGTCTTTCTTTTTTTTTTCAGTCTAAATTTGCTTAAGGGATATTTAGTGCTCATTTCTATATAAAACTTGAGAGTTTCGAATTCAAGGGCAACATACTATTACCCCTGATTCGTTTATTAATCTTTTTTCAATAGAAAAAAGTTGTTGTCCTGTTTTAACCTCTTACTTTAATCATGACAACGTTTATAAGTATAGTTCAAATACTAAATCTTGTGCATAATTGAGCAATTTTGGGGAAATCGTATAAGGTTTTGTTGTTAATTGCTTAAAATGTTAAAAAAAGATGTTTTACCCCACATCTGAAGCAAACTCTACTACGTAATATTTCTTTACTTTAAATTAGATTACTTGGTTTAAGGGCCCTTTAAAAACATTCTAAAGAAGCTCATGAGAACTTTTTTCATTAAAAACTTGTATGAGGGGCGAGCACCTTTTACTTTTCCGAGCCCCTCTCGAAAATTATTTCTGTATCCGCCCCTGGTTATAGCTGCTAAATTAAAAAGATTATAATCTTATAAGGAATCATTTAACACTTAGCTTGATTTCCTTAAAAGTATTGTGTATTCAAGTAATTAAGGCTCAGGCAAAGTAAAATTTAAAATATTGCTAATTATATAATACAATATGTTAAAAAGCATATCTTAATGCTATACTTTTTTTTTCCAGTCTTTTAGCTGTTTTGGAAATGTAAGTATAATTTATTTTTGTAATCTAAATTATTAACTCCTACATTTAAAGAATATCTTTGTCATATAGCTTTTCAAAAATGTTTCAACTTAAGTCTCTCAAAATGTTCAAATGGCTTTTAACGAATTTTATGTGCATTTTATTACTGTGAGGGTTAATCAAACTTACATATTTTGTATCAATTCTTCAATAAAAATATAATTCGTCAAAGTACTTTTGGGTTCACTATAGCTAAGCGACTGAAAATAAATTAGAAAACTAAATAAAAAGAAAAAAAAAGAGTATAATTAAAAAATAAATAAACATAAATGCATATTATTTTTGAATTCGAATAGCAATTAACGATTCGACAAAACCGAGCACTTTTCTGCTAAAAAATTACGGATCGGTGTAATAAAAAAAAAGCAGTGGCAACAGTTGTGTTCATTTAAATTTAAAAAAAGTACTTATTTGAAAATTTAAAAATTTTTAATGCATTATGCAACAGTTTTCAGCACATATGTGTATGAATGAGTTTTTAAAGCATTTAATTATGGCTCTACTCGTAAATATATTATCATTGCGTAATCATTTAACCGTTGTTCTGTATTAATATAATTTGATTAAAAAAATTATAACCGCACATCTCTTTCAGACAGCTTTTCCAAGAAACATGACACCTTCTCAAGCTCAGTGTATGATTCAGAGATGTCAACAGGTGAGTGAACTGATATCTATGCTCATCAGGAATTTACTAGTGTTTTTAATTATTTGTTTAAAATGGGGCTGAGTTTTGCCTTCAGGCCATTTGCAGTCCAAGTGCAATCTCCAGCAGTTGTACTCTAATCACTGAAGAATTTTAACCCATCTTCCAAGGAAGACACCTAGACTCTCCCAATACTAAAGTATACTTAGGATTTAATTTAGTCAAGAGTGTCTGAACTAAGTAGAAACTCAAAAGATCTTCAACATGCCACATAATCATGCGACACACTCTGGCAAGTTTTCTGTTGCATTTTCCAAATACACCAACTGGAGCCGTTTTTGAACCACTCACTTGAGGCATCAGAGGCCACGCCTAATCACTACACCTTAATTCAAAATGTCATAAGTCAAACTGTACACGTGGTGAGCCTGGAGGTCATTAGTGCTTGGAGTGTGCATTCGAGGGTGCCAGGTAGTAATGTAGTGGGGGTGCGGTGCACGCCGTGCCCTGAAATACTTGATTTGACATTTCAAAAAAATTCGAATTCAATGTAAATTGGCTTCAACCCATCCCATTGATTTTCAGCAGACATAAAAAAGGCCAGCTTTTTAGTTAAAGGTTTGTCAACCATGACATCTATACCATTAAAAGCTACCCCCCCCCCCCTTCCAGCCAACTAGAGCACTGGTGGCAGGTTCTCTGCCAATAAAGATTGTTAGTTACGTGCTCATTACATCTGTGGGCTGCAAAGTCTGCAGTTAGGCTGATAAGCAGCTACCACGGACATAAGAAACTGAAGAAAATTTCCTTTCCCTCCAGGCTCTTGTCCGAAATGTTAAGGTGGTATGACTGATAGCGTCATCTCTCGATTATTAATGCAGTTATTTTTACGTTAGGAATACTGATGGTCGTCTTGGTATTCACAAATGGCTTCCACTTTCGTGGAATTCGAGAAAGGCGAATGTTGCTCAGACAAAGTTCCTGTGTGCGGAATTCTGTTTCATCTTAGAGAAAAATGTACAAAACAATTTTGATACAGCTCTCTAAAAAGTAATTCTACATCTGCATAGCAATTTTAGGATTTTTCAATATCTTAATCAAATATTTATAGAAACTTAAGTTTCGTGACACCATACATGATTTTGTCTTCTTAATCATCACATTTGGGGTATAAATTTTTAGCAGATGTATTCACACTAAGCTACATGATAACTGCTTAATTGGCGATGTCGTTTTCCATTTTAATTCTGAAAATGCAAAGTAGAGAGAAATGCGCCAATTAACTAACATATATGCCACAAAAAGAGATTAAGTTTTTTATTGAAATTTATTAAATCCGACGAATAAATAAATAATATTATTAAAAACCATTAGAAGGTCCAATAAAATGTAAAATAAAAGCCCCAGGAACAACTATGATGGTGATATGTAATGTTTATTTGTTTCAGTCAAGTTAGAAAGTAAACTTGTTTTCTTTTTCAGCACATGTTTCAATTCAATTACGATGAAAAAACTTTAAAGCACACGTTAATAAAAAATTGTGCTTTTATTTCCCCAATTTTAATCATATTTAAGCAGAAAGAATTTTTGCTCATTTTGCGCTTAAGCTTTTCGTTCTTATTTATGCATCGATGTTATTAACACTGATTTATTATATCTTCAGGGAGTGACGCAAACACCAATATATCTGGGCAGAAAAAAAAGAGAAGAACTAACCGAGAGCACTAGTGACAAAAGTGCAGGCAATACCCCGAAACCGGAAAGTATTTCAAGCGAGCAAATACAAGTAGTTGGTGAAGTTGAAGTCTTCGTCAATGAAGATTTTGACTACGATGAAATGTTTTGAAGCTAAATAAAAGCTTAAATAATTATTTTTTCCCTTTAAAAGCAACAATTTTATGCACTCTTTATTGATAAAATGGGACATAATAAAGTTTTATAAATTTTTTAAAATGATTTTTATATGAATCTAGTACTAAAGCAGTATTTCTACTTTGTCCGATATTTTCCAAATTCCAATAAGAAAGGGAAAAAAATTAAAATAGAAAAAAAAAAAAACATCAACACAATAACCAACAGGTTTAATAAATAAATCCCAATTCAAAAAAGAAAAATTCTTGCTTTAAAAAGTCAAATAATAAGAAGTTATCAATAAATTATCAAACCTTTGTCTTATATAAAATAGATTAGGAATTTAAAAATTCTAATGAACAGAATAAATATTACATTCTAGAAAAACTAAGCTTCCATTTTTATATTCACTTCTTCTGTAATATACAATGCATTAAAACTAATATAAATCTTCTGAATAGGATTCAAGGGCAAGTTATAAATGGGGCTATTAGCGGGAAAAGACCACATTGGAAGCTGAAGATTGAACAAAATTTAATAGCTTCATGGTAATTCGTGATGTTATCATTTAGAAAGTAAAATTTTTCTACGCGTTATTTGATGCACCATACTAGCACATATGTACTTTGTACAGTCGATGCGACTGTAATACTACATGCTGATCGCTTAGTCTATTTTAACATAGAGCTTAATTGTTTATTCATTCATATTTTAAATATTTACATAAAAGACAGAAAAACTAATGTAAATTTAAGAGGGGCTGACTTCCTTGTTTCTTATCGTTCACCTTGGGAACTGCAAGCAGTTCCATTCAGATCACTTCTCAATCAGAAGTAGACGCTCTCGTTTACCACATTACTTACATCATTGTTCAGCAATTACAGAGTTCAATATGTTCTAGACATTTAAAATTTTTTAGGCTCTGCAGATCTTGAAATGACAAACAATTTCTTGAAATAAAACAACTGCCCAAAATTTGTGATGGTGCCAAAACCTCAAGTATCAAATATATTTCATCATTGAAAGAATAATTTAACTTCAAAGATTTTCTTGAATAAATGCAAAATTATAATGCAGTTAATTTCTAGAGCAGTAGGATTCCAGTATTAACTTAATCAATTGCTAACTGTAGCATTTGATCTATTTCAGTCTTTTACTTAGAAGTTTAAATGCCAATAATATTTTATCTTGACATCTTTACCTCTTCCGACTTCAACGATTTAATTTTCACTGGAATCACACTTTAAATGGAAAAAAAAAAAAAAAGGATAAAAAAAGAAAAATTTTACTTGTCCACGGAGTAAAAAAACAGGCTATATCTCAAGAAAAAATAAATTTATGAGTACAGGATATTGATGCATATTGCCCACTAAATTTCATCAAGGTGAAAACTGGTATGGCACGAAAATTTCAAAACATTTGTAAATTTTGTTTGGAATGACAATGTAGCCTGATTGCTGAGAGCAAGTTCTAATAGCAAAAAAGGTTTCTATTAACACAATTCGAAGAAAAAATTTTATAACTCAAGAAAACTTAGAGTTTTTTTTTTTCTCTTCCAGAGCAGATTCGTGTATTTTGGCAACAAGGTTATTCCAAGTAAAATCAAAATTTTTACTTTTGAAATAAGTTAAACAGATATGTGACCCAAATAGAATGAAATATACTGAAATTATGTAGCTGTGTGAGCATGTACAAAATTGTTGATGCATACTACACCTGCAAGTTCAAATATGGGCTTTTGGTTCTATACAGCAATTTTAATGGGATGCATGAAATTAATTAGTAGATGTTAAATTTAACTTGTGATGCCCATTGTTTTTGTCCTGCACTCAGTATTTTGCTATTTCAAAAAATACTGAAAAACCACATGCCTGGTTATAACAAATGTGTGTAAAAGAAAGATACTGCCTGCGTTTTAAATAAAACATTGGTCTGTATTACTATGAAGCCTTTTTGCATCAAACCACCTATATACATAAACGACTACTTTTGTATGGATGTATGTCCGGGGTAATCTTCCAAACTACTGGACCTATTTTAACCATTTTTTTCACCGTAGTTGCTACAGTAGCAGGGAGAAGGATAAGCTATAATTTATTTCTAAAAAACTTAGTTTAATGCTGAAAAAATTATGAATGAGTTCACATTACACAATGTAGCCTGATTGCTGAGAGCAAGTTCTAATAGCAAAAAAGGTTTCTATTAACACAATTCGAAGAAAAAATTTTATAACTCAAGAAAACTTAGAGTTTTTTTTTTTCTCTTCCAGAGCAGATTCGTGTATTTTGGCAACAAGGTTATTCCAAGTAAAATCAAAATTTTTACTTTTGAAATAAGTTAAACAGATATGTGACCCAAATAGAATGAAATATACTGAAATTATGTAGCTGTGTGAGCATGTACAAAATTGTTGATGCATACTACACCTGCAAGTTCAAATATGGGCTTTTGGTTCTATACAGCAATTTTAATGGGATGCATGAAATTAATTAGTAGATGTTAAATTTAACTTGTGATGCCCATTGTTTTTGTCCTGCACTCAGTATTTTGCTATTTCAAAAAATACTGAAAAACCACATGCCTGGTTATAACAAATGTGTGTAAAAGAAAGATACTGCCTGCGTTTTAAATAAAACATTGGTCTGTATTACTATGAAGCCTTTTTGCATCAAACCATCTATATACATAAACGACTACTTTTGTATGGATGTATGTCCGGGGTAATCTTCCAAACTACTGGACCTATTTTAACCATTTTTTTCACCGTAGTTGCTACAGTAGCAGGGAGAAGGATAAGCTATAATTTATTTCTAAAAAACTTAGTTTAATGCTGAAAAAATTATGAATGAGTTCACATTACCCGGCAGAAACCCGGGCAGGGCCGGGTACCCGGCTAGTGTATTACTAAGACAAACATTAAGAAACAACTTTCAATAGCAAAATCGTGCTTTATTCAATTATCAACAAAGGCTATCAGCCATTTCAAGCATATAGGAAAGGCTTTTCACATTTTTAAAGAAAAACATTTCTGTACAATCTTTTAATATTTTTCTCTGCAGCAAAATGTTCTCACCTGTCAGACAATTTCATAAAGTTTTTTGCAGACAAATTGAAGGCTGGAGTCTTTGGAAAGTCTTCACCATAAATTTCATTTCACTTCAGCCTTCATAAAATGCTCTTTTTTTTAATAATATTTACATAAATTAATCACTCAATTGTGCACTTCAGTCTCTAGCAAGTCACCACACATAGCGCTGTCAAAACATTGAGAAATACAAAAAAGGGAGGAAAAAAATCAAAATTGATCATTGAAAGATATGAGACATTTTATATCAAGACCATTGCAAACTCAGTTGTTCCGGTACTAAGCGGAAAAAAAATTAAACGAGAATATGATTTAATGCACACAAATCATCACGGTTGGAATGAAAACCTTAGCCATTTCAAAGCTGAAAGTCTGATTTCAAATGAAAATTCTACAAAAAATTTAATCAACAGTTGAGCATCAATTATCTGAATATCAATCAACTAGAGGGACTTCATTCAGAAGATTCATTCCCAACACAAAACTTCTTCTAGCAACCAAGAATGCTTCCCATTTAAGCAAATACTTCTGACTTCTAAACTGTAAGCCTTGTTTCATGGTAATTTTTGAACTTGTCCAACAAGTGCAGTCAATTTTTGTGTTACACGAAACAAACGCATGGGTTTGTGTTACACAACACTATTTCCTTGTTTTAATTTGTCGAACATAGGTACAAATGCTTTTCATAAAAAATCGTTTATCTGGGCACTGCCTGTCTACAGGTATTTCGGATAATCAATGCTCTGCTGTGTAATGCAAATAGAACACATATTTCATACTCAAAATTCACAAAAATCAAAGTACATGTTATTTCTTTGGCAAAGATTATCACATTATGCAAACACAACCAATTAGTTTATGAAGATAAATTACATATGGAGAGAATACAATCTAAAAAATCAAATCATTTTGAGAAAGAGAGATTTTCAAATTTTTTAATTAAAATAATTTTCTGTTTAAAAAGTAAACTTCTGGAGTCTGCTTAAAAAAAGCCCAAACCTTAATTTTATACACAATTTAATAATTGTAATCAAATCATTGAAAATTTAAAAAAATAATTCTGGAGTAAAATACTAATTACATCAATTTGCCTCTATTAGAAATTCTTTTTTATAATTTACCAATGCAAACATGAGGCTAAAAATAAAATTAAATGATTTACTAAAAACAAATATTGAAAACTAAAACTTTAAACAAATGCATTGAAAGCCAGAAGTCTCCTGTAGACAAGGAAGAGAAAACTTAAAATCAAAAATAATTTAGAAGCTTGCTCTTAATACATGAACTTTTTAAGAGAAGACAAATTTGTCTGCCCTAAATTTACAATAAGAGTTGTATTTGTAAGGGGAATGTAGAAGGGGGGAAGGGGGGGGGGGGCGACTGGCAATTGAGTAAAGGACCTACAATTTTCATCACAAAGTTGAGTAATAAATTTGTCAATGAGTACTTTTTTTTACCAAAATATTCAGCACAACTTATGCAGATTCGTAACCATTCAAAAGTGATTTTTTTCCCCAAAATACGAAGTCTAAACTAGTCATCAAAAACATCAAAATAAGTTATGTCTATCTTCCTGCCAAGTACTTCTGCTTCACCCCCCCCCCCCCAAAAAAAAGATTTAATTTTATTAGTAAAAAATAAGAAAATAAACAAAAATTAAAGCATTTTTAAAGTTTCAAAAACCAGAAAAAAAGGTTAAATTAATTTTGATATTACAGACACGTAGGATAAATTTGGGATCAGAAAACAGGTAACAAAAGGAAACTTTTTAAATGGGTTTTCATTGCATTTCAATTTTGCAAACCAGTTCAGATAATAGCAATTTAACTTTTAGAAAAGGGTGATCAAAAAATTTAAAACATTGAAAGCATATTACAGCACTAAACATGCAGAGAATAATAATCCGTAATATATTTGTATTATGTTACTAATATAGAATAATCAACTTCATCTACACATGTAACACAGACCACAATCTTTAAACAGAGAAATTTGTTCCCAACAATTTAGTTGAAGCAACTGAAAGATTCGAGCCTGGAGTGAATTATCAAAGAATTAATTCGAAAGGAACATTTGCATTAACAAAATAGATGTGAACAGTATTTCAGGTTTGCAAACAACTACCAAAATATCGCTCATAAAACTGAGGGAAATTTTTTTTTACCGAATTAAAACTTTTTGACTTAAAATAATTATGATATCAGATAAGGAATAGTCACTGACAATTATAAATTTGACAAACAAGACAAATATACATCTTATATAAAATATGAGCTACATTTATTGATAGACTATTTAGTTAAAAAAATGTGAAATTTAAATTCTTTTTTAAAAAATATTTCATACTACAAATAAAGCACACCACACAATTATTAAAAAATATAAAAGTTTTACAATAGATATTTAAACTTACATACCAACAAATATATCAAATACATTTTTATACTTTTTAGGAAAATCAAGTCAAGTATATATCTACCAAACAATGTAATACATAATAATTATGAAAGAAGTTTACACAAGTCACGTTCTGTGCAACTTCTTTTGTTAGAAAGTAAAAAAAAAAGATATCAGGTCATTTCTAATGGAATACAACTTACATGTCTCATAGGATTTCATTCCAACACACGATTCACATACAAAAACAGGTCAGAAAAAAGGGAATATAAAAAAAGAAAAGGGGGGGGGGGGTGAATAATAAAGATATATGTTAAGGCTCAAAATATGAAAAAGGCAAAAGAGGAAAAGTATTATCTTTCAAAAGTATGTAAAAGTGAGTGTAGTAACTCGGCTACAAAGTGTTAATAGGTGTTTAATAATCTGAGTCTGAGTCTGAAGAACTAGATATATTTTCGGTCGGTGGGGGCACTCCTGGAAATGGTGCAAGACGGAGAGGGCTCAAATTTGCAAGAAGATTGCGCCGAATACCATTCTTCTTTATTATCTATAATGAGGGAACACATATGAAGTTTAACATTAAAAAAATCGCATCAACATAATCTTCATACAGAATGTCAAATTTAACAATATTATCAATTAAACAGATAAAAAAATTGTTTGGAAACAAGTTCATAGCCACAAAATGGTTCATAGCTCCAGAAATATTTCAATCTGGAGTTTATTTTAGCAAGTACATTTTGGCTGTACTGAATGTACTCAAGTTTTAGAATTTTCAATGACATTTGTGGGCAACATTTTTAATACATTAAAAAATATATATATTATTTTAGTTATGGGAGGAAAAAGCATAAAAGCAATTTAATACAATTACCTGTTCACGATCACGAAATTCTCTCAATTCATCCTCGGTTAATGGCGCATAATTCTCATCATCTGATACTTCCTCTTTCCAACCCATTTCACGTAGCAACCTTTAAGATATATCAATTGTACGTTAAAGATATAAAATGGAAACATTCAATTTTATATATTATATGCATTTACTGCAATTGGAGGACTATACGTCCTAAACTTTTTTCTCTGAATTTGCAACATACAGGAATCAATGTATCTATTAAAAAACGATTGCAAAATTAGTTGTTAATAACTTGAATTCTGTATTCATTGTGACTAAGTTTGAATCACTGTAACAGTGTTAAAAAATCATCACACCTGAATAGTCAATTAGCTTATACCATCGTAACTAGCTAGTCTGTAAAAACAAAAGCTTTAGAAGGAATTAACTATCTGATATAACATAGAAAACAAAATAAAAATCAAAGTACTAACTGCTTATTTTATTTAAAATTATTCAATTAATAAAGATATTGATTTCTAAAATTCAGAGATAACTGGTGCAAATGGTAGAAAAAACTGTCATCTGCTGTGCTGAAGAGTATCATGATCTATAAAAAAAATTAAAACAGACTACTTACAGTTTAAATTTAGCAAGAGGTTTACTCCAAACAGTAAAGAAAGTCTGCCTACATCCATTGCTTGTCACAACCTCAAATGATTTTTAAAAACATACAATTCTAAAAGCAATAAGTATCATGGAATTGTACTGAATAATTTATAGAGGCGAGATTTTGAAATGATTTCTATTTTAAGCTGCTAAATATTAAAATAAATAGATGTCAGACACACATTAGAAAAGAAAACAAAAAGGAAAATTACCTTTCTTCTGCTTCCAAGGAACTTGATAAAAAACTCTTTTCTTTCTCATCATTAAATGATAGCTTAGAAATATCTATTCCATTTACAGGGTGATCTTCAGAATTACTCAGTATAGAAATCTACAGCAAACAAATACAAAACATTGAATATTAAGAAGCTATAGAATAAAAACTTAAATATCAAGAAGCACAAGATTAGGTTGTCAAGTTGTTCTTTTATTTTATTTGACTTAAAAGAATTTAATTCAAACTGATTTAATTTGTTTGAAAAATGATTCAATATTTGCCTCACAAGTCTTAGCTTTACTTGTTATGAGCATTTTCAACATAATTTTCGAGGAAGATTGGTTTCTGAGATGGGAAATTTGTTTTTTTGCGCTGGTTCCCTAATTTAACCAAATACAACATATACTAGGTACACCGCCTACTAAACCAATTTATGGAGTACTGGAGCAAATTTTAACTGTATTCTTGGTCAATCAATACCTAGTAGTTGTAAAAATTGAATATTCAAAAGTATGAATTTAGACAAATAATTTTTAATTAATAACGGAAGTTAAATATAAACTTGTTGCATCATTTAGTAATGCTTGACTTGCAATGACTATATGGCAATGACTTAAATTTAAAAAATCCATGCGTGTATGCAAGTAACAGTTTACCATGCATCTGCAGTTTCTAATAATACTTTTCTAGACAAAAAATACTTTTAGTTTTTTAAACATGGTGCAGGATAGGATATATGAACCTTTCACATATGTAATAAATGTAAAAATTAATTTTAATTTCTACTTAGTTTGATACTGCAGAATGCACTGAAGAATAAAAGTTTTTATTTGGGTAAAGATTAAAAATTAAACTTACATCATCTTTGTTAGGGCTATTATTTTTTTCTGAAAATTCTCTTTCATTTTCATCAAGCTCTTTTTTCTCATTCCTCAGGGCTTTCAAAAATTCTGACTTATTTCCAGGAGCTTTGGGATGCTTAACTAAAATTTCCATGGAATGAGTTGATGGAGGAGGTGTAATGGAGGACTTCTAAAAAAATCAACAAATTATCAATCTATATACATAAAAGACTACTTTTGTTATGTATGCGTATGTCCGGGGTAAACTTCAAAACTACTGGACCAATTTTAACCATTTTTTCACCGTAGATAGATAGTACAGGGAGCAGGATAAGCTATAATTTATTTCTAAAAAGCTTAGTTTAATAAAGTTATTATGGAAAATAGTAAATTTCATATAGTTTCCCCATTAAATGATTAAATTTTCAGTCCATTGTTGCAAAAATTTGTTGCCTGGTAACAACAATATTAATGGTGATCATAATGAAAATGTGAACCAAGGCTTCTCTGGAGTAAGTATGAAATTTATTGCTTTCTTAGGATTTTTAGATTCATCTGTGCCAATAATCGCTAACGAGACTAAATAAAAAGATAATTGATTTTGGCAACAGTTAGAGAACAGAAAATGTTTATAGTCAAAAAATTTCTAAGTTAGGTACATAAGATGTTTTTTGTAATGTTTGGAAATACTTGACTCCAGTGGGATTGATTTTACAGGGTGCGACAGAGAAACTTGCCGATTTTAATTGGATGCTAATTAGAAGGAGTGGGAAGTCTCATTTTAAAGAGAGGGTCTTGAAGTTTTGTTATCTCATAGTTTAGTTGTCGGCATGCGTTGGACAAAGGAGCAACGAGTGTTCGCCACAGAATCTTACTTTTCAAATAATCTGTTAGACAAATGCATTAGTTAATCTCACTCCTTACCTTAATTTTATCTTGTTTAAAGAAATAAACTTGTATCAAACATTGCTTATGTAACTCCTACTATCAACTGACTTGAGTGCATCGTTCGGAACTGGGATTCCCGTGCACGTGCAGTAGGCGGGGCTAGTTCATGACGCACCAGAGGTGTTGTCTCGTCATGTGCCAGCAGAACCAATCAGTGATGACACGTGTGTAGGGCGGCGTTGCTGTGTCTCATGTGTTTTACGTCGTTTCAATATGCAAATGTAGCAGGGTATAAAATTGAAGATTCGACTTTCGATCTTCACTTGCTTTTCCGATCGGACACATTGCGTGTGTCGCATTTTGAGTTTGTTTCCCCGCTGGAAAGGGGTAAACTCTTTTACTTTTTCGGAGCAGTGCTCATTTTTATAATGTTTCAAAATTAAATTAAAAGTTTACCGGTGATATATTTTCCCGGATGTTAGGTCATAATTAAATGTTTTTGTAGTCAAATTGATCGTTGGTCATCCCTTCAAAACTTCGTTGATGTTTATGGGAAAATAAAGATAAGTTTTGTTTTTTAAAATGAACTTAGTCATCCTTTCGTATCATTAACTCTGCTGTTAATTATAAGAAATGGGTTTATCCCATTATTATAATCTTTCGGTGGTCGCAACTCAACGTGCCTTCCGAACTCGGTTCAAAATTCAGCCCGTTGCTCCCATTCCTGGCTGGGAATCGACTGTTTTGTGGGTGAAAACATTCAGCAGGGCCCAATCCAGGATTTTTATCTTACTACCTATTTTTGTGAATATATTTAATAGTCATCCTATTTTTGTGAATATACTTCTTGTTTGCTATTTTTTCACAGCACATTATTGAATTTTTGACAAAAAACTCAATGTCATTGTTACATTTATAATCATATTATTAAATAATACAAAAAAAACTTATATTGTCAAAAAAAAATTATCAATTACTAACACCATAAAAAAAGACTAATGCTCAAAAAAAAAAGTAATGACATGCCTGAGTAATTGTTAAGACTTTTTCTTCCTTTCATAACAGTAAACAACCTTAAATTCCACTTATCAATAGAAATAAAATAAGTGTTCCAGTTTATTCTTGAATTTTCCTTTTATTTACATACCGTACTTTGGATAGATAAGCAGCTGCTTATAAGTGTTTAAAAGCTGAATTTTAACTCCTGCTGCTTAAAGGCCATTGCAGCTTATACGATGTAAAAGTTTTTTTTTTTGTTTTTCCAAAGTTCAGTTTATGTTTAGTTATTGCTTAAAAACAAAACAAATTAGAGTCTGAAATGGAAAACCACAACTGCAGCACTCTTGAAAAGATCTATTTTGAAAAGGGTGATAGCATTTCTGCTTATTCAGATGTTATTTTATTCTCCTAAATCATCCCATAACCAAGTGGAATAAATTAAGAAAAAAAAACATCAACCACAACTAAAGTGTATAATAAAGGAATCCAAACGAAAAACAAATAAAATTAAAAAAAAACGCCTGCCCTTGCCCTGAGGATGGGAAGTAGGATTGCAGTAGAAACCAACTGGAGTAGAACAGGGTTACTATAAGTTGCAGTTATCGCCAAAATGATGCAACATTTTATTTATCTATGATATAAAAACACTTTTCAAATCAATGTTACTGCTTTTTATTTAGAATGATTTAAGATGCCGATTTGTTTTTTTATGTAATTTTTGTGAATTTGCGGTTTTTATTATTTTATTTTTGTTTAGGTACCGTTTTCGTTATTTTATTTTTGTGAAGGTAGTTTTTATTATTTTATTTTTGTGAAGGTACGGATAAACGGTAGCAAAATTGGCCTGCATTGGCCCCTGTTCAGGGAAAGTGAGAGTGTGGCAAACAGAGGCCCAGGAGGTCAATGGATTTCCAGAACCCTAGAAAACGTCGAAAAAGTGAGGGAGTCGTTTTTGCGCTCTCCCAGGCATTCGGCGCGCAAACACGCTGCTGCTTTGGGGATTTTTTATTGGACACTGAGACGAATTCTTCACAACGAGCTCCAGTTTCATCCCTACAAACTTGCTGCGGTTCAACAGTTGAGTGATAACGTCTCCTTGAAAGGTGACGTACCGTCGCCTGCCCGCTCTTCCGATTTGACACTCTGTGACTATTTTTTATGGGAGTATCTCAAATCGATCGTTTACAACGACAAGCCCTGGACCCTGCAACGCCTGGAAAATAACATATGGCTTGTTATCACCAACATCCCATCAGTCGATATGCTTGAAAGAGTGCAACAAATCTAGGGTACATGAGTGCATCATTAACAGGGGCAGTCATTCTTCCCGATGTAGTTTTTAAATCTAAGTAATATAAAAATTCAGAATGGGTACCATATCTTATAAAAAGTAGTAAACTGATACATGATGTACTTTTCCCTTAGTTGACTTTACGAACAAAAGGAGGACTACTAATTGCTTTTAAATATAGTTACTTTTCAGATGGGATATGTACAAACAGAATCTATATTTATACAGTGTTAGTCATTTTATGTGATCACAGTTAATGTTATTAGTTATTTAATGTCGTCAGAATTGCTAAGCTCCGTTCGGTTGCATATAAGTACATAAAAAAACTACCGCTCTCTGTAAATTTGTTTACTGTTATCAATATGAAAATTATTTTCTTTAAATTAACGACAAAATACAATAATAATAATAAAAAACTCTTTTGTGTATGCTTTTAAAATACTTTGCGAAGTTTGGTGAGAAAAAGTATTTATCCTCCCTTGTGATCGAGGAAGAACCATGAAGGTATAGCTGAACCATGAAGGTATATTATAGAAAGGAGAAGATTTCAAGAGTCAATGAATTGCTGCTTAAAAATAGCAGACCAATAACAATCAACGATTTCTTGTCTGTAAGTCAATAATTTACCTATTGTATTAGTTTGAAGTGGTTTCCTTGTCACCATATGACTATAATTTTTTTGATAACTACATTCATTTCACATCAAGAACGCATGAACAAAAATGAGCAACAAAAATCACCATTCAACTTTTATGGTTTATCATAATCAAATCATTTGTGTCCAAGTGTGATCATATTAAGCAGCCACAAAGAAATTTTGGATTTATAAGAAGAATTAATACTTAAAAAAAATAATAAAGATTTCCCAACAAAACATTTCAACTCTCCTCTATACATAAAGTTTGAAGGGAAATCTATCCACACAAAAAACTGAATTTTAGTCCTACAAATACAAAGTATAAGCTCAACGTTGACTGGTCTCTGAATGTTTTGAACCCAACAGTATCTGGTTTGACTTCAGACACAGTCCAGAGAATATATTTAGACTAGAGATGGAACGAAGCTTCGGCCGGGCCGAAGCTTCGGCCAATTTGCGCAAATTGCCGAAGCTTCGGTTTGGTCGAAGCATGAGTTGTGATTCGGCCGCTTCGGCCTGAAATTTATGCAGCGAATGAAAGACAAGTAAAAAAGAATGCATGATAGGGTAAGTACTCCAGTAGTCGGCCAGTCTCCAGTAGTCGACCACAATGACATAAAACTCCTCATAAATAGTAGTACATTTTTAATTCAAAATCAGATGTGACGCATTCACACATTCATGTACTTATCCTCAATCATCAATCAGTGGCAGTTAAGTTTCGATACTTTTTCTTGAATTAGTAATGAGTAATTTCATTTTGAATGGTGTGCCCGTCATCCAAGATTGCGACTCTGCTTATTTTTCAGGTAAGATGATTCTGTGGCCGACTATTGGAACATTTATTAGTGTTAACAACAGCTTGGATTTTAACATATTTTTTTTTTTAATACCTGAAACAAGCAGATGATTCACTATCAGAAATGTTCATCCTTGTAAAATTTTACCTTGTTTTTGTTACTGTACTGATAGCTGAAAGTTCTAGGTTAGCCAAGATCAACAAAAGATCTCTTAAATAGCCGACTACTGGTGCTTTTACCCTACTATTTTTTCGGATTCACCAAAAACTGAAGCATTTCGCATTAAGAATATTAAGATAAATATATAACACAGCGTAAATAGTAGTAGATTGGGTAGTTCTATGGTATAATACATGATCATATCAGTTTTTTTTATTATAAAACATCAACTGAATTGCAGACTGAGCTTTTCATGTTCCAAGTAGAGCTTCCTACTACTAATTTGCAATACAAAAATAGTAATGTCGTCTTTTCTTGTACTAGCAGTACAAAGCAAAACAAAACAAGAAAACTTTTAATTAGTGAAATTAATTTAAGAATGACCCAGAAAGCTAAAAATGTTGTGTAATACTAAGAGCATTAAAATAAAAACAACCAAAATAAAAATAAACTTTAATTAATGAAATCAATTTAAGAATGCCACAGTAAGCTGAAAATATTGTGTAACGCTAAGAATATTAAAACATATGGAGAAAAGTGTAAAACTCTACGCATTTATTATGCATTTAATCCAAAAACTTCAATATGTGAGCCAGCCGAAGCTTCGGCCATTAGTTGGCCGAAGCTTCGGTATTCGGCGCTTCGGCCAAATGCCGCTTCGTTCCATCTCTAATTTAGACTGTCAGATATACAGAAAGTTTTAAATAGTTATAGATATATAAAACATATAATGTCATGAAATTATTACTCCTTGCAGCTAAAATGAGTTTTCTTTAATAGCACGCCATGCCATCAAACATTTCTAAAAAGATTTCTCTAGTGCATTTAGATAAGGATATAGTGAGCAAATACCTTATTCATAACTTTAACTCCTTCTCTCACTTGTTTTTTGATGAGGGTACTTTTGGCAGGGGTGAGAGCTCTGCATGTAGAAGAGCCACCTTTGGCAACTGGAGTGACGATGACAGTGTGCGAACTCGAAATACTGGAGATGGAGCTTGAAGGTTTTGTAAGAGGCCCAGATGATGAAGATGCTGAACAAAATAGTTTTGTTTTTAAATTTTCAAATTATGACAAAAAAAAAAAAAAAAGAAAGAAACAGAAAATGCATTTTTAAAATTTGATGAGTTAGTTGTGAAACATAATCTAGCATCACAAACCTGGACTTTTTCTGGAACTCTCACATGAATTCTCCCCTTTCACAGGCTTCTTGACCAATTGAATCTTTTTTCCAATTCCAGCATTATGAATCTTTATATTTCTAGGTTTTTCTGAGTAAAAAAAATACAAAAATGAATTTACGAAAAAAGGCCAGCTTAGTGTTTTTCCACCATATTTCCAAATGATACTACAGTAGATGTCGCTTAATGTGATCTTGGTTAATGTTATCAGTTACTTAATGTAGTCAGAATAGTCTTGCCTGATTGTGTATAAGTTCATTCAAAAACCATCCAGCTTTCTAATCAATACTCCGCTTGTTATTAATCTTAGAAAATTATTTACCTTAAATCAGCCACAAAATACAGAAAAAAAACCTCCCTCTGTTTGGTTTTTGTTAAAAAAATATCCGAAATCAAGTGGAAAAAGTGTGTCTCTCCTTACGATCAAGGTATCATCCAAGCCATGTAGGTATATTATGAAAAGGAAATGCTTTCAAGAGTCCCAGAAAACACGGGGGACTTTTAAAATCTTAGAGCCAATACTTTAGCCAATAAAACAAACGGTTTAGGACCTACTAGTTATAACTAGTCATGTCTCGTACAGTGCCTCGAAAAGAACATTTAGAAATTGTTTGACCTTGAAGGATTAGCAAAACTATTTAACAACTGATGTTGTGGTGAAAGAAATAGAAGAAAAATTTCAGTGGCTCAACTCATTAATGAAGGCTAATGATTTCGAGGGGGCCTCTCTCAGAAAGTCAACAACATACCTATCGTATAAGTTTGATGTGTTTTCTTTGTCCCTATATTTTTTCGGTAACTACATTTGCACAATTAATTGACGCATGGGGGTGGGGGGGGGGGAATCTTTCACATATATATGTTACTGTGAATGTCCAAACTCTGGTTCATTTCATCTCAAAAACAAATGAATTAAAATTATCAGTAGCAATCACAATTCGACTTTTGTTGTTTATTATAATCAATCAATTATTGTTAATAAATCATTTGAGTTCAAATGTGATCACATTAAGTGGTCTATACTGTACATAGATTAGATTCGGAAACACTTACCCCATGCACTTCCATTTAAAGTTGAAGGAGGAGTTGTAGGTTCCTCAGAAATATCTCCTTGTAATGATGGCTAATAAAATATAAGTAATTTTTGAACCAGCTATAGTAATTACTTTTACATTAATTTATTTACAACCCTTTTCTTTCTTTTAAATCTAATATAGATATCTACGGACATATTCGATAACTGACAAGCTTAAAAATAGCACAGCAAACAAATTGTAATAAAGATTTCTTGGAGCACATAAAATTCAATGTTCTTTTAATAAAAACTCCATTACTTTCCAATGTATTAAATTGCAAGTAAAATTTAATCACAAGATATATTTATTTTCAAAGCAGAACTTTTAGCGAATGTTACCTTACATATTATTACGACAAGGCATTAAATATTAAAAATTATAGTATTTGAATTATTGATTTTGAATTAGAGCATTATTAAGTTATTTCAGTAGTTATCTCTTGTTATATACAAAAATGGCATTAATTTTGTTACTAAAAAAATTATATTTTTACAAACAATATTTATAGAAATTAAAAAAATCATTGATGGATCCATGTCATTTACATATGTAGAGAGGTCAGCTCTGCCGTGGGCAGGTAAAAGGCAGTAACTGCAAAATTTTCGATTTTCATTTTTTTGCATTTTTGAAATCTATGTTACATTAGTTTTATGGTACAAGCATCTTTTTTTGGTTTCCGATGAAAAAAAACTGTTTTTTAACCAGTGGTAATTAGCAGTAACTGCATTTTTCGTTACGATGGGCAGGTAAACGGCAGTATCTGCATGTCTGCAGGATGAACATAATATGAATCGCTGTGCAAAACTTGCATCAAGCCGCAAAAACCGTTTTCCTTTGTACCTAAACAGAGCGAAAGTAGGGGTGTCCTAATGGGAGGTCACGGGAGGTCATTGGTTGCACTTGAATGTTCCCAAGGGGGTGTTTTATTCATTTTTGGGTTGAATCAGACTTGAGTGAGACAAATTGGCATTTCCACTTGGCGATATATCGCCAAGCTTTTGGTCGCCAAGTGCTTGTCGCCAACTTGGTAATATATCGCCAAATTGGCGACAAATTTGGCGAAAAAAATTATTTTATGAGTTTGGGCTCAATTTAGCGCTTTTGGCGGTATTTTGCGAAAAATCCACTGAATGATGAAAAAATCGGCGATATTTTTAAAATGAATTGTTGTAAATCATTTTTTGCATTATTCGTGGTACATTATGGGCGTAAATGTTTGAATTGTTATCTTGCTTATTCCAAGCACTATTTAAACATTTAAGGCATCTACTAAGAAATTTACACGTAAAAGGAAGTAGTGTGGGGTCCATACCAGGTTTTTTTCTTTCAAATAAAGTTTCTCTCCACTAGCAGACAATATTTTTCACGATTTCAAAGATACACAAGCCAAACTTGGCAGACGACAAACAAAAATGCAGCAATGAAATGATTTTATTTACATTGTTTTGCTTTCTTTTAATTACAGTTGCTTTCATACTAACAGACGATAGTTTTTGTAGTTTAATCCCTAGCTGTTTTAATAGTGCTATAAAAAAAATCGTCAGCACAACAAGCATTTCAAGCGCTCTTTTTCTCAAAGTGATTTCTTGTTTAGATGCAAATTACAAAGCATTAACTGATTTGTAGTAATTTTAAAACATCTGATGTGAACGCCACACTACTTCCTTTTACGTTTAAGTTCCATAATAAATAACTCAAGTGTTAAAATAGTACTTTAGAGTGAGCAAGATAACAATTCAAACATTTACACCCCCAGTTTGTCCCGAATCAATGCAAAATAATGTTTTCAATGATTTATTTTCTAAATATCGCCAATTTTAACATTATTAAGTGATTTCTTCACAAAATATGCCCAATAGCGCCAAATTGAATCCAAATTTTTAAAAAAAATCATTTTTTCACGAAATTTGTCGCCAACTTGGCATCAAACACTAGGCGACCAAAAGTTTGGCAAAATATATCCAAGTGGTTGTACCAAATCATATTACTCAATTTGCATTGAAATTAACATTGATTTAGACCACAAATGGGTAAAAGACCCCCTTGGGAACATTCGAATGCAACCACAAGGGGAGGTGCACAACTAGACCACCCTCAGAGCCTGCATACCAAACTAGAAGCTTCTACGGCATATAGTTTTTGAGTTATGCGACATACATACATACGCACACACATAGAAACATACGTACGTACATACATACGTACATACAGACGTTACGAGAAAACTCATCGTAATTAACTGGGGCATGGTCGAAAAGGATATTTCGGCTGTTTATATGTTAGTAGGTACATATGCACGTGCTGATAGGTCGAAAAAACTACTCAACATTCATTCGGGGGCAAGCAAAATTAAAATATAGACCGAAATTTGAGTGAAATTTTCTTCGAGATCACAATACTTCCTTCACTAAGTAAAAGAAAGTAAAAATGGCTGAAGAATCATCAAGTTTTGCTTCATATTTTGCATAATACAATACAGTTTCATTATACTTTTTAATTATATTTCGCGTTCGTTTATATTAAATCTATATCAAGGAACACGGTATTTATGTATATTTTTAAATAAACCATATCATTTACAATGCAATAATATATTTCGTAATAACATATCTACTTCGCATGTTGTCGAATATGTAAATACTAGACATTTAGTAGCATACTCTGCAGTTACTGCCGACTGCCAGTCAATTCCGCATGACAATTAGGGTGAAAAGGGCAGGTAAAGGGCAGTATCTGCTTTACCTCTCTTTGCGCTTGCAAAATCAAAATTCAATCGATTACCCAAAAAATATATCGGTATAAACATATAGTATCGCCTATGTTCGAAGTTCAATGTTTTATTGATCTTTGTGGGAAATCAAAAACGCGTTTCTTCAAATATCTCGAAAACTCATTTTTGCAGATACTGCCGTTTACCTGCCCACGGCAGAGCTTTAGAATAGTTGTTTATTTTGTTGAATCTTTTAATATAGATGAATTATTTTTAAATTTCGACTGATAATCCTTTAAAAATGTTTTATTATCTGGTAGACTTCAGTATTACATCTATTAATACAAATGTTTGTCTCCCAATTTCTCCCTCCAACATGAGTTAACTGTTATCTTTTTGGCCTATAATAAACATTATTGCAGTCTTAAACAATGTTTTAAGATCCATGATCAGTATTAATTTTTCAGTTAATACTAGGGATGCAGCGAGTATTGGGTTGATATTCGGAATACTGCTTATGTTGTAAATAAACTGAACATTCAGTTCAGCTGAAAACTTTAATATTCAGCAACTGTATAGTACAAAAATGTTATACAAAACTAAATATTTGACCATGAGTACATACACATTTTTAACATAATGTATGAATGAAAGTCAAAAGAACGGCACTATAGCAAAAGATTAATTATCATGGTTACTTGCTAATACTTTAAACATAAAAAGCAAAACTAGCTGTCTATGTTTGAGTTTGATTAATCAATTGCTATTATGATAAAATTTTCAATAAGTTATTGAAAAATTTGAGGTAACGGAAAGTCACCAGAATAAACCATAATTTATAATGGTATTTTAAGCAACTTGTATGTAAGGTAAATTCAAGATTCTTTATTTTTAACATGTTACCTTGATTATCAGTTATGAAATCATACATCAGGAATGAAACTAGCTATCCATTTAAGTTAAACATAAAATAAATAAGCCTTTTACTACATAATTTGCTTTAATTGACTTGTTTTACATTTTATTTATTTCAAATCAATAGTTATACTTAATGCAAATAATGTTAGGGTGTAAAAAAGACTTAACAAAATTTATTTAGGACACTTTAACATATGGAAACGAATATTTTGGAGAATTGGTTTTTCAACTCTATGAGTATGAATTTTGGCTCATCTTAGAGCAAAAACTTTATTTGATACTCTTTTTGGAAAATGTTTGCTAGAAACAAAATTTGATATATTCTAGCACAAGTTTTACCGCTTTTGAGCTTGTTAGAAATTGTTTTCAAGCTCTGTTTATTCTTTTATTTTCATTTTTGTACGCATTTATTCTTGTATACTTTTCATTATTTTCAATAAAAGAGGAACCCCTATTCAGCCAAAGAATTTTTACAAGTATTAAAAATCAAAACACCCAAACTTACAAATTCTTGGTTGAAATTATTGCTGGTGACTCCAATTCCCCGTCCATCAGAAATGACATTATTACTAACACCATTGTTTTCATGTAACTTTCCTTTGCTTTTGTGACCATACAAAATACTATTGCCTGTCATGTGTTTGTTTGGAGTTTCACCCTAAAAGGAAAAATGAGGGTTTCATTAATTAAATCTTTAAAATACTTCAAAATAGAACATCAGTTCAATAGTTAATTCATTTTTACTTGAATTTTCTACGGGTTATCTGAACTAAATATAGATTATGACAAATAATCCGAAATCATTTTTGTAACCATCATTTCACTTTGAATGTCACCAAAAGGTGCATGGGCTAAGACACAATCAGAGTCAACCTATAAAATTTCAACCTTCCTAATGCGAGATACATATGCACCTAGAGATATCATAAGAAAACTCCTGAAAATTAATTCAGGGATTGTGAAAAATGAAGAATTTGGAGGTTTATACTATATTATATGTACTTAGGTAGACATGCACATGCGTTTAGGCTGTGAAATTACTTGACATTCATTCAAGGGAAAGTAAAATGGAAATTTAAAGGGAAGTTTGAGAAAAAAAATTTTCATGATTACATTTAGGGATGAAAACAGCTCAAAGTCAAAAAAGAGGAAAAATTGTGCGATTAAAATTCGAATAGATTTTTTTTCCATATTCTGCGAAATTAGTTATGCAAGATTTTATCTTAATTTGCGCCCTGAAATCAAAAGTAAATATTTTTAAAAGCTCTTAATTGCTCATTCACTATTTATTTTTAAGTCATTCACAACAATGTAGAAAAAAAAGGGGGGGGGCGCAACTTTTGATGAATTAGACAAGTGTATCTCAAGAAACAACTTGTCTAATTAGTATTGCATAGTCTTTAGTTATTTTGATAAATTTTAAAGATCAAAATAATTTTCCCAATTTTTTGACAAAGATCTCGAATATTTTTGCTGAACTTCCTTAATTTCTACTTCCTACAAATCAAACTGATGTTTTTGGCAGCATGCCAAAATAGAGTACATAGTTCGCCGATAATTGCAGGTCATCCTTGAGATTTCAATCCTACTGTATCCTAAAAACATTTCCATTATTTTTGAAGTTGGAAATAATTTCAACCTCTTCTACTTTAAGTCAACTTATTTTAAGCTTTATTTTAATAATGAGTGTATTTTTATTAACTTGATTGTATTTTTATTAACTTGATGTATTTTTTCTAAACTTGATGCAAAATTAATTTTTTAATTGCGGAAAGAAAGAAAAAATACAAAAAGCGGAACATCGCGGATCCGCGGAAGATTTTCATCCCTGTTACATTACTTTCTTAACTATGATTTAAGAGTTAAAAGGTGAAAAGCTGGGAAAATTGGTGCATGAATGATGGAAAATGCTCTGTTCATCTTTTATCCACGAAAAACTATTAAGTGATTAATGACTTCTTTTATGATAAGAATTATCCAAGAGTAGCAATTATAGAAAATTGAGGCGAAAAAAATGTTTTTCTTTGAGTATGTACAGTTAAATGAGCTCTCAAATAAGATTATCAAAATAGAAAATGAATTCAATATTTTTTAAAATAAAATTGTAGACATACAAATTTTAGATAAAAATGTTCTTTCCCAAACAAAAGAAAGTAATTTTTTTTTTTTTTTTTGAATTTGCAATTCACAAAATTTTACCTTAGCATATGATAAAGAAATGCGGAAGTCATGTCTGCTGTGTGGCCTGCGTGAGAGAAGCGCTTGATTATTACATGAACCATTGAATCCATTATCCATCCCATAATAATGAACATTGTTAACAGCAGGATGGGGATCATCAAAATCTATAAGTGGAAAAAAAAGTGAATGAAACATTAATTTTATCAATTCAACTTACAATATTTACTTTTACTTGAATAAATACCAAAAATTAAATATTAAAAATTCAATACATAATGTTAAAACAGTTGAATGAATAATTGAGGAACAATTAAAAAAAAAAAAAAAAGACAAAAAGGGAAACTTTGGTAGCGACATTTTTTGATTTTCCTCATTTTTATATATGTGAAAGTAGGTCATGAGAAGTGAACATTTTTAAGTTTTTAGCCTCCCAAAAATTTTGCTCGTTTGATAAAAAGTTTCAGGTTTTGCAGCAATTTTTTGGTAAAATGACTGAAAGACTAATTTCAGTGAGCTGTAATTTTTTACGGAAACACCACCACAAGGTTAAGTTTACATTTATTGCTTGCACAGTATCTGGTTATGACGACACTATAGTTATTTGGCTTAAGGGTTGGTACTTTTTTTAGTGAAGTGGCTGCAAAGTGTGTTTTTTAGTCCATTTTTGCTTAACTTTAAACTGCACTATTTCCCCCTAAAAATAAACCCCCGGAATTTTTTTAACATATACTGAAAGTTTTTACTATGAAGAAAATATGTGGTGCGAAAATTGTTTAATATTTCATTGCTTGGAAGAAATATTTGATATTTTTTCAAATTTTCAAAAGTTGTGGTTTTTGATCGCATTTAACTCAAAACTTAGAAAAAAAAAAACTTTTATGGATCATGGAACCTACAAATGTGTAGAATAACGTACAAAAGAAAGCGTGGGGTCTCTTCTAGTTTTCAGGAAAACATTTTATTTTGTAACTCATTTTAATGCTTCTTTATCATTGTAAAATGTATCCATCAAGTAGGTCAGATCTGCTGAAACCTTATGTAGTAATAAAGAGGAAAAGACTAAGATGCCTTAATATTGAGATATCTTTTTGAGAAAAATCAACTGTAAAAAATGCAAAGCAATTTAAAAATAAAATATGATCTTAAAAATACTTACCATCTCTTTCCTTACGACAATCGTTAAAAAACTGATAAGAAGCTAAAGAATCACTTTCTTTATTGTGGCGAGTGAAACCAAAGCTATGCTCATCTCTGCGACTAGTATGCCCGCCACGTTCACTGCATGCACCAGAGGGCTTCTAGAAATATAAGATACAGACAATTTAAATGGAGTACATAAATATCATTTTCATTACCAAAACTCAACTATTGTTAAACAAAAGAAAATAACAAAATCTGATGACTTGTAAGTATTGATTTTGATTTAAACACTTGCTTACTGTTTAAAAAATTGTGGCTTTTTTTTTTATTTTTAAAATATATATACATGAGCTACAAAGCTTGATTGTATTACTCTGGACATTGCAAAATTCGGGTTTACCAGTTGCTCCATAATCCTTGCGTGGTTCTTTCCGGCATGACAGAAAAATGAGGTAAGAAAAATACATTTAATTTTGAAAAAAAAAAAAAAAAAATCTATGTATTATCTTATTAATGTACATAAACAGTTAAATTTCGTAAAAATATTAATTTACAATCTATTTTAATTTTTCTGATAAGAAAAGAGTAACTAATTATCAATAGTTAAAAGTTAACTTGAAATGAGTAGAACATTTGTAGTTTTGAAATCAAAACATTTTACAACAGCATAAGCAACTTAATATAGCTAGTTAAAGACTGAAAAATAAATTCACTTAATTAAATTTAACTCAAAATAATTTTAAAAAGTCATTAATTAAACACACTGCAATGTCTAGCAGTCAGACCCGGATGTCATGGTCCCGGGTTCGAATCCCGGCTAGGGTATGGATGTACTTTGTCTCGTGTCCTTTCTTTGTGTGAATGTGTTGTTGTGCTGTGAATGAATGCCCACCCGATAAACAGGTCCCTGTGGCATATGCGTGTACTGTGGAAGTTGGACTTTATACCAAATTACAGTACAATTGGGAAAATGAAGCAGCGTGTCCCGACTTGCCAGCTTGGCTGGCACAAGACAGCAACAATTACTACGATTGCTTCAGAGTTGATCAGTTTATTGGTATAACTAAATTCATTATGAATAACATATGTTAATACCAAGCAAATAGTAATTTTATCTAATTTCTTGTTTAAATATTTGTATTCTTGACTAAACAAAAAAACTTTTTTTGTTAAGTGAAACCCGAATTATCTGGCACGATAGATAACGCAAAAGACAAGAAAGATTCCAATTACCCAGCACGGCAGATAATTTAAATTTCATGACATGGTGGTCAGCATGTCGGCAGATGAGGGCAATATGGGATGAACTTCTAAATGAGAATCATTGCAAATGAAAGATTGTAGACTCATCATCTAGGTGTCATATGATACAATAAGCATCTTAATTTTATTAGTAGTATACATTGTCATCCAAAAGGTGACAGATTTTTTAACTTCAAACACTTTACACACCTTCCCCCCTCTCCTATTTCTTAACTTGTTACCTGCCGAGGAAAACTTACGAGATTCTCTCCCCAGAGCCACCAGCTTCCATGCATGCACAGTTATGAAGTGTATCGTAAATATTTCAGTCTCTAATTCGCTCCTTATTTTTTAAAATGGGTTAGTGAATTGGCAACGATGTCAAGGACATTGAATTTCATTCCAAAGCCTTGTAGGCCTAGCTTTATTAATAGCAGTGCATTGCCGAGAAGCATACTTTGGAAAGGCGTATATATACGCCCGCGGCAACCAACGCATTGGCTTAGTGAGGCCACATATATATACCCGCAGCAGGTAAGGGGTTAATATTAATACATCTTTTAATAAAATGAAATACTTACAAAATTGTTATATGTTGGTATCTTGAGCCACGCTGGTGCAAAATCATGTGCAGGAGGAGTTTTATTCGCCATCAGTGGATATACCCAGTAAAAACCATGTTAGGCTCTAATGTACAAAAAAGAATTTTAGCAATTATAATTGACAAAAGACGATAACATTAGAGTTTTTGGATTTAAATAGAAAAAGATCATGATATGAATTTAATTACTACCACACTTGTAACTTAGAGCATGAAAGTTCAAATTCAAAAGTAACATGCATATTTTCCAAAACTAGAATTTAACTGATCGTTGATCTTAGCCTTTATGTTCCACATTTAGCATCTTTGCTTTCAATCATTAAGTTTTCCTTCATTCACGGCACTTACATTTTGAAATGTATCTTATTTGCGTATCTAAAAGACGTTAGCAAAAATTTTCAAAAGAAACTAGTGTTAACACTCAAATTTAAAAATTAAAAGTTAGGAGTTTTGTAAAAGTTCAGTTCAATTTTTAAGGATTTTTTTCCAGTGAAAAGCTGCATTGTTTAAAAAAATACATTTCAATTTTTTTTTTACAACTCTTGAATTATTTATATTTGGGGTCATACAAGAAATTGAGTAACATACTAAATTGAAGGTCAAATATGCATTTACTGCTTCTTGAATGTTAGAAGTCTCTGAATCAAATTTAAACATGGAGGGGGGAGGGGGGGCGAAACCGTTAAAAATGAATTAAAGACTTAATGAAAATTAAGTATTTTTTAAAAAATAAGACACTTATAAAAATTTTGCATCTAGAATTGACATTTAAAAAAATAAATAAAAGCTAACTGAAAATAGTAAAGAACAAAATAATTTCCAGCATTCTTTGACTTTCTGAAAATTGACTCTTAAAGAGCACATAATTTTGTTTAAAACTTTTTAAATTAAAGATTAAAAAAAAAAAGAAAAGAAATTTTGGTTGTTTGCCTTTTGACAGGGTATAATTAACAGTATTAATGCGAAAAATCTTATTCTAATGGCAGATGCGATTTTTATACTGTACGAGTGAAAAAGAAAAAAAAGGCTTACAAAAGGATTTATTCAAGTAAAATTATTTTTAATTTACATTTTAAAGCTCTTCAATAAACATATTAATCGCAATCAACACAATTAAAGCAAAATTTAAATTCAATCTGATTTAAATTTTAATATTTTGACTCTCATAAATAAAGCAGAATTTCGCTTGAAAATTTTTACATTACGGTCTTAATAGAAATAAAAAGATATTTTATTTATTTGTCCCTTAACAAAGCCTAAATTTGAAACCTATGTTGAGGTTGCAGCATCAACTATTTAAAATAAATAAAGATTTTGTTCTAATGTTAGCTAAATTTGTCAATAGAACAATGCCTACCTGCTGGTTTCCCAGTAGACAGCCTGTTCGCAGCACTGAATTCAGGCGCCACTTTGTAGTTTTGATTGGAATGAAGAAGTAAAACAAGAAAAAACTTGCAGATGGATTATCACAACCACCACAGTTGGCAGTAGAAATGAGTTCACACACACATCTACATTAGGAATATTATATGTTCATGTGTCCCTTGATATGCACAATGGTTAGATGATTTGCTTTTTGTTGCAAAAAAGCTATTGTTATCTTCGCATTTTTTCAGTTAGTAAGCATTCTTCAATGATAATCATAACTAAAAAAAGAAACAACTAAATTAGAGTGCATATATTTATGTTTAAAAAACCTAAATTGCATTTTGTTCGAATTGCATGACTGAGGCAAATAAAAAGAAAAATCATATACCAAAAGCTTTCTTTTTTTCAACTCTTCCAGTCAAATTATTACAACTTACCTTTCTCTCAGCAAAGTCAAAATGAAAATCATAATTTTGGACTGTAATGGCAAAGTACCAGTGGTGCAGTAAAGTGGGTTTTGTGGATAACCCCTCCCCCCAGACGCCTTTGTTATAACACTATTACTAAACACAATATAATAAATTAATACACATGTAAAGGGCTGTTTTGACTGAAAACCCCCTTTAAGAACATAATTCTAGATGCGGTAGTGGTAGGTACAATAGGGTGGGCCAAAAAAAGTTTCTGAAACAAATTTTTGGATAGTGCACAAAAGTTACTCGATGAGTTAGTCAGAACTCAAAAAAAAATTCCTTGAACATTAAAAATATCTAGCGAGGCACCTTTTAGTTTGAAAAATAGAAAAATATGAAAAAAATGTGTTTTTTGTTAAAAAAAACAAATAATAAATTCTAAATATTCTATTTTTCAAATGTATAAGATAAAGGGTTTATTCTAAAAGATTCAATATGTACAATCCAGTCCTTATACTGATAGAAATTATTTATTCTGATATCTCTGTGTAGCTACTAAAATGATGTAATCTAAAGAGAAAGTTCCAACAGGGAAGTAATAGTTTTCTTTGCACATGTATTTTTAATTTGTTACTTGTTTTAAAGTAAAACAAGAATTTCTTTTACCTTGAAATAGCAGAATATCCTAAAGCCCTTTTCGTATGTATAAGATAAATGGCTTATTCTGAGGTGAGAGTAGGGAACTAGTATTATGCTTTGCATGGTGGATTCTTAATTTATTATTGAATAGTCTTGTGTTGTATAGTTTACTGAATAGTGAAATGTGAATTTAATTGCTACCATCAAAGAAGTTGCAATGCGTTTCATCCAGTTATTAACCTTAGAGAAATTATTTGTTTTTATCTCTATAAAATGATGTTATTTAAATATCGGACAGGAGAGCCTCAATTCGCGAAACCCTATTATCTGAAAGATTGAAAATTTGAATTGTGCCTAGTTGAAGATGGCAAATTAATGCAGTATGCATTGGGACCCTTTGGAACCAAAGTATAATGCATTACTTATTGCAAGAGCAGTTATTTTCACGAGCCCATGGTAATTACGAAAATTTATAAGCCTCGCGCAATACTTTTTTTAATCATTTTTTTATTCATATAATATTTGCAAAATGTTTAGCTGTAGGGAGAGTCGTCCTAAATGTTTCGAAATTAAAGGTCGAAAAGCGCAATTTTAGAACCATGAGTGTTTACACATATAATTATGTTGCTGCATGGAAGGGAAGGGTATGATCCCTTACCTCCCCATTTTTAACAACGCCACAGCCCAACTATTGAATGGAGGTGCTCTTTTCAGCTTGTCTACCGCCTTCCCAAGATACTCAGCAGGAGCCTGGGGTAATTTTAAAATAAAACAGAACTATAAGAGTATTGACATGAAAAGTAATTTCAAGAGTAATGCACAGCGACAGATAAAATTTAAAGTCGTCTCTCAACGCAAACAATTTTCTGCAAAAAGAAAAATTTGTACTTTTTCCGAGTCTTATATTGTGGTCAACAGCAAAAATATAACATTGAAAGCAGGGCCGCTGCTACCAGCGATGGGGACCGGTACCAATTTATTGGCCGGGCCCCCCATGCACCCCCCCCCAATTGCATATTTTCATGCCATCGTTTCAGCACATTTGCAATTGGAAAAAAAAAAGGAGAAAAAAATTTCGGAAAAAGTTTTTTTTTTAGTTACGAAAGTGTGCATCTGATTTTATTTTCAAGTTATTTGTATTGCCAGATGATTTTAAAAAGCGGTACATTTTCCTTTGTGCAAGTGTGTTTCATTCATTAGTATTTGTACTAGCAATTGTTTCATATTGAGAATCGGCAATGGAAAGCGAGATTTTTTTTTTTGATGAAATTATTGACACTAGTACAGGGTTCATACTTATTTTTAAAAATGAAAATTAAGGACTTTTTAAGGGCTCCCAAATCTTTTAAAGGCTCTTAGGAAAATATTTAAATAGCTTTAGGAACACAATTTTGCTATAAAACACTTTTAAAAAAATGCAACAATGGTTCAACTTTTTAAACTTATTTTGTGTTCAATTTTTTGAACAATATTACTTAGTTCAGTCTCCTTCTCATGGACAATTTTTCTAATTGCATTTGTTTTAATAAATTTCTGAACATCTGTTCTTTTACCCCTTCATCACAGAGCAGAAATTTTTAAGTTTTCAGCGTCTATTTCTAACGCACTTATTAATCTACTTCTTGCTATTTTCAAAACCCAAAAAACTCCACAACACATGTGCATCTCTTCCTCGATCACTTAGGCATAAACAGAGAAATCAGTACAGTTCAGTTGTTGGGCGTCTGTTGAAGTTACTGAGATGTATAACAAAGTGGAGTTGTACGCATAGGTGTAATGGGAGAAAAGAAACCTTGGATAACACTCCCTCCAGCTTTTAATTCATGGTGAAAAAGAAAGAAAAAATAACTGAAACAGTTTTTTTTTAATTAAGGAAATTTTTTTCCAAAATTAAAGATTTTTGAAGGGTTTTTTAGGGACCTTAATTTTGTTTGATAAATTTAAGGGCTTTTTAAGGAAGTACGAACCCTGTAATAGTGGAAAAACATGTTCATAACCTTACGGGCCTCCCAAAGCTCCGGGCCCCGGTACTAGAGGTCCAGTATTCCCCCCAGGGTTGGCAAGTTTTTGACAGTCGGAGGTTTTATCCGGTTTTAACCGTGGTTTTTACCGTCATGTCAAAAACCCCTTTTTGACATGGTTTTTGACATAATTGTAAAAAACGTAAATTTCTTTCCAAAACATGTTTAAATTTGATATTGATAATCAAAATACATTTTCAAATGAATTTTACAATTTCTGATTTTAGACACTGAAGTAAACTTTTGGAGTTTTAGGTTATTAAAATAAAGTGTAATAAGCAATCCTAAACATAACTGAAGGGCTCGGGAGTAAATAATGGTACTAGCATTTTAAAAAATCAAACATATGGCTTTTGAATATAGCTTTATTGCTTCGAGAAATTACTGTAACAGGTTTTTTTATTTTAAAAATGAAGTGGGTAAATTAATTAAGTGCTGTGTGTCTTGGGTATACTTAATAAATTTTTACAAGTCATTTTTTAAAATTTTAATTTGAAATAGTCCGATTTTTAGAATTTGTCAGATACCATTATTTATTCCCCAGCCCCACCCCCAGATTTGTACACTGAGTACAAATTAATTTAGTTTTGCTTTTACCCAAAAGAGAAAAAAAATCGCTTTAAATTCTGATGTAAAGATTTTTAGATTGATGAAATAGTTAATTAATAGTTATTAAAACACTAGCTGTGGGGCCCGGCGTCGCACGGGCTTTAAAGTAGTGATGAAAATTTAAATAAACTACTCGCCGTTAAGGCAGTATATAATGATATATAACCGCCAAGGCAGCTCGCCTTTAAAGTAGCGAGCAAAGTTTCAGCAAACTACTCGCCGCCAAGGCGGCTCACCTTTAAAGTAGTAAGGAAAGTTAAAACAAATTACTCGCCGCCAAGACGGCTCGCATTTAAAGGAGGGAGGAAAGTTTTAGCGAAACCGGTTTCAAAAAACTACTCCCCGCTAAAGCGGCTCGCTAAAAAACTTTCCCGCATAAAAAAGTCAATGGCATTATTTGCACATGCTTCCTCAGGAATATAAACAATGTCAAGTAGCACATATTTAACACTCTCCCTAATAAACGAATACAATTCCCTACCAAAACCAAATATTTCCAAACCGCTCTCTTCCTGTAACATTAATTGCAAAATTCCAAACAAAAAAGTTGTTTTAATATTTAGATCGCAGCAAAAAAAAAAAAAAAAAATCCCTGCAAAAAACATGAATTACAATTTAATTTGAAACACATTTTCAAAATGGTACCAGAAAAAAATATATATATAAGTCATTAATTAGGCAGGAATTCACAGTGAAACACAGACGATCGCATTATTTGCCTTGTTGAAACGCCGTAAAATGAAATGCTTTTAAGAAACGAAATGAAGAAAAGGACACCAACAATGAATTTAAAAGATGTCACCATAGCAACGCAATAAAACGTTAATAGTTTGATCAGGAAAGAGGTTTTCGAACTCAAAGTTCAAACGCTTGTAACTTTTTTTCTAGTGGAGATAAAAGCTTGGTTCTTCGACTGTAAGTCGAATCAATTCTGGGGTTAAAAATATCGCTCTATCCAATGGCGTAAAAATCAAAACTGTGGAATAATTAGTTTATTTTTATTGATGGTTTTAATGAACCAAGTATTGCAAGAAATCGGGTGAAGCCTTGCAAAAGGCAAGTTTAAAAATTGAATAACTCGTACTGTGTTTAAGTTAGAGAATCGGAACAAACTGCATAGGACGGACAAAATTTTTCTGCTTCCAACGATATACAACATTAATATGTGCAAGTAATTTTTAACTCCAGTATTCAGCGATTTATGAGAAAATTGCCTTGAATTCGAATAAAAAACGAATCGCTTATCGAATCTTTTCAAACTATAGCCTAAAGTCTTTCTGGATAAATGGACTATTCAACACAAAAAGAATTTTTCAAATCGAACCAGTAGTTTCTGAGATTAGCGCGTTCAAACAAACAAACTCTACAGCTATATATTATTAGTAAAGATTTAAACAAATCTACTTTAAAAACTGGATTTAATTTTTAATACTTTTAACTTTTTTCATGACGTAACAAGTTAATTTAAAAGAATGAGAATTAATTTTCATTAAATTTATTAATTTCATTTTTATTAAACTTGACTGATAAGATAACTAATTGATAGTTATTAAAACATTTAAACAAAACTACTCTAAAATTTGGATTTAAGTATTAATATTTGTAACTTTTTTCACTCCATAACAAGTTTATTTAAAAGAATTTGAATTAATTTTCAATAAATTTATTCATTTAATTTTTATAAACTTGATTGATAAGATAACTAATTGATAGTTATATAAACATTTAAACAAAATTACTTTAAAAGCTCTATTTAAATTTTAATATCTAACTTTTTTTCACGGCAAAACAAGTTAGTTTAAAAGAATGAGAAATAATTTTCATTAAATTTATTAATTTAATGTTTATTAAACTTGATTGATAAGATGTATAAATTTTTATTTAATTTTTTTCAGGATGAGAAACCTCACATGTTTATAAAAAATTTCAATAACCACTGTATTTGAGTTTTCGACAGGTTTTTGACGTTTTCGACGGGTTTTTGACAGGTTTTGGACATGTGTCAAAAACTGGTTTTTGATGTCAAAAACCCAACCCTGATTCCCCCCCCCCACACAAACGGCGGCCCTGATTGAAAGTAAGAAGAACCACTATGCAATTAGCAATGTTTTAAATATTTACTCCTTTTCAGTATTAGTTTTGGGCATCACAAAATTGGTGTTAACATTTGTCGTTCGCTCACAGAAGAAAGTGTAAGAATTCAGAAATATGTTTATATAAAGTACGTAAATTTTCTGCTAACTTGAAACACTCTTTGGGAACATCATTTTCGCATGTTCATCAATTTTATCTATGTGTTTGATTCGTTCAAAAATAATTCTTAACACAATAACTAATTTACATCTATGAATATTATAATCCTATTTCATAATTATAATTTCTAAATCACACATTTTATTAAATGCAATAATATTAATGTTTACTATTTTGAAAATTTAATGGACAGAAATTTAATTGATTCCATAAAGAAAAGATTAAGGTTGGATGCAACAAGTGCTGACCAGGAAAATTTTTGCTTTACAAATCTGAGAGTCCTGAAAAGTTTCAGGAGTTACACGAGTTTTAATGAAGTGGGGGGAAGAAGTTTTGAGGCTCTTCCCGGAAGTATTTCAAACATGAATTCCGAAACTTTCGCAATCAATATTGGTAAACCAGTATGCATAAAAAAAGTAACAAAGATCAATCGCTCTTCTCTCGAAAACTTTCTGGATCCGCCCTTGAAAAGTTTCCAGCTTAATTTTTCAGAAAAACTTTTAAAATTATTAATTGAATTGCAACCTTGATATTCGTAGAAAGAACATTTTCGGCTATTTTACGTATGCATTGTTCTACAAAAAGAAATTTATCATGAAGAATTAACTTATTCATTTATTACTCGTATTGAATCTAGATTTTTTTATGTGCCAAAAAGGACAAAATGACATTTCTTTTGGGCGGTTTTTTCTAGAGTGGAAAAAACTGGACACTCTTACTTCAGAAATAAGTTCCAGGTATAAACTTAAATTATTTCAAAATGAACTAGAATACTATTTTGTTACTGATTGACTTGGAGCAATGCAGGCAAAAAAATAGAAATGCTACTTCGTAAAAAAAACATAATGAGAACAAGCACGGATACTGCACATATATCAGTAAGTTACTAACAACTGCATCAAAAATACCAAAAAATGTATAATAGTAGTTCTTTAGTTAATCAAACAAACAAGAAACTAAATCATATAATAACTAAACTGAAGCCCGCAAGAATTAGAGCTGCCACTGGTTAAGGTCGCTTATTCGAAATATGAAGTTATTAAGCACAGTAATGTTTATTAAGTGCTGTATTCATTTTAGTAAAGAATAGGAAAACGGAACTAACCATACCAGTTCTAAATACAGATCGAAATATAGTATTACTCTCGCACCTGTTTACATTATGTTTCATCAACCTCATTGGGAGTATAATTGGCAAAAATCGGTACTTGCGTATTAACTCCACCGTAGTTGCAGACTAGGCGGTATATTTGGCATTTCTTATGGTGGGTTCAGATAACTGGGTGCATGTACGAACCACAACAGGCGAAAAAAAAAAACGCCAAATAAACCACAAAACTTGTTTTAACTGCTAGATCTATAGGAGCTAATACGGAAGTACCTAAAAAACTTATATGTATGACGCGTACGAAATAGAAATTTGGTTGAAGAAAAATAGCTTCAAAAAAAAAAAAAAAATTGAATATAAAGTTTCACAGATGAGAGAGCTAGAGATGCATCTTAATTTATTGCACAATTAATGCTCATTAAATCAGAACATATTCTATTATATTATCAAATATATCACCAAAACAAAGGATTTCCTTCATCCTATAATATTTATCACCGAGGATATATTCACATTGACAAAATTAAAAGTGTATAAAATGAAATATATATACATTTCAACAGGTAACATTCATCATCTGCCCTATTTAAAAGAGAAACATAAAAACAATTTATAATGTAGTTAAAACTATAAAACCGAAAAATTTAGTTTGAATATTATATTGCATAGTAACATAAGCATTATAACGTTGTCATTTAGTACCACAATGAGAGCACTATTAAAAACAGATTTTGGCAGTAAAAAATAGAAATATGACATAAATCCCCCGAAAAAATTCCATGATAGAACCATTTATTTTGATTTCGTGCCATAATTGCTTAAAATTTTGGCTCGACATAGTAAATCAAAGACATTGCATCAGGCGCCCAAATTTCAAATGCACTAATACAAATACAATCCAGCATTATTTATTTCGAAAAGAGAACAAATAAAACTCTTACCATTTATAAAATAGAGCGAATATTAAACAGAGAGCACTATGAATACAACGACATTGAAAGACAGTACTGTATTCACACAACCTATTTATTTTGACCAAGTCACCACCATGCTGTCGTGAACCAGTTGTTTTGATAAACCTCGGTAAGGAATATAGTGTGGAAAATGAGAGTAACATACAGCAATAAGAATCTTAAAATACTAACACTTCTTAATTACGATCATCATATTCACATCGCATTGTACAACCACAAAAAAAATATGGGTAACTTAATGTATTGGATAAAAATTTAAAAAAAATTCCCACAAATACACAACATGGCCGTTAACATCATAATAATTTTAACGATTATGTTGCCACTCACGCTGAAAATATAAAGCATTTAATAAATAAACAAATTTCCACAAGAGCGAAACCTCCACTCCGGTCCTTACTAAGCTTCCTCATTTGTAGGGACAATCCCCTCTTTTAATAATTTCTTTCTCTCCATAATTAAAATTATCTTATGAGAATTACAGTTTATGTGACTTCTCCCCACTTGTCGGCAGTTTGAAAATTCTTCTAAAAATATTTATTCAACGCATTTTAGCGAATGTATTGTGAAACATAAGTATACGTAAATGAAAATAATGAAGCAGAAACCTCCCGTTTAAACTACGTCTTCTGAGCCGGAGACTCTGAGTTTATTTGCAACCTCACCCCATAAGTGTTCTTTCTTTTATCTGTATTGTAAAATCTTTACTGTGTTTTCCTGATGGCAAACCAAACAGCTCTGTTGCATCATCCAGATGTAGCGTTTTAAATTTTTCGGCTTCGAAAAGTTTCGGAAGGAGGACAAAGCCTAAACCCCTTCCCCTAAAGAATGACCAGAATAATCGTTTTTTTTTTTTGACACCCAAGTTTCGAAAAATTTTGTAGGCAGAAATCTTCCCTCCTTAGGGCCGAATTCAAGTGAACTCGTAGCGATTGTAACGTATCCAAATTTGAGAATTTGCGATTGCATTGATGAGTTGCGATCGTCCGTGTTTCACTTGAATTCCGGAATAGGAATTTTTTTTCCCTTTCACCTCTTGCCGTGTATCAACGAAAGGTAGCTTATAGTTTTTTATGATTCAGTTTTTTTTTCTTTCACATCTTCTCTTCTGCGAACAACTCCACCCTCTTTTATTATTCCTTTTCCATCACAAAAAAAAGAAAAAAAAAATCGAAGAATTAACGTTCGAAAATAAAGGTTGGTCACAGAAGAAAATTTCAGGCAAGAAATCAACCACCAGGAAAAAATTCTGCAGTAGTAGGATCTGCCCTCAAATGATGTGACTTTGAGTAGGGGGGGGGGGGTCACGAAATTGCGTTAAATAAGGAGAGGAAAGGTGTAACATCAGAATGTTTTAAAAAATACATGTTCATGAAAATGAGCATAACGATGCTACCAGGCCCGTCATTTCAAACAAAGGAAGCGTATTTAATACAAATTTCCCCCAAAACAGTAAAAAATGCTCACTTACATGCAAATACAGTGATTTCCTGAAGCTAGGGGGGGGGGGGTGACCCCCTTAAATGACGGGCCCGAATGCGACAAAGGAGGGAGATCAAAAGTGTTGAAGAAAAGTGTAACATCAATTACAGACAGTGCCTAACAGAATTTGCTCCACCAATATAAACGTTTAAAGCTGCAATCGATGCCAGTTGATTGACTGGTCAACTTGGTCACTCTTTCTTCCTGTTCATTGACAGAAAATGTGACAAACAAGACTATTTGTCATTTCTAGAACCTAATCAATTACCAAAGTTTTCATACGAAAATTTACATGTCATATTCCAGCTATTTTAAAGACTGGTGGTTAGTGAACCTGCAAAAAGAAGTATTTGGGGAAGATTTAAGAGATGGATTAATAAGAACAACTTTTCATTCATGATCAATGATCATCAATGACAAAATTGAGTCGCACGTAGAACATTAAACCTTGATCCTAGAGTAGAAACTTGTTTAAAAGCAAATATAAATAGGGAAGTTTTCGATTTTTCAATTTTATTTTTATATGATAGAGCAACATACATGAACATCAACGGCGAACAAATTTTTGCGCTGCGACAAGTAGTTTTTTTTAAAAATAATTTTTAAATTTCAAGCGGGGGTGACGTCACTGTGCATTCGTTGGCGCTTTTGAACTTTCTACTAGGCGAAGAAAGAGCGAGAAGCTTTAGATGCGAGGAGCTCGAGAAACTGGTTTCTCCGGCTTCCGCACTGCTGTTCGCTCTGCACTGCCGTAATTTTTTTTCCTCGCCAAGTGATGCGTTCTAAAAATTTGAATATGAATTTCGCCAAAAAATATCAAAACAATCACCCCTAGCAGGGTATTGGATTGCTTTTTGATTAATCCAGTTTTAAATAGTGAATTAGTAGACTTTAAGGTATTGATTAAGGAAGGAGAAAATCCCGCAATGAAACGATAATATAGCAAAAATCAAATTTTTATAGATGAAAGGCTGAAAGTTACTGCCATCCGAAGTCACGGGTTTCGGTTTCAAGGCGCGCTTTTTTTGCGCGTGGGTTTTTAAAAAAATCATTAAGAATCAACCGTTGTGTTTTAAAATTCGGCAATGGTGAATTTTTGTGTTGTGTAAGCCTCTTAACAATATTTAGTAGTTAAAAAAGGGATATTCAATAGGTCACAACTACCCTATTGTAAATCCAGTCATGCTCATTTATAACGAAGTCAAATATAGAATATTTATGGTTATAACGTAATAGCCTCAATTCTCCAGCATATTTTGCTGTGTATTATTTAACTTTTAAAACAAAAATTTAGGTATAATGAAATTTTCATTTGGTCCCTTTAACTTCACTATCCTTCTTAGCTAGGCAGATAATAAAGGCGGAGTGGAACTCAATGAGCAGTCACCGATTGTACTTGTTAATGTAATAAAATGTTACTGTATTAGCACCGAAATGCTGCACAATGTACATTTTTGCGAAAATATAAAACTGGACAATAAAAGAAGAAATATTGTCATGTGAAAAAAAAGACAAAGGTTTCGTTAATTTTAAGAAACTTTAAATCTAATGCAAACTAAAAACTATAAATTTCTAAATTTAATAAAACGCTAAAAAAGGTAAAAAAATTAAACATTTTACTGGAATTTGAGTAAAAATTTGTTATGTTTCAATTTAAAAAAGTGAAATTTAATCTTTTTTTTTTAAATTTTTAGGGCATGTGCCATTTAAAGACATAATTATTTATTTAAAAATAATTTCTTCTAGATTTAGGGTGTCAATTGTTTAGAAATTGCATATCTAAAATATACAAATACAAATGTGACGATCAGCAACAGGCTCTGGGCCCAACAGGGCTGGTCCTAGTCAAATTATAGACCACAATGAAGATCAATGGCCCTCTTAAAACTATCTACTCCCTTGCTCCTTACCGCCTCTTCCGGTAAACTATTCCAAGTTCCTTCTACTCTGCTAAAATAGTAATTTTTCCGAATTTCCAGGTTAGCCTGAGATTTAAACAGCTTATAACAATGACCCCTTGTCCTGCTTTCCGTGCAAAAATTTAACCCTATAACATCTTTCATTTTGATAAATTTAAACAACTGAATCATATCCCCCTGGTTCTCCTTTGCTCAAGACTATACATATTAAGCATTCTAAGTCTGGAATCATAGTCTAAATTAGAAAATCCATTCACTAACCTTGTAGCCCTCCTTTGTATCCTTTCCAATAAATTAATATCTTTCTTAAGATAAGGGGACCAAAACTGAACAGCATACTCCATATGAGGTCTTACCAAACTTCTATATAAGGATAGAAGAACCTTCTTAGATTTGTTTGAAATAGATCTATTTATAAATCCAAGCATCCTATTGGCTTTGTTAATAGCTATGCTGCACTGTTGACTAAACTTGAAGTCCTGATTTACTAAGACACCTAGATCCATAACATTCTCTGCCTTACTAACTGCCATACTCCATTTTTTGGCCCACCCCATCTTTAATGTGGTTACTGCTAGATGGCACAGATGTCTTTGTAACTTGACACTGTCCAATAAAGCATGAGAAATGTATCTTAAGGTGAAAAAAAAACTTGGTTAGAATGAAGAAAATCAAATTAGAAACTTTAATGAGTCAGCGCGATACATCCTAGTTTACTAAGAGGGATTCACAAATCATTGAAAACAAATGATGAGATTTCAAATTTCGAGCAATTCTTCATAAAATGTGAAGTTTTTTTTTTTTATAAAGATTTCTTTATTTTGCTAAATATGTCAAATTTTACACATTCAACAATATTATACAATCTATAAAATGACAGGAAAAGTATTTTTACATAGTATCCTAGCTTATAGCAAAGCTTAATACACTGAAGTGACAAAAGTCATGGGATAGCAATATGCAAATTTTCAGATGGCAGTAGCATCGCATAGAACAGGTATAAATGCGCAGTGCTTTTACAGAGCTTTCATTTCTGTTCAAGTTATTCATGTGAAGAGGTTTTAACGTGATGATGACCGCACGACGTGAATTAACAGACTTTGAACGCGGAATGTTAGTTGGAGCTAGACGCATGGGTCATGCCATTTCGGAAATCGTTAGAGAATTCAACATTCCCAGATCCACTGTGTCAAGAGTGTGCCGAGAGTATGAAATTTCAGGCATAACATCCCACCATGGACAGCGCAGTGGTCGACCGCCTGCACTTAAAGATCGAGACCGGCGACGTCTGCAAAGAGTCGTAAATTCTAACAGACAAGCAACACTGCGTCAAATCACCGTAGAAATCAATGTGGGACGTACAATGGACGTGTCTGCTAGAACTGTGCGGAGAAATTTGGATTTCTTGGGCTATTCCAGCAGAAGACCGACTCGAGTGCCTTTACTGACAGAACGACATCGCTTGCAGCGATTCTCGTGGGCACGTGAGCATATCGGTTGGTCCCTAGATGAATGGAAAACCGTGGCCTGGTCCGATGAGTCACGATTTCAGCTGGTAAGAGCCGATGGTAGGGTTCGAGTGTGGCGCAGACCCCACGAAGCCATGGACCCAAACTGTCAGCAAGGCACTGTTCAAGCTGGTGGTGGCTCCGTAATGGTGTGGGCTGTTTTTTCATGGCATGGACTTGGTCCTCTAGTGCGACTGGACCGAACATTGACTGGAAATGCTTATGTGCAGCTACTTGGAGATCACTTGCAGCCATTCATGGACTTCATGTACCCAAACAACGATGGGATTTTTATGGATGACAATGCGCCATGTCACCGGGCCACAACTGTTCGCAATTGGTTTGAAGAAAATTCTGGACAATTCCAACGAATGATTTGGCCACCTAGATCGCCCGACATGAATCCCATTGAGCATTTATGGGACACCATCGAGAGGTCTGTTCGTGCCCAAAATCCTGCCCCATCAACGCTTTCACAATTATGGACGTCTATCGAGACAGCATGGCTCAATATTCCTGCAGAAGACTTCCAACGACTTGTTGAGTCCATGCCACGTCGAGTTGTTGCACTTCGCCGGGCAAAAGGAGGGCCGACACGATATTAAGAGGTATCCCATGACTTTTGTCACTTCAGTGTATGTCTAGCCACATAAAACATTCTTTTGTTGTAAAAATAAATAAAGAAATAAACAAAAATAAAATAAATAGATAAAAAAAGTATATAGTAGGTTAAATATTATATACAAAAATACCAAAAACATTTTATCATTTGAATTTTTCATAATTTCATCAGAAAACAATGGCAGAACCAAACGAAAAAAGTGTTATGCAAAGTTAAATTTGAAGGCTGATTACAAATATGAGACAAAAATTGGAGAATTGCCATCTGAAATTTTAAGTGATGTTCACAGCAATACAAAGATGCGCTCCTAACAAAAATTCATGCGTGAATTTTTTTACCTGTACATCATTCTCAATAAACAGAAGCATTTTATGTCTTTTCAGTGCAAATAGTACTCAAATAAGGAATGATTTATTCATTTATTTATTTATTCAAGACCAGAGTTCACACTTTAGAAAAATCAAAGTTGGGATTTTTCACCAGGACCAAAATGTTAAGGGGGACTTTTTCATTGAATGCGATTTTGAAAATAGAATGTGGAGAATTAAGCAATCTCATATCCTAGTGCCCACTATGGGAACTATGGCTCTAAATCAGGGTTTCCCAAACCTTTTCATTCCGTGGACCCCTTGTCCAGTTTTCCAGTCTTCTGTGCACCCTCTTCCTAGGAGTCATTCCAAAATTAACCAAGAACTGTAACAACAGAGCTCAGGCGTTCAAAAGTTGGGAATTAAATGGTGAAGTTTTTTTTACTGGTGTTTTAAAACAACCAGATGAAAGCATAATATTAAAAATATAAAGAGATGAATTCGAAAATTTACCCAACAGTATAAGGGCTCTCTTAATATTGATTTTTTTAAAAACCAAAAACTTCCTTAATGCCTGACAATTTTCTAAAGTTTCAGTTTGAGTTTTAATGCACAGTAAAAAATTAAAATTTAACTTTAAAGAAAACAGATGAAGAGACAAACATAACATTTTTATTCATACTTTCATAATAATAATGACACAAAACTTAAATAAGCTAATATCCCTGCATAGCATAGGTGTACAAGGGAAAAAAAGAGAATGTTTTAAGTGGGTGGGAGTGAATTTAATGCATCAATGGCAGGACCCCTATTTGCATCTTGTGGACCCCCACTTTTTTTCTTTTCTTTATATAGACCCCTTGCTAACACCAGGGGACCCCTGGGGGTCCCTGTGCACCACTTTGGGAACCACTGCTCTAAATACATAGATGTCTGTGTGAGTTTCTTCATGACAAAGTTGGTTGAACACAAAACAAAATGATGTTCGACAGATACTGCGGTTAAAAGCAGCGGATCCTAACCCATGGGTCTCCGCCTAACAAGTGGGCCATGGACAGCATGATATGGAGTGGTGGATACTAGCTGAGGGTCTAAAAGTCAAGAAGATCTAGAGGCCTAACATGATTTTTTGTCAGCTGGTGGCGTAGTGTGGGCTTTTTACGCATTGAACTCTAGTTCTGACCTGCGGTGGCTAGTTGGTGGGTTTTCGAGATGAAGAAAATTCTCAGCGCTGAACTTGTATGTTTATAGGGCATGTAAATAATTTCTTGGTATTCATTTGACTTTGAATTCTCTTGGCAAAACTAAATTTCTGGCGTAGTTTTGCACCAAAGAGAACCCAGGTGCGTCCATCTGTTGAAACTGGGCATCAAAATTATCCATGCATTGCATCAATGCTTAATGGTGGCACATGAAAGACTGAATGCCATATCAGGGGATCGCACTAGGTCTGCAAAAAGGCTTAAGCTCCTTACGCAGCCCTATTGGAAAGAAAAAAAAAATTTTTTTTTTGGAGACCATTCAGGAACACTAGTGCTGTCAGTGCGTTGGAACTTAAAAACTCTCAATGGCTCATAGACATGGAGTTAGTTCATATTTTTTCCCTCTTTTCATGCATTTCTTAGGAGCTTCTTCCCTGAAATTGAATATAAAATCCATTGGATCAGAAACCACTTTGAAGAAAATTACCTTCAAAATTGAAATTGAATTATTTTAAAGTGAAGAATATTCGTAAGTTGAACTATTGTGTGCCCAGACAAAAATCGTATTATAAAACAATGCTATTGACCTTGATTCCTGATAATTTAAATTTGCCATTGCAATTTTTGCTTTTATATTTTATAGTTATTGGTCTTCCTCCTTTTTTTTTGAAAAAAGGTGGTCCGCACAACAAAAAAGGCTGAAAACCGCTAGCATAAAGATATAATAAAAATATTTACATGATATAGAATGTTCTTGCACAAATCTCTATGCTAACATTGCATCATATGACATTACGAACACACAGGATATCAAATGAAAATTCCCCATATTTTAATGCCCTCAAAAATACTTCAAACAGGATGAAAATTTGACTGCATACACACAAGACATAACTCATAATAGTACTCTTGAAATCAGGGCATTAACATTTGTGAAAACTTTCCTAAACCAGAATTATTCATTAGCTCATCATGATCACATTCTTGGCACAATACAAAAAATTTTGTGCATCATGAAATTATTGTACCAGATAACATTGAACTAAACTCCATGTTTGAAAATAACAGATTTTACTCATCCTTTCAATTTCCCATTAGAACTTAAATCAGTGATAAAGCAAGTAGCATCTTGTTCTGTGATATTTTTTTGCATTCTAGAAGGTCATTAATAAATCTTAAAGTTTTTGTTCTTTGTTCTTATACTATAAATATTTAATTCCACTAAATTATCAGTATTTTAAAATAAAAAATGATATATGCTCAAATTTGTTTATATTGAATATTAATATCTCAAAAACCTTCCAATATTGAAAAAAATCCATTTTATTACACTAGTAGGCAGGCCCGTCATTTTGGGGGCAGGGGGGTCAATTGTTCTACCCTGACTTTGGGAAATCAATGTATTAGCGTATAAGTGGCGTGTTTTCTCATGTTTATCTCAAATAAAATTTCCTCAAACTCACATTTTGGCCATGATCAGAGAGATTGTCATTTTCAGAGTTGAGCTCCAATAATCTTTATGAACAACAAAAGCTGCTGACGACAAACAATCTTATATAAGCAGCTGTATTGTAGCAAATGCACCCACAGCTCGATCATATAGCATTCTAAGACTGCAGTTTCGCCCTTATTATGGGCTCCTCAGTTAGGAATAGCCAATGATCGAGCCGGAGGCAAAAATCCTCTTATTGTAGCTAAGATAGCCAACAAACTGGTAGATAAAATGAATTTATCTTACCAGCGAGCGTCCGCAAACTATGGTGCGGCTCAACTCGAAATTTGAAGGCTAAAGCTGGGTAATGTGCAATGAGTTACCGCCCGTAAGCCAGGGCTGAGGCAGAACTGTAGCAAATGCACCCACAGCTCGATCATATAGCATCCTAAAACTGCAGTTTCGCCCTTATTATGGGCTCCTCAGTTAGGAATAGCCAATGATCGAGCCGGAGGCAAAAATCCTCTTATTGTAGCTAAGATAGCCAAAGATATTGTAGCTAAGATAGCCAGCTGTATTGTCTTAAATTTTGTAAGCAAATACAGCTCATGGAAAACTGCAATAAACTTCCATTTCTTCCCAGGCACTGTGGTACGCTAGCACAGGCGCAGTGAATAGTGAAAATTATGGATAACCTGCCAAAGGCAGTAAGTGAGAGGCTAGAGGCAAACTTGTTCTTGATTAAAAACATTATTGCAATGCACAATCGCATGGTACATAACATGTCATAGCAAAAGAAAAAAAAGTACAGTACAGTAAATATTATTTGTATTTTATGTTGTACATATATAAAAGCAACAACAACAAAAAATTAGTTGTTATATTAAAAAATTAGTTCACATATTTCAAATCTCTTAAGAACATAACAAGTGCTTTGGGGATTTTTCCCAAATAAACAGAGAATCATGGATACTCTGAAATGTAGACAACCAAAAGTTCACTGCTTGCACAAGGACCAAGATTTACAAGGATTCCCCTAACTCAAAAAAATGGGGAGCAAGGTATTGATGAACAATGTGTACTTTCTAACTTTTACTTTTGAGTCATAATTCTATATTACTATGTATTCTTTGGATTTATGCACTTTTACAACTTTATTAGAACTTTTGTGTTAGTAAGCTACAATTCAAACTTTCATTACTACTCGTAAAATTCTAAATATACAGGTTCAACTGTACAAGTATTAAAAAAATGATAAAAATATAAATTAATTAATAAAAATGATATGTCTACTGCAAGAAATAAAACAATGTCATGAAACACACCTAGTAGAGTCTTCTTAATTCCAGTCTCAGGTGTCCTTGTTCGCCATAAATGCAAGTTAATAAAAAAAAAAAAAGACAGTATAGCTCTAAAGTATTGAGCGTTATACAGGGTGTCCACTGCAATCATGGCCCAATAGCTAATTTCTAAACCGTTAGAGATAAGCAAATAGTTATATTTAGAAAAATATCTCTAAATTGCGAAAAATTTGGATCTATAAAATTTTTATTAAAAAAAATCAAATTTGGAAAGAATTACAAAAATTAACTTTTTATACAGCCCCCGCCCCCCCCCCACTCGCATCAATCATATTTAGTAAACCATTCTCGACTCTCCAACATTTAAAACTAAAAAAAATCACTCTTCTACAACAAAAAATGACCGAGTTCTGACATTTTGAAAAATCACGATTTTGAAAGATTTTATGACGTCATCCAGACATTGCTTAAGGGTCCATATGCGAAGTGAGAAAGTGTGTTGACTGGTGTAAATTTATTTCCATTCTTTTCATCAGAAGGGATTGTGAATGGCAGTAAAGCCTTATCAAGAACAAATTGCAAGTTCATGGGCTATTTACGATTAGCTTCACTCAATCACGTTAATTCCATCAATCACATTCCTTCATCAGTCACGTTTGAACATGAAACTAGGTTCAATTACTCAAGAAGGTTCAATAAACAAATCACGTACATTCCATCAGTCACGTTCAATCATTCAATTCTGTATACTATATTCCATCAGTCATCTGCAATCAAGCAAATACTTTAAGAAAACCAATCACCTTCATTCCATCATTCACGTTCAGTCAACCAATTACCGAGAGTGATTGATTAAATGAACGGAATTGATTGAAGCTAATCGTAAATAGCCCATAACTTGTAATTTGTTCTTAATAAGCCTTCTCAGCCATTAATAATGCCCCCTTATGTAAAGAATCTCAATAAATTTACACCAGTCAACATACTTTCACACTTTGCATACGGACCCTTAAGCGATCTCTGGATGACATCATAAAACCTTTCAAAAAACCTGATTTTTCAAAACGTCATAACTCTGTCAATTTTTGTCCAGAAAATGTTAGAGAGCCAAGAATGTTTTACTAAATATAATTGCCACGACTAGGGGGCTACATAAAAAGTTAAATTTTGTAACTCTTTTAAAAGTTGATTGTTTGAAAAAGAATTTCTAGATTCAAATTCCCGCTGGAATTTGAAGATTTTTTCAAATTAGAGCTGTATGCTTATCTCCAACGGTTTAGAAATTAGCTATTGGGCCATGATTGGAGGGGATACTGTGTATATGGGTGATTCTACAAAAATGGGCAAATTTGTGTTCCATACTGATTGCTCTTTTTGTTTTTAATTTAATAAAAAACTATTTTGGGAATATTTTTATGCGTCTTTTGTTCTATAATTTTCGTTATCAACAATGTCAATATTTAATTATTATTCATTTAAAAAAAAGGATATTAGATTGAAATGTCATCCACATGCCCTGTCCCATAGGTGCAATTTTCACTATCAATGGAATATAGTTTAAAAAAAAAAAAAGTGATTTTTTTCTCAAGAGTGTTTTATTTATAAATATGAATGTGTGCAAGATGCATATCACAAAAAAAGCAAAATAATATGAAAATAATATCTCTAAAAGTTAATCGAAACTTTGTCCCAGCGATTATCCGTCATGCACATGTCTAAAAAGTATATATTTTTCTCTGAAATGTTTTATTTCAAAATCTGGCAACACATCATAAAATAAAGCATGGGACTTTGTTATTCCTGGCTGAGGATTAGTTTTGCTGTTCTGCAATTACTTTTTGATAAAAAGCAAGCTAAACTCAACTTTCAAGGCAAGTGTTTTTTATTTTTGTCATTAACATGCCCCACAGAAAGCATGTAAAATGTACATGTAAATAAATTTTGATAATGAATAATCCTAAGGCTTACATTTGTAGGTTCTAATTCGAAGTGAAGCCGAAAAATATTCAGATATGACTTTTTGAGAACACAATTACTTGTGTTTTGTCATTCACATGCCCTTTTTCTATTGTCATTCACATGCCCCAATATAAGACACGTGGATGAATCAAAAGCCAAACTATGACAGTACAATGTTTAAAAATTATGTCCAATAGTTTACTGGTTAAAAAATTTCATTAATATACCTATTGTGTTTGTGTTTTTCACATACATACTGTATTATATTCACATACCCATTGTGTCATCCACATGCCCTTTTTATCATTCACATATGCCTTCAAAAAAATAAAAATCCAAAAATACAATAAAATACAAACATTTAAGCTCTGCTGATATTCTATTTTAATTATGTAACTTATCAAGTGCTTCGCTGATTTTTTTCAGATTTTTAATTTTAGATTAATTTTTTGAGATCTACATGTTAGAAATATTCCTGTATTTGTAGAATCACCCATATACAACACATGAAAGAATTACAATGGCTCAATATTGCTGCAAAGAAAATAAGCAATGTATTTATAAACAAAAAACTACTGATATTTTTAATATTTATTGCTACTAGCAGCAGTCAATGAAAGATGTAAGTACATTTTTTTAGCTATGCGTACGATTCTGAAACTTAAAAAATGCTTTATCATCTTTCGTACATTAAATTTTACGATTCCAACAATTCGGGATTTTATAGTTTGAGCTAGACTCGATCTCCTCCATTTAATGTTCTCCAAATTCTACTGTATTAATATTTTTTTGATAAACTTGGTATGTAATCTAGAAAAAGCATACTGATCTACAGTACTGTTCTATTTTACTAAGCACAACAACTCTAATTAAAAATAAATACTTGTCTGCAAAAAGGTAAAAATATTAACAATATTTAAAAAGAACAAAATTTGCAAGAAAATTCAGGGACATGTTTCAGATTACAAAGGACTTTCAAAAAAAAAAAAAAAAAAAAAACATAAACAGATGTAAGTTTCAAGAAAAGGAAGGTTTCTTTTAATCCTGAAACACAAATTAGATTTTTGTGCGCAAATTTTTTGCTGTTTCAGAATTGATGTTGATACATTTACTTTGTGCAATGTCTTCATATACATAAGCTCATATCTTTGTGCACTGAGAAGGAGATTCTTTGTAGCTCTAAAACGCACGCATGCAATTACCTATCAACAAGATCTGAAATTATGTTTACTGTTGATTTGAATGAACCTATTTGTAGTAGCTTTTCATGACTACAGGATTAAACATCTCTGTAAGAAATTATTAAAAGTTAGAAGGATTTTTAATCAATCATTTTAAGCCTAACAACAAATTGGCAATATAACACATTAAACAATCCTAAATATTTTCAATGCATTCTTTTGATCAAAAAATTTGCTTACATTTCTTTACTATTTTAGACATTACTTTGAGTAACTAGAACCATCTATTCTTAACCTCCATCCTATAATCACAATCAGGCTCATTTTTGCACAAAGATGCAGGTTTAGTTAAATATATTCTTACAGGACTGGTATGAAACATATGACTAGTGCATAGTAAAAATATAATTTACAACTTTTTTTTTTTCAACTAACGTCACTAAAAGAGACATTGTACTAAACTTATCACCAAAATTGACGTGGTTTTTTGGAATAGCTATACAAAGATTTTCCGACAGAATGGACAAATGTAACTGTCATATTTTTTGCATTTATGTCCATGAATGTGAATGCTCCTAAAGAAAAAGGGTTTCCCCAATGAAAGAGCAGGCTGTTTGGAGGTAATTCCTTGTAATGCCTTTTTGAAGGATCAATAAAGTTTGCACTTCCAGACACAAAATAATCCATGACAGTTGAGTTGGTTTTCACTTGAATGTGCTAGGAAAAAAAATATAATAGTAGTTCATTTTTATTTTTTAAAGCATTAATATACTTCAGTATGATTTTTTAAAAGGCATTTCTATTGCTTTAAATTTAAACCAATGAAGTTTTAAAGAATTTATATAGATAAAGAATGTAATAATGTTTACTTTTTGTAGCTTTGTAACATGTGGGAACTAACTGAAAGTGAGATTTTTCGATAGGGAAATCTATTAGTGCCATAGAAAGAAACAAACAAGCCAAGTTTCATACATATTAAAACCATATGAATAAAAAAAGAATAATTAATTTATTTAATCCCAGTACCATTATTAATCAACCATCAAAAGGCAAATAATTTCAGTCACTCACTTTTTTTCTTTGATACTTGATACTATGTAGTTTCCCTTTTAAAAGGTATTTTCAAAAGATTTCACAAATGTATTTTATCAAACAAGATAGCATGAGCTTGCATTTTCTTATTTTTTTTAATATAATATATTTAAAAAAATTATGAGATATATATACATAATAATATACATATAATATGAAGTTAAAAATGCAAGACAACGTGTCCAAAGGTACAAATAAAATGTTTAAGAAGAGTTAGAAAACTCTAGCAAATAGCTATTTCAGGGTTATTATAAATTAAGCCCCATCATCTTTTAGCACTGATGATGGGGCTTCATTTATAATAGCCCCGAAATAGCTATTTGCTAGAGTTTTCTTACTCTTTTTAAACATTTTATTTGTACCTTTGGACACGTTGTCTTGCATTTTTAACTTCATTAATTGTACAAAGTTTTCAACTGCTTTTCTTACAAATACATATAATATGTATATATATATATGTATATATATATATATATATATATATATATATATATATATATAAAATATACATATATGTATATTATTATATACGTATATATATATATATATATATGTATATATATATATATCTATATCTATAAAAATGAGGGTATGTATATATACTTGTTCTCTATACAAATCCACAGTTTGCGTCAGATTTTCATCAAACTTGACACAGAAGTTCCTTGATGCCCTAGAATTCTCATAAGCGGGGTCTTGAAATTTTAAAAAATCTAAAAAGCTCAAATTTAAATTTTTTGTCAAAAAATGACCCTTTTATAGGAACCTAGCCTATTTATATTGTAATCGAGATAGGCCTTTTAGCATTCAAATTGATGAAATTTAAGATTTTTAAATATGAGTATTTTCCAACAATGATTACGATTAAAGTAATGAATTTTCAATTTAAGGCTCACCTATTTCCTTTTAGCATTGAAATAAGTAAAAAACAATCATAATTCATGTGGACTTTATAAAAAGAACCACGGATTTGAATTTCAAATTTGCAATGCGACGACAGTTGCGTCTGTAATGGAGATAAGCCTTCAGAACGAGAAATAGATTTATTTCTGAGTTATAATAATTTTTACTTTGTAGGTGAGAACAATTAATAGAGAAAAGTTAATATTTTAAATTTGGCGGGTGAAATTGATGCAATTTTTTCACTTCCATGTGCATATATTTCATGCCAGTGGACGCGGCAAAGCACAGACAACATTTATCTTTAATTTTCACCGGTAAAATCCTACTTTAGGGTCCGGGTTTGGCGATTTTTTTCAGACTGTAGCTTAAGGTTGCAATCATTTAGCTTAAAATCGCCAAACAATCCAATCATCCAATGATAATTCTGTGGTTGCCAGATTTAATAATTTATCGCCGGACCTTAAACTAGGATTCATCCTTTTCACCTTTTGATAAGACTATTTTTCTGTAAACGTTTAACTTTCTGTAATATTTTAGTTTTTTTCAAAGTTTGTACCTAAGAGACAGATTGATGCAAATTATTTTATACCCATATGAATAGAACTCTTTCAAACTTTTTTTCCCTGAATGCTATGTTGTATTAATAAGCACCCGGGCAACGGCTGGTATTAAGATAGTATTATATATAATATACATATAATATGTATATTTTTTAATCCAAGCAACATCTCTAACCAAGACAGACCAATTAAAATTACATTTTTCTAAAATTGCATGGAGAAAAAGTCCAGGTAGCTTTATATCTTTATTATTTACTTATTTTTACTTCTTTTTACGTAGTAAAGAAAGTATTGTGATCGCGAAAAAAAAAATCTGAGTCTAAATTTTGATTTTGCTCACCCTGAATGAATGTTCAGTAGTTTTTTCGACCTGTCAGCACGTGCATATGTACCTACCAACATATAAGCAGCCGAAAAATCCTTTTCAACCACCCCCGAGTTCATTCCGACGAGTTTTCTCGTGACGTCTGTATGTACGTATGTACGGATGTATGTATGTGGGTCGCATAACTCAAAAACTATATGCCGTAGAAGCTTCTAGCTTGGTATGTAGGCTCTGAGAATGGTCTAGTTGTGCACCTCCCCTTTTGGTTACATTCGAATGTTCCCAAGGGGGTGTTTTACCCCTTTTTTGGGGTGAATCAGTGTTAATTTCAATGCAGACTCAAGTGATATGAATTGGCGCGACCACTTGGTGATATGTTGCCAAGCTGGCGACAAATTTATTTTTTGAATTTGGGTTCAACTTGGCGCTATTGGCGATATTTTGCGAAAAATTTACTGAATGATCTTAAAATCAGCAATATTTAGAAAATTAACCATTGTAAAATATTTTTTGCATTGTTTCGTGGCAGATTAGGGGAGTAAATATTTGAATTGTTACCTTGCTCACTTCAAGCACTTTTTTTTACACTTAAGGCAACTACTAAGAAATTTACACGTAAAAGGAAGTAGTGTGGGGTCCATACCAGATTTTTAAATTATTATAATAATAGGAGAGATTATTATTATTTTTAGTTTTTTACATTTTAAAAGAGTCCGAAAAGCACACTTTAAGCAAAATTTCATTTTACAACTGAGTTTGCTTGATTACTTTATTTTATAGAGATACATCATGTATTATTGATGCGTATATGACCCGTAGCCCATAGTATATGTAACTTAAGCCAGTGCAACTCTGTGCTATAATAATAAAATTTAGTGATAAAGTTTCACTTTCAATGAACCGTTTTAATCTCAATATAGTAAAAGAAGTCGCCTACACAGATTGTCAAAGAATCAATAAACATTAATTTTAAAGACCATATCTTTAATACTGGAATGTGTTAAAAGAATAATTTCATTATTTAAATTCGCTGTTGAAAATAAGTAAAACATTAGGATTGGAAAAGACTTGTCTTTTTATTTGTGGCTATTAATTAAAATGATTTTTCCTTTATAAAATAAAAAAATGTGTTCGCATCAAACCCATAAAAAAAACCAAGAGAAATTATGTCAACAATAAAAAACATAACGATTTTCTTAAAACAATCTTCCTATTTGTATAAGTTCTCCCTCATACATCAGGTTAATTATTAACTTGAGACATTACATAGCTTGTAACTTAAAAAAAAAAAAAACTTAAACAAAATAAGAGTTGGTCTTTTGATTTTTAAAGTTATGTAATGCACACCAGAGTAGTGATTCATTTGTAGAGATACTGCAAATACTTTCTAAGACTAAAAATACAGGATTTTACCTTTATTTATTTACACTCGAACCCGCTTAATGGAACAGCCATTTTGCCACGGAAAAATATTCTAATAAGCGGGGTATATCCCATTAGTCGGGATGAAAATAATGCATTTCAGTGGTTTGGTACATAGAAAATATATTACATTAAACGGGATATTCCTTTAAGCGATATTCTAATAAGCGGGCTCGACTGTATTTATTATAGGAAGCTATAATTATGAGGAAATTAATTCACAAGATTTTATTCTTGGTTATGTGTAATTTATCATGTTCTAACTCTTTTAAAAAATTCTCTTTGATTATTTATTCATGAAAAGATTTTCAAGCAATATTTCCCCTATAGTAAGCTCTATTTATGATGAAATGAAATCAAAAATTTGTATTCCTAATTGTAGATTAATTATCAGGAAACTGATTGATTACAAATAAGAATGTTGAACATTCATTAACAATTAATAAATAAAGTCTTCATGAGTTTCCCAAAATAAAATTGTTCTTCTTTCAAATACTGTTTAAACCAAATAACCCCAGTTTAAACTAAAAAGCCTGGTTTAAACCAATAAAACCAGTTTTGGGGTTGGAAAAAAAAAAAAAAAACAGGTTTTCATTAACCCTAACAAATAGCAATAACTTACATTAAAAGCATCAATAACGATTACCATATGTTTTGAGTTTAATTTCACTATTATTTTCGACTCAGTCATACAACAAATTTCATATTCGATCGGTGAACTGGATGCTCAAAATGAGACCAAATTTCGATTTAGACCACCAAATCCGCATCAAAAGAATTTTAATTATATTATGTAGTGGCAACTGCTGAGTAAATATATAGTATGTATATTACGTATGGCAACACATCTAAAAAAAGATGGGAGTTGGAACAGGAATGATGATTTGTAGAATAAAAATGTTTGTTTTCACTTTGTTTAATAAAATATCGATTATATAAATTAATCTGCTGTGCATACATTACCAAATCGACATCAAAAAAGTTTGCTTAGTATGAGTATTGAACTGAATGTCACAGAGCAGAGTAATGAGTTTAAGAAAGTAGTTTTTCATTAGTAAATTAAAACAGCAGAAAATACTTACTTGTAAATTATGATCATGACCACTAAAATAAGCAGATACATGATATTTTTCTAGAAGAGGTTTCAGTCGGTTTACAAGACAGTCAGTTGATCCATGTAAAGCCACTGAATAAATAGGGTAGTGTCCACTCACAATAAGATAGTCCGCTCTGTAAAACACAAATTTATTGAAACTAATGAAAATTTAGAAAAATGATTTATTTATGTATGAAATTTTTTAAAATTTCAAACTTGAGCGTCATGGAAATCAGTAACCCAAGACAATGAGGAGATGCTTTCGACTTTTCCTGGAAAGGAGCAAACCTGGTAGAGTGTAGCGAACTACAACAATTTCTTTTGTAGCGAACTACAACTACTTTGTTATAAATGTAGTTAACTACAACTACAACTACTTTTTTTTTAATGTAGCGACTTAAAACTACTTTTGAATTGTAGTCGCTACTTCTCTACTTTTTAAAAAATAAATAAATAAAAAGCATACACTGTTTAAGGATTGACCAAAAAAATTCGAAAAGTGGTTTACATTAATAAATTAACTCATTTGAATATGGAATAAAACTAGGAATTGTCCTTGAATTTATTTGTTACTTTTCCTTTTTGTTCCTTTTTTTTTTGCTAAAATTTGTCTTTTTTAGGTTTTTTTTTTTTGCAATTTTTACGAATATTCGCTACAAGAAAAGATTCATAAGTTGAAAGATTGAAAGAATTCAACATTCAATTCTTTTTTTTTTATTTCTTGCCAGGGTATATTTAGGAACATGAAAATTATTTGAAGGAATATAAAAATTATGATGCCAAATAAACCAATGGCATCAAACAGATAAAATGTGTTTCGTCAAAATGATGTATCAAAGACCAGCCCTTTTTTTATATGTTTCATATTTCTCATTGCGGTCCGCTGCTGTACTCGTCCAAGATTTGCACGTCAAAATCGATTAAACCTTGTTTTTTACCTTCGTTCTCTTTTTTTTTTTAATTTTTAAAATTTATTTATTATTTTTCAATTTAAAAGTAGTTCCCAGAAATCGCTACAAACTACTATTTTTTTGTATCATGCTACTCACTACTCTACTTTTTTTTAAAAGTAGTGCGCTACACTACAAACTACTAAAAAATGTAGCTACTACAGTACTTTCGCTACTTGTAGCGCGCTACTGTCAACCATTGACTTAAGGACCAACTTTTGCTTCATTCTGCCAGCTATTTTCTGAGATAAAGTAGTCACTCAAAGCACAGAAAACGCTCGACTGTTCAAGCCCCCTTGCCCAATCTAATGGACACTTTTTCACATGGAGGCACATAAGTGTACCAAATTGTGTTCGATTTCATGCAGTAGTTTTTGCTCGAGAGTGGCCACAAAAAAAAAACTAATCACACAAATACAGACACAATGGCACACACATTCAAAAATAAACAAAACAGACTCAGCACCCCTCAAAACATGCGAATCCGTTAAAATTCAAAAATTTTCACGAATCCACTACTTTTTTCTATATATTAGATATAGAAGAAAGTAAAAAGTTAGGACAACAAGAAAGGCAGGAAAAAAAACATGAGAACTGTACATAGAAAATAATAAAAAAGGTGAGAGAAAAGATTTCTAAACAATAGAAAAAGCAGGATTGTTGGAAAGTTGTTGACAAGGAATTTAGAATTCTTCCAACTGTGGTCAGATTCCCAAAAATTCAGCTTAATGGAACAATTAGTGGAATTCCAGATGAATGGAACATTTTTAACAGAAAAATCAAAAGCCTAGTTGCACAATCAACAATAATAAACGATGGAAGTGCATTCTAAATTATGTTTTTTGTCATAATTTTCATGTTCCTTCAACTAGAATTCATGAGCATACTTAATTTGTCTACCAAAAGACAAATTGCATTCATAAAAAATACAGAAGATGTTGCGTTTGTCACACCCTTCACCACTACTAATACAATGCTTCAAGTGTAAAAATTGCACTCTGAATAAAATACCTGGAGTTATGATGAGAAACGATATCAGCAACATTAAGTAACATGATTTTCAATAGAAATTTTGCAAAAAAAAAAAAAAAAAAAACATTGCGCTAATGCTTTACTTACTGCAAATAAGAATGTCTATATTCCATGGGAAAAAAAATTCTAATATACTACTATACAACTATGCTAAGCTTATATTTTCAGTAAAGTTCAGCTGGAAAATAGCAATATTTATTTCTTGTTTTTCATTAATTGAAATCACAAAAGCATAACTACAGTTAGAGCTTTGAGAAAGAAATAATAGACAAAAAGTAGGAATTATAAAAAAAGAAGTTTCACATTTTGAAACGTACATACTTGGATAGCTTTAGTGATTCTTCTAGCCATTGCCATTGTTTTTCTTCTTGGTATTTTGTATATTTTCTGAAAGTTGGAGGCTCATACGGGTTGAGAGGATCAGTGTTTCCACAAAGCATTACAGTATCAAGCATAAAAAGTTCAACCGTAGCATTGGAAGAAGGAATTAGGAATTTCTTCCGGTAATACAAATCAGGGAAAATCCTGTCAACAGCACATGAGAAAACATATTTACCGCAAACTTACAAATATATGGTAACAGAAAATGAATAAGTGGCACAATTATAGTAAAGGAAAAATATAATATAAGTTTTTGAGCATTGACATGAAGAAGAGATAGCTCAGATGGCTATCTTAAGACGAAAGAATGTGTATTTAAAAAAGTTGCAACAAATGCACTTGAATGTATTTTGACATCTTGAATTTAAATTATGGTTTTTCTTACGATGATAAATTACGATAGGCATGTGTGTTTATGGTTGTGTAGGGCATGGGCGTCCCCATCTGCTCCACCTGCTCTGCTAAGGACCAGAGGCACCACCTGAAGGAGAGGGGTTGCACCAGTAGGAGCAGTGTGGTTGGCTAAGCAGATCAGGGGCCATGGTGGCCTGATCGGTAAGGCATCAGACTCGTAACTTGAGGGTCCCATGTTTAATCCCAGCCGATCAAAGATCCACCGTTGTTACTAATAGTGTCTGGGCGACGTAAAAAATAAGAGTCGTGGTCGCAAAGTCCTTCAAGTGAAACAATACCTCTGGGGGTACCAGAGGACCAGGGGTTTGCTCTGCCCTTGGTCTGGATCAAAAGAACAGAGCGATCTCCAGGGCCCCCGTTAAACCACGAGTTGTGATAGGTACGGGGGACATTGGAGAGTGAAGTGAAGTGGCTGAGCGGCTCTGAGTTTACCATCTTGTCCCGGCGAAGGCGTGGGCACCATGTTAGTAGAGCAAGGTGGTGAGTAACGTTGGTCGACTGCCAATCTGAAAGAGAGACTACTCAACCTCCAGCTTAGTCATTGACTGTTTTAGGTTGATGAATCCCTGACAAGAACAAAACTGCAGTCTCTGGATGTCATAACCAGGGGTTGTCGATATATTGCATGTAGTTCTGCTTTAGCCTTGGCTGAAGGGTTGAACCTTACAGACAAAAAAAAAAAATAATGTGCTCTGAAGTTATTATTTTCACTCTAATGTTTTTTTTCTAACTTTTTTTATATATAGCACCCAGGATCTGAGCTTATAATGATATTTTCGAAACTGTTCAAAATATCCAATATTTCAATCAGCGCAAACTAAAGTCCTTAATTTTAGAAAATATAGCACAAACACCTGTTGTTTATTTTCTAAAATTTTACATATCCACTCCCACTTTCACTCTCATTCTATTAGTAAATTTTTGTGATGAGTATTTTGCTTTTGCACTAGTGCATTTCATAAGTTAAAATTCATGTTTGCTTCTTTTATGTCATCCCCCCCCCCCCAAAAAAAAAAGAAATTAATAAAAAAGCCAAAAGAAAATTTGAATAAACTTACCATCGATTAGATCTTGAAGAATAAGCAATTTGAGCAGATACATTGCCATAATGATCATGATTACCAGCTATAATAAACCACGGAATTTGTAGAGATTCATAGTTAAATGCAGATTCAAAAGTTTCCTGGGAAAAAAACAGCATAGTTACAGAACCAAAGCATAAATGAATAGAAACATTAAATTACATTTTTGGTGCTCTAAGGTAGCTTGGTAGTTTTGGTAAAAAATGTTAAGTTTGATTTTTGATAAATCACTAGTCTTGTAGGATTATGCAGAAATTTGTAGAAATTTGATAAAACCACATGTGTTTTGATAAATTGCTAAAAACCAAAAATTGCTTAGTTTGGAATCCAGAAAAAAAAATGAAAGAAAGAAAACTGATTATTGAGATAAAATCGCGAAAGTGACCAAATTTTTATGAACCAGGGCCCAATCCAGGATTTTTATCTTACTACCTATTTTTGTGAATATATTTAATCGTCATCCTATTTTTGTGAATATACTTCTTGTTCGCTATTTTTTCACAGCACATTTTAAGTTATTGAATTTTTGACAAAAAACTCATGTCATTGTTACATTTATAATCATATTATTAAATAATACAAAAAGAACTCACATTGTCAAAAAAAATTATGAATTACTAACACCATAAAAAAAGACTAATACTCAAAAAAAAAAAGTAATAACATGCCTGAGTAATTGTGAAGACTATTTTTCTTCCTTTCATAACAGTAAACAACCTTAAATTCCACTTATCAATAGAAATAAAATAAGTGTTCCAGTTTATTTTTGAATTTTCCTTTTATTTAGGTACGGTATTTTCCCCCGCAGATAGGCGCAGCTTATACCTGTTCAAAAGCTGAATTTTAACTCCAGCAGCTTATACGATGTAAAAGTTTTTTTTTTTTCCAAAGTTCAGTTTGTGTTTAGTTATTGCTTAAAAACAAAACAAATTAGAGTCTGACATGGAAAACCATAACTGCAACGCCCTTGAAAAAATCTATTTTGAAAAGGGTGATAGCATTTCTGCTTATTCAGATGTTATTTTATTCTCCAAATCATCCAATAAGGAAGTGGAATAAATTAAGAAAAAAAAACATCAACCATAACTAACATGTCTAATAAAGGAATCCCCGCCCGCCCACAGCCTTTGTTGCCCCTGCTGCAGCCTTTGTTGCCCAGTAGGGTTGCAGTAGAAATCAAGGGGGAGTAGAACAGGGTTACTATAAGTTGCAGTTATCGCCAAAATGTTGCAACGTTTTATTTATCTATGATATCAAAACAGTTTTCAAATCAATGTTACTAATTCTTTGTCATTGTTTTTGAACGATGTCAATACCAATAGTTTTTGTGAAGGTACCGTTTTTGTTATTTTATTTTTGTGAAGGTACCGTTTTTATTATTTTATTTTTGTGAAGGTACCGATAAACGGTAGCAAAATCAGCCTGCATTGGGCCCTGTGAACATTACGAAAAATCAAACAAAAATTAGCAGATAACACAATAACTTGCTTCAAAAAAAAAAAAAAAAGCATTCAGGAACTTAGTCTTAAATCTGCCTATGGAGATTAGAAGGGTGGATCCACCATAAGGGGGTTAAATCCTGGTCAAACCATCACTGGAGACTTCTACAAGCAACAATTCATCCGTTCAGGGGTGCCCATCCCCCTCAAGTTCAATGGCGCAAATTCTCCCCTAAAATTTTTTACGACCCTATTGTGCTTTTTATTTTTGCCCATCTTTTTTTTATTTTTTTTTTAAATTATAACTATTATTTTTTTATTTTTTAGAAGCAATAATTATGCGCAGAATAGAATCGCTTTTCTCGCTTCCAGAAATTCCCAACACACACACAACACAAATAATAAAAAATCTCCATATATTATTTCTCTAAGCCGAATCCTATACACGGTCGAAACTCGCTCATTTCTTTATCGAATTGCAAGAAAATTTATGATTTTGAAGCTTATCCCGTGGGCTATTGACGAAAATTAGACCCACCCTCTAAAAAGTGTCGGTTCGTTTTTTATTCGAACTTCAATTTTTGGGCACAAAATTGACTCTATCTAGCGAAATAATTGTCGTATCGTCTCCATTTTGATTTCATTCGAAAGATTTAAAAAAATGCGTTCTTTAGAACGTTTCTCCGCTAGCGTCGCGTAACGAGAATCTCGAAAATCCACGTTTAAGCGACTTATAAGCGATTGAAGTTTGAAAAAGTTAAATTTTTTGCTCAACTGTCAAAATCGTTACATTGTTGCTCAAATCAATTTTAAATGCGACATTTCAAGCCAAGGCTTAGCTCGGTAAACCTTAATTGTAACTTTTATTGTTTCAAAATACTATGGTAGTTTTGCGATAACGTTAGTATTTAGTTTAGTAGTAGCCTTGGGTATTTGATTTTAATATAGGGTATCACTTTTGTAGTAGTTGTAAAAGTGAACGTGTCTTTGATCGCTTTGAAAAGTTGTCAGAACGACGGCAGTAGATGGCGATGTTGTGCAAATGAAGCCAATAAAAATTGTCGTATTAAATTTTAAGTTTAGAGGTTTTTTTTTTTTTTTTTGCGGAATTCCGCACGGCTCACCTAGTAAATAAAAATAGAGTAATAAAAGAAATAATTTAAATTAAAAAAAATAAATTCATGAATAATTTTCATTTAAAAAAAATCAGTGGATAATTTAAATTAAAAAAATTAATTAATAAATAATTTAAATAAATAAATAAATAAATAAATTAGTTCAACTTGCGCCATAATCCCCCCTGTGGGCACCCCTGTATCCGTTGAAAGCTAGCTATAGCCGGAATGTCCAGAATATGCTATTAGACACGTTCATAATTTTTCATAATGACACTGTTCGGTCTTGTGTTGCTGTTCCGTTTAAAAGCCATTTGGAAAATAGTGGATAGGAAATTCTGGCTCGCTCCTTTATAGCCCAGACTTCGCCCCTTCCGACTAACGTTTGTTTAGATTGATGCAGAATGCTTTGGCTGGAATACGCTTCCCTCAAAAAAGAGCATAAAAATTAGGCTCTATTCATACTTGGCTACAAAAGATGAACACTTCTTCCATGTAGCGATGAATAATGTGTTAATTTGTTTTATCCTTCAAATAATTGCATTTTTTAAGCAGAAAGCTGAATTAAGTTCACCCAATATAATAATGAAAATCTTCACAGTAAAATTCCTTCTTGAAACAATTTTATAAAGTGTAACACAAAATAAAAAAGTATATGAGTTAGCTGCATTTTTGAAACACCCACAAAAGTTTTACCTTAAATCTTGGGTCATCAACATCTTTTACTCCATCAAAATAAAAGTTATCTCCCAAAGTAAGAACAAAATCTATTCCAAGTTTTGTAGCAGCTTCGGCCATTTCTCTTCCGACATTCAGTTCAACTAAAGTTCTGTACGGAAAGCTAGGAAGTCCACCCCAGTCACCAATAACTAGAAACTTTAAAGATGAGTCCACTGCAGTAGCTATAAAGATAAGATAATCATTTAAGAAAAAAGATCAAGTTAGGAATGTAAAGAAAATTGGTTTATTTTCCATTAAAGGCGCATTTACTTGGTTTGGTGATGCATTAACTTTCTACCATGGTGACAACAGAGAAATTGCACAAAGGACAAAGCAATATCTATGAATATCAACACTAGAATTTGGAACTTGAAGTTGCAGAATGTCCCCCAACTACAAAACTTTTAGTTTGTTATAGCAATTAATGAATTAAAATCATAAAAAATAAAAAATCACCAAATGGAAAAGTAGCATGAATTATTCATGACAGCAAAATTAGCAAAAATACACACCATATATAAATAGAAAAATATTTCATTTAGTTTATCATTAGTTTCAACTAATTAAATTCTAGAAGCTTGAATCTTAAAACACATGCATTAACCATTTTTCGGAATTTGTGTCAAAATACATTAATTTGATGATTTATGATACGTAATACTTTGAAAATACAGTAAGCTTGCAATTATCCATGTGCCTTTTCACACATTAAGGGCCCTGCTCCACATCAGCGTAAAAAGCGACCGAAAACTAAGGCAGAAACCGAAAATCCGGGTACTTTTCATAGGAACACTATCTGCTCAATTTTACGTTTCTGCTTTACGTCAATGTGGAGCAGGGCCCTAACAGTTAAAGATATTTTTTACATTTAATGTTATTTCTAACTATAATTTAAATGTATATATGTGATCTTTTTAGTAAGGTCACAAGTATTCTTATTTATCCATTTTTCGGATTATTCACCCTATTCTACGGATAATCAGTAGTTTACTGTATTAATATCTTCCCTCCACTAAATTTTTAACTAAAACTTACTCTTTATAAAGTATTTAAAAAAAAGAAGAAATCAAAACATTAACTGCAATGACTTGAAATAAAAGTGGGAATTCATTGTTCAAGATAAAATATTTTGCATTGCCATGCACTCATTGAGTAAAAACAAATACCAGACCTCTGTTGTAGTTGTAACGGATATCCAATCTAATATGGAAACCTCTGAATATATTGGGGGTCAATTCAGGCTTTTATTTCCAGGTTCACATTTTGTGGGGAATTTTTTTTTTTCTTTTTTGAACTTTCTTGAGTTAATTATTATCATTATTATTATTATTTTGAGTTTTTAAATTCCATATACTTTTGCGAAAGAAAATCTGGTCATACTGTCTGATCAACTAAGGTAAAAACTTCCGCGTATTTAAGCATGCGACAGGTCTCTTCTATTATCTTAACAAAATAGGGGTGATAGGTAAGATACCAAAAAGGGGAAGAATAATAAGAAGCATTTTGAGCCGTATGAAACAATGAAGAACATTTTTTTTGTTAGCAAATAAGAGACACTTTCAAATTTGAAAAGTAAGCTATATGTTTTGGATATGACTTTATGTGAATTTAACATTTGTTTGGAAAAAAGTTTATAAATTCTTTAATTACTCACCATACTTTAAATTGATAGAGAAAAAGAAAACTGCTGCTAAACAAGGAAACATTTTTTTGTAGTTCGCTCCAAAGCAATATTTATCCAATCATTCTTTTAGCAACGAAGAAGATAAGTTAAAATGTCATTGAAGAATAATAAACACAAAGAAACGAACAGAACATAAAATCGTAAAATTTTTTTGGAAGTTTATACTAAAACTGTGAATAAAGTCATTCCAAAATGTTTAAATTAAGCTCAGTGGTTCAGTAAACGTAAACAATGCGAATTGCTGTGGTCACGGTTTCGAAACTTCCAAATACAGTTTCAGTAAAGTAATTTTTGAGACTTTTAAGAACAATAAAAGAAAAAAATAATTTTCTTTGAATTTGTAGCAAACAATAAAGTTTTAACGATCTAGGGTTTCATATTTTGTGACGGAATCCTAAAAAAAGTTCTAAAAATTGTAAAACTTCGTAATTAAAAAATCCGTAACCGTATCGTTATCAAAAAGCTGTCTGCTTCATGGGTTCTAAAATATGAAACTGTTTATTAAATTATTCTGAACCAGGGGAGTCCCTGTTCTGAACTATGTCAAGAATAGATGCTTTATTGAAATAAAACAAAGTGCATAAATTATGAAATATCTGAAATGCTGCTGTCAAGCAACTGCAATGGTTTCACTTCCTCATGTAAATCGTTCCTTGCATCTGTTTACACATTTTAGAGTGAGTTTAAGTATTATGATGCTATTGTTCAGAAATAGTCTTTGTTTAAAAACATTAGTAAGACTGAGACAAAATCATATTCTTTTTTGCAAGTGTTTATGTGCGTGGTACACTGAAATAATCAAACTCATGTTTCTTACTTTAGCGCTCCTTATGCTCAGAAATCAAACCTTCGAAAAAGAGTGGAATAAAGTTTCCTGTTCCTGGTGTTAAGAATATTATTGTCGTTGCTTCTGGAAAGGGTGGTGTTGGAAAGTCAACTACTGCTGGTAACTTTGGTCTTTATAAAATTTTCAGTGTTATGGAGCTATTTATAAAACTTCTATAATGTTAATTTCTGATTATATTTCTTTTTTCAAAGTAACAGTAGTATTGTAAGCACAGAAAATTTGTATCTTTATGATGACTTATACAACATTATATGTGCTTATAAATTTAGCTGGCACAAAGGTAATCATTTATGAATCACTGGCGTTGTTCAGCATGTGTTGCTTTTAATATTAGAAAGGCAGAATAGGGCCTTCTTGTTATTCATTGTTCAACAAACTAAATAAGTCATAAGGTCAGCAGAGTAAAGAGTAAATATTGTATATTATGCTAATAAAGTTTCTAAGGTGACGACAACGAAAGTTTCCCTCTTTTATCATAAACTAACATGGGAAAGAGCTACTTTTGTTTCACCTGGCTTGTGTTCCAATGGGATCTACCGGTTAACCAGTTGGTTGATTGATGATGTCATCGGTTTGTGCAGGAAGGCCCGTAATCTCTTTTACTTTACGAGCGATTAACTGATAGATCTATTAGAACCCACACGGTTACTCACAGGTTCAACCGTTAGCTCTATTTGAGCCTTGTTAAAAAAAAAAAAAAAAAAAAAAAAAAAAAAAGGCACTGGCTAAATTCTAAATGTGACCACTCCAATGGTATTAGTATTTGCTGCCATATTAAAGAGCCATTACGGTACCTTTTGCAGTTTTGAAATGGAACCACTACATTGTTATACGCTTGATTTTTAATCAGTTACAAAAGAAGATATAATGCGTGGATTCATTCAGGAAGAAATTTCAAAAGAAATGTGCACAACAAATGGAAGGGATCACATTGACTCCTTCAGACTTTCTGTACAGCGATTTCGTCTTTTTAGTATGAAAATGTATATGTACAATTGTTGAATTATTTGTATTGATTAAAGTACATAAATTATTAACTCATCTAAATTTAAGTAGTTTTCAGATACATTGTATTTTTAAAACCAAAATAATCAAAATGCAAAGTTTGTTTTGAAAATGATATTTCTTAAAAATGATTGCTAAATATTTTTTGTGCTAATGTTTAATGGATTAATTTTTTTAGTGAACCTTGCCTTAGCATTAAGCAGCAATGAAAAGGTAAATTCATTTCATCATTTGTTCATTCAAAAATTTTCTTTTCTGTTATTGTGAACTCTATACAAATGATGTGCTTATCATTGTTGCTTGTTTTCACACACAGAATAAATTGGTTGGATTATTGGATGCCGATGTCTATGGTCCATCTATACCACACATGATGAACCTTGATGAACAACCTGAACTGACATCAAGTAATTTGAAATTCAAATACATTGAGTTGTATTTATAGAAGAAATATTTCATGAGCAAGGTCTGGCAAATTCCGGGTGACTAAAAAATACTTTGGCGACGGGTTCTTTTAGAGCTAGAATGTTTCAAAAGCCACGTTCCACTTAAGTTTCTTTAAAATTTTGAGAAATAATTTATGTTTGGCTCCTAATACTTTCTCCCAGCTCCTTAGATTTTTCAGTTTTTGTCAGTCTCTGTTCATGAACACGTACTTTGTCGAGTGGAGCTTATCTGAGTTATGGAAAACAAATACAAATACAAAAGATGACGACCAGCTACAGGCTCTAGGCCCAACTAGGCTGGTCCTAGTCAAATTACAATCCACAATAAAGATCCAAGGCCCTCTTAAAGCTATCCACTCCTTTACTCATAACAACCTCCTCCAGTAAGCTGTTCCAAGCACTCACAACCCTACTGAAATAGTAATTTTTCCTCACCTCTAGGTTAGCCTGAGACTTAAATAGCTTAAAACAGTGTCCCCTTGTCCTGCTTTTAAACAACAATTTAGCTCATCAACATCATTCATTTTGATAAATTTAAACAACTGGATCATGTCCCCTCTGACTCTCCTTTGCTCAAGACTGTACATCTTAAGCATTCTAAGCCTAGAACCATAATCTAAATCTGTAAGCCCATTTACTATCCTTGAAGCCTGCCTTTGAACCCTTTCCAGTAAATTAATATCTTTCTTAAGATGTGGAGACCAAAACTGAATAGCATATCTCACCAAACTTCTATACAGGGGCAGAAGAACCCTTTTAGATTTGTTTGGAATAGATTTATTGATAAACCCCAGCATCCTGTTGGCTTTGTTACTTGCTACACTGGACTGCTGACTAAATTTGAAGTCCTGGTTAATTAAAACTCCCAGATCGACAACACTTTCTGCCCGACTTACAGCTGAGCCCTGTAGTTAATCACTTGTACCTTTGTTTCCATGACCTAAATGTAGAACTTGACATTTCCCAACATTTACTGCCATAACCCACTTATCTGCCCACTTAATGTGAACCAAATCCTCTCGCAGCTGATTTACTTGTTCATTATCTACAATCCCCATAAGTTTGACATTATCAGCAAAACAATTCATGTTTCCCGAATGAGGAATCTGCATGGGTCGGGTAATCGCGAACTGTTGATTAATTTCAATAGTCTATTACTTCAAACCCCCAAATATCAACTCGGTTTTTAAAAATCTGCTCAGGATTTTGCAAAATTACAGCTTAAAATCAGCAAAAAACGAAACTAAGTTCACGTGACACAAAAAGGGGAGGAGCTTGCTTCGACGTCAGGGTTCACTTTGAGTTGCGCTACGGCGAAACTGGTTGTGGTAGAAGCGAGGGTATAGGCGAAAACGGCAGGGGAGACCTTGGTGCTTACTGCTGTTTATTAAAAACGAATGGGCTCTTATTATAATCTTTAGGAGAATATTCAGGGGGAAAGAGAAATGTATATCCTCCTGAATGTAACATCTCCGATGGCAGAAATTCCGACGTCAAGATCGGACATTCAATTGTACATCACTTTATTCACAAGTAAATGACTTCGAAGTAACATTGTTCACTTAATTAAATGAATACCGAGAGCTTCTCGAGCACCTAAAGATATCATGGGCGTGGGGGATATTGGGATAACTACACGAAATTACAGAAAGAGTGTTGAATTCAGATTGCAGTAAATGCTTTTAATGCAAAAGTTGAAGCAGAAAAAAATGGAATAAATCAGTACATGAAAATAAAACATTAACAAACAAGAGTACAATTAACAAACAGTACATTAACAAACAATGATAACAACAACCTGTACACGATTATCCTTCGAAAAATAAAATCAGTTCAGTTCGGAGTTTTATTTTAATTTAATTATTATTTTTTTAATTTTAAAGGAGTGATCTTGAGTACCTTCCATATTCATAATTTTTAGTTCAACGTAATGAAAGATTCATCCAAAGAAAACACTTTTTAATGAAAAAAGGTGTAAATATGCATACCGGTAAATGGATAAAATGAAAACCGCTCTTGTATAATTAATATACTGTTAAATAAATTACTGTAAAATATTTTTTACAATAGAACAGTGAAGAACACAAACAGTTTTCAGTTTACTTTTATTTTTATTTATTCTGTTATCGCTCTTGTACCATTCTTGTCTTCTCCTTTTGTGCATTAAAAAAATTTGAATTTGGTGTGTTAAATGTTGAAGATTTGCAACAAGATTCAAAAAAATAATGGCAGTTCGTACTTGGAGCCATCTTGAGACTGCTACCGATGTTATTTTGCAAGGGTCTCCAAACTATGGCCCGCGAGTATCTAAAATCTGGTCCGCAGCTTAGGGCCAGATTTTAGATGCATACATGAACTAAGTCTATTGGTAGGTATAATTTAATCTACTGTGAGAATTTATTGTGTATTTATATTTTGTGAGTTGCTAATATCACACATTACGATAAAGGCAATATCAATCGTTAGATCATGAATTGACATCAAGTAGTTTAGCTTCTGTATTATGTCTTAATCTAACCTTTAAAAATTTCATTATAATTTTTTGTGATTTGTTTCTTTAGAAATTAAGCATAGTAAGAAAAAGACATTAGGGAAAATTTCTAAGTCCATAAAAGATTTAATAAGGTTATACAAAATGTTTCTAACAGGTAATAAATGTAATTTTTTACATAAATAATAATTAATGATGATTAAGTAGGAAATTTTTAATGTTATGGAGTATGTAGTTTCGGAAATAAATCGATTTGGTATCATTTTTTAAGTAACTTTGATTATTTTAGTTTTTCACCCAGTGTTTAATGAATGTTAGTTATGATGGTCTAAGAAAAATTCTACATTCTATGAATGGAAACTGAAGAGTAATATAAAACTTGAAGCTTGTTTTTAAATTATAGGAATGCCTCAACGCTTATTTGAAAGTGCAGTTCATAGGCGGCTGGTGCACTAAAAAAGTGAGAGTCAAAAGAAACGTATGCGTGGGAGGAGGCAGCACCCCCTGAAGTCTTTTTTTTTAAAGAATTTTGTTACATAGATTTTAACACTAATGATTAAATGACCAATTTAAAAAGTGAGAAGTGGCCTTAAAAATTAAGACGGATGGCCACCTTTGACATACGCCTTCCGATTCTAAGTTCTACCCTTATGAAATAGCCTGAAAAGAAGTCCATTTTTTAGAATTTGCAGTTTTTACTTCCGTAAAATAAATCAATCCACTGAGTAAAAAAAGAATTTCAATCGATCATTAGTTTTTTATTCTGAAAAAGTGAGGGGGAAGGGCCCTTTTCCTTTTGTAAGTGAGGGGACATCCCCCCCTTGTCCCCCTGTACGAGCCGCCCTATGGTGCATCAGTTATTACATATATTTCAACTATTTCTAATACAAAAAATGTACCTGATTCTGAATTACGATGTGTATGATGAGCTATATATCCATTTAGGAGGGGGGAAGGGGGGGACTGGCCGCGAGCCTTGGGTAATTTTCAAAAGTGGCCCGTGGACAAAACGTTTGGAGAGCCCGGTTCTATTGAGAACGTACGAGCGAGCGTACAGGGTGAGAAGGAGTAAAGTGAATTGCGACGTCATCAGCCGGGCATCAGCGGAGATGGGGAAAATAGGGGCGGGGCTTATCGGGCGGCTTTAAGAATTAATTACAAAATAACTAATCGTCCGATTGAACTGAAATTGGTGTCTATCGTCATGAAATGACCTGAACTTTCATTTAAAAAAATAAAAAAAATGCATGCAGATTCCTCATTGTTAGTATCATTTTGACATTTAAAATTGTAGAAAAAAAAATTTAGTTTTTATAGACATTTCATGAAATAAAACTTCTGTTGTAAATGAAACTGTAAGTAAATATAAAACTGTAAGTAAAATAATTTTACATAATTAACATATACGTCATTAGTGAAATTCAAAATTTCTTTTTATAAAAAAGTTTTCTTTTATTAGATAATCTTATGAAACCTCTTATGAACTATGGGATAAAGTGGTAAGTTATCTTTTTAAAATATATTTTGCTGCTCCTTTTTTTTTTTTTTTTACATAACTCTGGTTAAGTAATGTGTGAGACATTTCTTGTTCAGAAAATGTTTATGTTTGAAATTACTTTTGGTGCTTTTCATTTAAAACATTTTGTTGTTAGAATGTTCATGTTTAAACCATATTCTAGTAAAATTTATGTAGAATACTTCTTAAAATATGAGGAAAAAAATATGAATTTCATTTTTCAGAAATTTACGGATATATAGGAAGACATACTGTTCAGATCAGATACTTTGCTTAGTTATCAATTCTATTAATACTTTTCGTTATTTTAATGCATCCTAATTTCAGAGTTTTATTTTTCTGCAATTTTTAAATCAGGCAATTTGAAGAAAAACTGGCATAAATGAGAAAAATGTTGCTCTAAAATTTGCTAAATTTCCCCCCTTTTATATTCTTTGTTCAAATTATTATTTTCTCTTCTCAAGTCTTTTAAAAATCTCAGACGTCCTCCAAGGCCGTATCCAGAGGGGGGGGGGGGGCGGAGGGCCCGAGGCCCCCCCCCCCCCCTCCCGAAACCCAAAATGTTTTATAATGTAAAACAGAAAAAAAAAGTTTTCTTTTTTTTTAATTTCAAATGGCAAAAAAAAGTTTTTTTTTTCCTTTTAACTATTAAACGAGTGAAAATTTGAAGAAGTACAAAAAAAAAAAAAAAAAAGACAATTCAAATTCTCATTAGCTGCAAAACATACTTGAAAACAAGACTCTCATTAGCACTTCCAGCTCTCTTTCCCAAATCAATTCAGGCTCAAGGCAAGCTACTTGTCAGTTTGATCGGCGCCCCCCCCCTCCCCATAAAACTTATAAAACTTACACCACTCAGATTTTTACCCCCTAATCGCCGGGCCCCTAGTTTCCGACTAGGCTGAGATTGCTTCTCACCGCCCTGATTCAATTAAGAGGGTACTTTGTTGGTCCCCATTTATAAGCATTTGTAACCCTCGAGGGATTTTAATAGCTAAACATGTCTTCAATCAACAAGACCACACAAAAACGGATACGTTCACAGACCCTCTGCTTTGTTGGACGCTCACCAATCTTAGACAAAAGTTACTTTAAAAAAATTCCATTTACAAATGCTTAAAAACCTTGAAAACTTTGTTAAATGTAGCTGTAAACCTTGAATTTTAAAGTTTCTAACACAAATGGGGGGGGGGGGTGGGCATCAAGTTGCGCGAAACTCAGCTCCTTGATTAAAAAAATATTCTGCGTAATGCAAAAATCATATTCCAGCATTTTTTGTAGCATATTTTCAAAAATATTTTTTTGTGACTCACATGTTTCATTTCTGACTATTCATTAAATACCTAATTCAGTATTTTAGAAGTTACTTTGTAATTGATTCCTTTATTAATATGTTAAGCACGAAAATAAATATTACCCTACCTGTAGGGTAAGGGGAGACTGGGGACGGTTGTGACACGGGGCGTTTGTGACAGTCGTCATATTAGCTAAACCATAATTAATACCTGGTTGAAGCAAAGAGAAAGAGTATCAGCATGTTTTTCTGAATGTGTGTCAAAGCATTGCGGTAGCCATCGAGCGACATTAACGCTAGCAAAGGGGTTGGTTATTTTTTAACAGTCAAAAGTAAGTTTTTTTGTTCGATTTCTTTTAGTAATTCCTGTTGAATGGGTACAGATAGAGAAATGAAAGTTTTCCCCCGTTAGTAGTGAACCTTTATAGTGAAATAGCAGTGTTTACTTTTTATGTAGGCTATTTTGTGTTTTCAAAAGCAGTGGGTTGGTGTCGGTTGTGACGGTTGTGACACGAGTAAACCATGTTTTTATCATAAATGATGCCCATAATACGCTTGAAGAAGACAGAAATAGGGCAGTGTGACCTAATAAAATATAAAGAAGCTTATAAAGAAGTGAAACTTTTTTTTCTTTTGGCCAGCTTTGGGAGTGCAACGTTCATCGTAAGTCTTTGCTACGAAACATTCATTCGTAAACGCGGTGGAGCCGGCCGGGGTTGTCACAATAAAAAAAATCTGGTATGAACCCCACACTACTTCCTTTTATGTGTAAATTTCTTAGTAGTTGCCTTAAGTGTTAAAAAAAGTGCTTGGACTGAGCAAGGTAACAATTCAAATATTTACTCCCCTAATCTACCACGAAACAATGCAAAAAATATTTTACAATGGTTATTTTTCTAAATATTGCTGATTTTAATATCATTTAGTGAATTTTTCGCAAAATATCGCCAATAGCGCCAAGTTGAACCCAAATTCAAAAAATAATTTTTTCGTCAAATTTGTCGCCAACTTGGCGATATGTCACCAAGTTGGCGTCAAACACTTGGCGACCAAAAGCTTGGCGACATGTCGCCAAGTGGTGGCGCCAATTCATATCACTTGAGCCTGTATTGAAATTAACATTGATTTACCCCAGAAAAGGGGTAAAAGACCCCTTTAGGAACATTCGAATTCAATCACAAGGGGAGGTGCACAACTAGACCCCCCTCAGAGCCTACATACCAAGCTAGAAGTTTCTACGGTATATAGTTTTTGAGTTATGCGAGCCACATACGCACATACGTACATACAGACGTCACGAGAAAACTCGTCGTAATTTACTCGGGGGTTGTCGAAATTGATTTTTCGGCTGTTTGTATGTTGTTAGGTACATAAGCACGTGCTGACAGGTCGCAAAAACTACGCGACATTCACTCAGGGGTGAGCAAAGTCAAAATTTAGACCGAAATTTGAGTGAAATTTTTTTCGTGATCACAATACTTCCTTTACTACGTAAAAGGAAGTAACAACGAGTGAATAGGTTATATTGCTCATAATAAAGTGCTTTTGAGCTTACATATAAGCTAAAAGCAGACATGAGAGTAAAATGGCTACTGAGAAATGGTTTCGTTCATTTATAAATAGAAATTTTTCACGTCTGTTTGTGTAGCTCATGCAACTGGCCTTTGAAGAGTAACAAGCTTCAATAAAACAAATAAATGTGGAATCTTTCTTTGATACTTGAGAATTGTTATGAACAGACACAGCTATGACCCACGGGATGTACATAATGTTGCCAAAACAGACGTTACGAAATTCCAAAAACATGATATTGTTGCAAGACTTGGTAAAGGCTACTTCAACTGAACGAGGCACATTATTAAGTGTTAAACTTTCACAGATGAATGTTATGTTGAATTACGTTTGATATTACTTGAAATTAAAAGTGATCTACACTGTTTTGCTGTAGTTTTGAACTTGTCACAACCGACCCCAAGTGCTGTCACAACCGCCCCTGGGGTGGGGTCGGTTGCGACATTTTTTCCTTTTTTTGTTAAATTTGGTTCTGTGAATTACTTATTGTACTTAGGGAGAAAATTTTAGTATTTATAAGCATCAAATGTACACTTTAACATAAAAACAACTTTAAACCAGCTCACAGGCATTACTAAGGGATCTATGGGGGAGCAAATGAAAATTGTCACAACCGTCCCCAGTCTCCCCTATTCTTTTTCGTTTTCTGCAGTACTAGTGATTGAAAAAGAAATTGTCGTTATAAGTATTTTTTAATTAATCTTTAAAAGATGTGTCTTTCAAAGTTTTAACAATTTCGTAAGACTGTCCAATCAACTATCAAAACGTCAGAGACTGGAAAGTGTAAATGAAATGCTTTAAAGAAACTTAACTGTTCTAGAGTCTTTGAAAATCATTAAATACTATTTTGAAACTCCTTCAAAAGTGCTTCAATCCGATTTCTTATCAAATAATTAAACTATGAATTAACTAAATGGCCAGAATATTACTCTCTCGTTAATTATTTTTAAAATCTCTACACTATTTCTTTTAAAGAATTTTATGTGTTTTATACTATTGGTTATTTTATGTTACTAACAAGTGCTATGTCTGTCGGTGAGTTGGGGAACTGATATGTAAAACTACTATGTAACTATGGTGAAAACCGTTGTAAGCAATTGATAATGTGTTAATCCTTTCTCCTGCCTTGTCCTTCCTCTCTGTCGCTTAATGTTTATCGTTTGTTAAGCTAAACATTTTTTTATGCTTTCATTAATCTTAATTTGCAAAAGAATGCAGAAAATTTATGAGATTGTTGTTTGCCTACTTTTCCAACATGTTTTTGAAGTCCCAATTGCCCCCATATAAGACCTCAAAATGCAGAATTTTAAAACTTTTTTTCAAAAATTTACCCCCCTAAAATTACGGATATTCTACCCCACTTAAAAAAAGTTCTCATTACATATCTCTCTGTCTCCAATAAACATCAGTTCAAGAAAATAATAAGAATAAAGAAATGAAAAAAAAAAAAAAAAAAAAACACACACACATCAAACATTGTGGGGGGGGGGGGGAGCGGTCAGCTAGAAATTAGACTCATAGCACACACAAAAATATATGTATGTTTGGGCAATGTGCGAAATTGGGCCCCTCTCGAAATTTTTTCTGGATACGGCCTTGACGTCCTCAGGCCCATCATTTAGGGGGACAATCAATGTACTGTTGGCCCTGCTTAGACAAATACTGTGGGTTCTAAGACATATTATTCAATTATGCAGGGTATTTGTTTAAGTAGGGACCTTTAACATTGTGTCTATAGGATGAGGAAATATTCAGTTCCCGTATGTTTTATTCATATAAGCGGGGTATCCGTTTATCCATTACCCGATTAAGCAGTGCCGACAGTATTTACATATAAGTGGACATGGTGTTTGTTGTTTTCTGATAAAATTGCATCGTATTTGCACTTTTTGCCCGCCCCCACTTCCCTGGGAAACTTGAAATGACGGGCCTGGACATCCTATAAGTTCGATTCTTCCTTCTATCTAAAAAAGGAATAAATGCCTTCTATTGAAAGTAAAGATAAGTATGGAATAGGGGTGCGACATCGAAGGCAAAACATCAATGTTTCAAGACATCAATGTTGGAAAATAAGGACATCGATGGTATTGATACATCGACCAAAAAACATCAATGTTCTCAAACCTCGATGTTTAAAAACATCGATCTTTCCCCCCCCCCCCAATTGCTTACACATTTGAATGTACGTACAGTTATTCAGTTACTCCCCATTACAAGCACCTCTCCTTATATCACTCAATTAAATTTCCTTTGGTCGCCTGGTAAAACATCAACCATGAGATAATTATGTCAATTAAGGAAAATTTTTTCAGCGAAATATATACTACAACTGTTGATTAACTGTGTAACTTTTTGTCGCATATCTTTCTAAAATTTGTTTTTTGCTGCAATGTAAAACATCATCGAAAAAATATCAAATGCAAAACAACGACGTTTAAAAATCATTGACAGTAAATCATCCTTAGTTATTTAAAAAATAATAATAAAAACAAATAAATAAATAAATACCATTTTGTTGATATTTCAACTAGTGGATAGAGGAAGATGTATCATTTTCATCGCATATTTTTATTGTGAATTGCTAAAATGTAAAAAGGACATCAAAAGAAGGAAAAAATATTGAACGTGAAACGATAATCATTAAAAGGCATAAAAAAACGGCGAAAAATTATAGATATTTCAGAAACATCGAGAGCAAAACATCGATAAAAATCATAGAAATTTTTTTTCCAATGAGGTTAATACTGTAGCTTCTGATTAAAGATGAAAACTTTTTAATAAGTATGCATATCATATATTTTTCTTTGGATTTCTTTGCTGGAATATAAAACATCGACATCGAAACAAACATTGAACCCAAAACATCGATGTTGGAAAAATATCGAACCTCAAACATCGATGTTCTAACAAAAACATCGATGTTTTCAAAACATCGACATCGATGTCGCAGCCCTAGTATGGAACATGGGTGCTTTCAAAAATCATGTCAACACAGGAAGTGAAAAAATGATTAAGAGGACATTCAAAGCATGGGGTATTTTAATCTACTGTTTTGGCATAAAATCTTAAAATGTCAATTTTCAGTAAGACAAAGGGAGATCAAGAAATCTTCAAAAAATATTTTGATTTCGCAGGATTGTTACTGTGGACAAGAGGCACATTTTCCACATATAGTAGCTTATAAAACTTAAACAGTTTTTTCACTCTACACTATGTGTTCAATATCTCAAGATCTTTAAATGATTTTAATTAAATATCTATTTTTAAATTGTTTTAGCATGTCAATGGGTTTTCTAGTTGACAAAAACTCTCCAATTGTTTGGAGAGGTCCTATGGTTATGTCAGCAGTGCAGAAGCTTTTTAGGCAGGTATTGAATTTTTTTAAGTAACAGTATTCATTTATAAAAACATGTGATTATTCTAAATGCAGAAATTTGCCATTTTAGTTTTTGATGAAATGATAAAACTTTTTCTCACTTTCTTTGACAAATCTTCTAGGCACCTTTCACTTCAAACAATGTGAATAATTTCCTAAAGCAAATTTGAATATAAATAAAGTGGGGCATTGCGTTTTGAAATAAGAGATTAAAATGCTGTTCTCTGTACAAAGCAGTAAGTAGCCCTAAGCCAGCGCTAAGGCAGAAACATGAGTGGTCCATGGATGGAATAAACGAGTTGGTGGTGTACTGCATGCATCATTTTCTGTATCTTAATTGTTCATTATGTTGTATTTAAATAGCTTGTAGAGTAATTTGAAGAGCAGGATTACCAAATTTACGTAAAACTAATCTCGAGGACAGCTCGATTAGCCACCTTTAGCAACTGTCTTGGATAAAAATGTGTAATGCTGTGTCATTCAGAAATTCTTTTTATTTAATAAAATAAAAAATAACCCCGTCAAAAGAATATTCATCAAAATACTCAAGTTGATACGTCAATCATGAGGGTACCTGTTTTAGTTTGAAAACAAACTGATTGTTATTGTCCGGTAAGATTTACATTCATACACCTCAGGATTTCATACATGCAGATATTAATAACATCTAGTTTGAGCTAAAAAATAAAAATTATTTTGCATCCCCATTTAAATACTCAAATATACTATTTAGCTTTTTTAAGATATAAAATATTATGTAATATGTTGAACATTTATGTAGATATTGATTTGCAAGAGTCTGAGTTTTCAACTCTAATTTTGAATTTATACTACAATGAAAAATAGGTAGTAGTTATATATTTGAATGATTTTATTTTCTTTCTTTATTTATTTATTTTGCTACATTTCTGCAGTTACTTATTTTTTAAAACATGAACGATTTTTTCGTAATGCAAGAAGCTGATTTATCTTAAAAATACTTGCAAGTTAATTAATTTTCTTGTTGAATTCATGTTGTGGTTACTATCTTTTATGCATTTTACTTTTACAAGAATATTTATATTTAATATTATAAACTTGTAGGTTGCCTGGGGGCCGCTAGACTATTTAATTGTTGATATGCCACCAGGAACCGGAGATACTCAATTGTCAATTTCTCAAACTGTGCCTGTAACAGGTTTGTTAATTTTTCAGTTTAATAACAAAAAAATTTAAAGATTGGGCTTTGAATGCATCATAAAATTCGTAGTGGAACAAAGGAAGATTTGCAAGGTTGAAATTCCTTCCAGAACCCTTGATTTTAAACCATATTGCTAAGCTAATATCTATACTGCTGCGTAAAGTGCAAAAGTTGTATCTGCAGCTGAGCTCATTATGAGACATTGCTCTCTAAAGTTTTTATGCCTCCCTGTACTTGATTCCGATGCCATTTTTTCAGATTTTTTAAAAAATATTTCACATTCACAAGTGACCATAAAACATTGTATTTAAATAAAATGTGTGGCAAAGAACAACATGGTGACAATAACTCAATTTTGATAAAATTTGCAGATACAACATCTGTTTGGCATGGCAATATACATGAAAGGATCAAAAACTCCTCCAGGTATAAAATGTTGGTCAATTTCTATAAAAATAAATTAATAATTATTTTGAACAATTACATTATTACAAATGAATTAAGTGCATCAAAAAAATCAAAACTTTTTAGAACACACTTTATATTCATCTAAGTACAGTAACCCCTTGTTATATCAAGATTGTCTGGGGCAACAAAAAAGCGCGCTATATATCCGAAAATGCAATATATCCGAGGTCATTAATGTGTAAATCAATCTTGTGTGTAGTTAACAAAATAGTTTATAATCATATTTTGGATGTTTATCTTAATGAAAAAATAAGAAAATTGGTGCACCAGTTTTTCTTTTTAGATTTTTTTTTAAACCCCTGACGATTTTGAATGTCTTGTTTTATCACGTCTATTTAACATGTAATTCTAAAACTGCTGAACCGCCAGGAGGTTAAAGAAGTTTTACATTTTTTTTATGGAACCATACGAATTGAAAAACAACTTAAATTGCAACGAATTAAGGGCATGGAAAATATGCTAGTTATGTTCTCTGGTTTAAAAAAAAAGAGAAAAAAAAATCTAGAAATTTACCTTTTTTTCTCTGTCATATCAAATATGAAGAAAATATTAAAAAAAAAGTAACTTTTTGGTGCAATTGACCACCCTAAACAACACAACGACTTACATTATTGCTACTTATAGTATACATGTGTTAAAGATGATAATACAGATTTCAATCTAAGACATCACCAATCTCGGCCTGTTTTCAATACTAACAAAAATACTTTATTTCTTTACTGTACAGTATAGAAGATGGGGTGGGGGACACAAATTAAAGTTTGTACCTAGTGTCATGAAAATATTGGACCAAGTTCTAGTTTGGTCCTGTAAAAGTAAGTATGGTGCTGTGAAATTTCGTAGTTACTGGTCCATTGTACCAGTGACTTTAAAACAAATTTCTACCCTGGTATAGGGTTATATTTAATTTAACTATCCATTTAATTCAATGTATTGCTGCTTTTGTGCATTTTAAACAAATCTTCTTTTAACAAAATTAATTTTATTACTATATATTTAGCAACACATAAGGACGAGAGTACTACAATGTAATGTTACACTTATAACAGAACCATGAGTTAAGAAAAGAATAAGAACTCTTGATGTAAAAAATACAAAATATAATGTTGAAATTTTCAACTGTTGATTAAAAATAAAAACCTATGTAAGAATCCTGGCATGTTTTGGTAAACAACACGACTGGTTATGTTTGGTGTCAAACTTTGTTAGTGTACAGATAATTGTACCGTACACAGTTAACTTAAAAAAATGCATTGTAATTGTTTTGTCTGACAGGTTATAGCTTGTAATTGAAAAAAATGTACACTGAATTTATTTTATGCACAAAAATCATTTGAGTTATCTTCCTTTGATAGGTGCAGTGATTGTAACTACTCCTCAAGATATTGCATTATTAGATGCTCGAAAAGGAGCGGAAATGTTTCGAAAAGTAGATGTACCTGTATTAGGAATCATACAGAATATGAGTTGCTTTGTATGTGCCAAGTGTGGTGAAAAAACTCACATATTTGGAGAAGATGGGGCAGTGAAATTAGCATTAGAGCTTAATATTAAGATATTAGGTTAGTTTAGAAAATAATATGTATTTAGATATCATGTAAAGAATTTTTAAATGATTTACAATCAGGGTTGGGTTTTTGGACGCCCAAAACTGGTTTTGGACAGGACAGGTGGGTTTTACTGTCCAAAACTGTCTGAAAGTGTCTTAAACTGTCTAAAGCATGGCAAAAGAGTTTTAAACTGACTAATTTCTATTAGCTGTAATATTGATAATGCATACATCTTAGTTTCTTAGTGTTAATTAGTTGTAATTAATTAAAATTTGACAATATTTAATTATATTAGTAATTTTAATATTCGTTAAAAAATTAACAATTTACTCATAACTCGACTGCATAAAAATTTCATAAGATAGGAATTGGTAGTACTGATAAAAAAACTCTTTAAGCAGATAATTTCAGCTCCATTTGTAACTCAAAATGTGTAAAACTGAAGTCATTTGTGGTTTCTTTACAATAATGTTTTCAGTGATGTTCAAATAATTTTTTTACCCTTAGATTGAAGAATAATAAACTGATGATAAAATGTTTTTCACTACTCAAGAAAATTTTTCTATTTTTGATTTTTTTTAATACTGTAGTTTGTTTCTAACAATATATATATGAAGGGCTCGGGCGTAAATAGTGGTATCTGACAAACTCGAAAAGACATATTGTTTCAAATCAAAGAAACAAAAATCACTTGTAATAATGTAATTAAACATACCCGAGACACACAGCACTTAATCAATGTACCAACCCACTTCATTTTTTAAATAGAAAAAACTTGCTACAGTAATGTCTCGAAACAATAAATCCATATTTAAAAGAAAAAGTTTTGATTTTTTGAAATGCTAGTTACCATTTTTTACACCCGAGCCCTTTATATGTGTATATACTTCCTCAAGAGAAAAAAAAACATCCTAGCTTGCAAATATTTAGAAAAACTTACCAACATTTTCCAAGGATCAGTAATGATTTAGTGTCTGATTATGAAAAATGTCACTTTTGTCATTTACTTGTAAGTAATTTAACCTAAGTAATTTTTAAAACAATTTTGGAAATTCCATCAAGTTGATGAAGTTCAGTTTAGTATAATTCAAGCAAAAATATCCATTTCCAAAAAAAAAAAAAAAAAAAACACACAGAAGGGGGGGGGGAGAGAAATGGAAAAAGAAAGTATATCACAGGCTTCTTTTGTGAAACATGAACAAAAAGAAAGAAATGTGTCATCATCAATTGTGAAGTAAAAGCTGTAGTGACATATAATGCTCGAGTTATGGAAAAAGCAAAAGAACAGTTGTTTGAAGAGGATAAAAGCTTAATAGTTTACGGATGCAATGCACATTACTTGAATTTATTAGGACAAGATATCACACCAACTCAAATAATAAAGAACATTGTAAAGGTTCAAAAGTATTTTCGAAATCACCCCATACCCAGTGCCCTGTTAAAAGAGATGCCCAACTCAGTAAAACCCCAGCTACCAGGAGAGACTCGATGGAAAAGCCAAGTTACCTGCATTGAAGGTTTTCTTCGCAATAGACTAGCATATCAAAAAATTGTTAAAGAACATGAAAAAGACATAGACAAAGACATTGCCAATCTTATCAATAATTATAATTTGTTCAAATAATCAAAGGACACACTAGTACAATTAAAACCAATTGCGGATTCTTTGGATAGTTTACAAAGCGACAATGGGACAATTGGTGATGCTTGTCGTGTATGGTTAAAGTTACTTAAAGAAGATTGTCTGAAGTCTCACATTACAGAAATTTCGAAATGTGTAAATTAATCAATGCAAACCTTTCATTTTCTTGCATATTTATTAAACCCCAAGTATAAAGGAGACGACTTGTCAATTGCTCAAAAAGAAAATGCTCGTTCTTTTTTGATTCAGAAATTTCCTGCAAGCACAGCACTTCTAATTGCCTATGAAGCTGAAGCTGCTCCATTTCCTTCCACTCATTTTTCAGAAACCGGAAGGAATGCTAATCCTGTTACATGGTGAACTGCCATCACCAAATTACTGGAACCAGAAGGATATTCCAATGAATGTTTTAAATATATTATTCTATTATTGTCATGTCCTGCAAGTTCAGCTCAGCCTTAATCGAGAGAATGTTTTCAAACTTTGGCATAATTCACTTAAAACTACGAAATCGTTTTGGGGTAAATACGGCAGCTAAACTGGCCATGTGCTATCGGATGTTAAGAGGATCAATTGAACCAGATTACTAATGTGTACATATGTATATACATATTTTTTTTTGAATTGTACTACTTTTAAATTTATTCCTAATATTTTGTGAAATAATTAAATATTCAGTAAATGTCTCTGTAACATTCTCAAATGTTGGGTATCTTTTTAATTAATTGCAAAACTGATTTTTTACAATTAAGTCGATTATTGTACCTTCTGAACACCCTTATTTTCATCTATATTTAAAAGAAGTTTAACTAGTATTAAAAATAAAATAATATAAACTTATGAGAACTAATTCATTTTTTAATGAAGAACTAGCTGCCAGGGCAGCTAGATTAGCTTCCTGCGGCATGTTGATGCATAACGTCCCCCTTCTCTAACTTTTAACTCATTCTGAAGTTATATTATTTGATAGAATTTAATGTTCATTCGATTTCAAGACATACCACGCACGTGGCCCGGCGTTGCACGGGCACTTCGTGCCTTTAAAGAAGTGAGGAAATTTTCAAGAAACTACTCCCCGCCAAGGCGGCTCGTTAACAGGCGCTTCACGCCTTTACTTTTTTCCTATATAAAAAATCATTCGAATTATTAAGATGCTACGCACCTTCAAGATGGTGAGTAGAGTTTCAGTAAGTTCAGCTCGCTCAAAGAAAAAAAGCAGACATAGACACTCAGTTTTTAATATAAGTAGATGGCTTTTCAACAAATGAATGTTTCAAAATATTACCAGTAGCTAGCGATAAAAATTCTACGTAAGTGGCCCGCTTATGAGTTTCGTGTTTGATTTAGTTAAGCCTTCATTCAAAACTCTCATTATCATTGTTATCACTGTTTCATAGCAACGACGGTTTGCAAGAATGGATTTCATATTTAATCATTTATTAGGCTTAATCGTTTTAAACTTGACTACTTATTAATTGATACCTTCGCTAATTAAAATTGTATAATTATATCAATTGAAACTAATGAAGCCTGAAAAATTACCTATCTATCGGTACCTGGTTCGACTTTCAGTTCATTGGCGTTCAGGAGAAAGAAGCGTGACATAGAAAGATAGTTAGAAAGAAAGATAGTTAGAAAGATACTAAGTTTTTAATATAAGTAGACTAGCTGCTAGGGCAGCTAGATTAGCTTCCTGCGACATGTTGATGCATAACGTGCCCCTTCTCTAACTTTTACCTCATTTTGAAGTTATATTATTTGATAGAATTTAATGTTCATTCGATTTCAAGACATAACAAGCACGTGGCACGGCGTTGCATGGTCACTTCGTGCCCTGAAAGTAGTGAGAAAAAAATTTAAAGAAACTACTCCCCGCCAAGGCGGCTCGCTTACAGGCGCTTCACGCCTTTACTTTTTTCCTATATAAAAAAATCATTCGAATTATTGAGATGCTTCGCGCCTTCAAGATGGTGAGGAAAGTTTCAGTAAGTTCAGCTCGCTCAAAGGAAAAAAAGCAGACATAGATACTCAGTTTTTAATATAAGTAGATGGCTCTTCAACAAATAAATGTTTCAAAATATTACCAGTAGCTAGCGATAAAAATTCTACGTAAGTGGCCCGCTTATGAGTTCCGTGTTTGATTTAGTTAAGCCTTCATTCAAAATTCTCATTATCATTGTTATCACGGTTTCATAGCAACGACGGTTTGCAAGAATGGATTTCATATTTAATCATTTATTAGGCTTAATCGCTTTAAACTTGACTACTTATTAATTGATATCTTCGCTAATTAAAATCGTATAATCATATAGATTGAAACTAATGAAGCCTGAAAAATTACCAATCTATCGGTACCTGGTTCGACTTTCAGTTCATTGGCGTTCAGGAGAAAGAAGCGTGACATAGAAAGATAGTTAGAAAGAAAGATAGTTAGAAAGAAAGATAGTTAGAAAGATACTCAGTTTTTAATATAAGTAGATAGTAACTTCTAAGTAGCTAGATTAGTATCAGCTGAAAATCTTATATATGTTTTTATGTACATATTTAAATGTGAACATTAAATAAATTAAGTCTTAACTTCAAGTATAATTTTGTGCTTTTGATATTTGTTCAAAATATAAAATTGTACCAAAAATGTAGCTTTGGACAGTTTTGGACACATGGCTTTTGGACAGGACAGTTTAAACCATGGTTTAAACCGTCCTGTCCAAAACCTTGCCAACCCTGTTTACAATACATTTCTAGATTGACAAATAAGTGTTTTTAAAACTATATTTTACAAAGTAAAGATATATTAACATAATTTTTTTTTGTCGTGTGCCAGCTAGGCTGGCAATTTGGGGTGCTCTGCTTCACTTTTCCAACTGCACCGTTATTTGGTGTGAAGTCCGACTTCCACAGTACACGCATGCCATAGGGACCCGTTTATAGGGTATGCAACCTTTCACACAACACATTCACACACAGAAAGGAGAGGGACAGGATAGAGAAAGCACATCCATGCCCAAGCCGAGACTCGAACCTGGGGCCACACCATCCATGGCAGACTACTCTGACCACTAGACAAGGTGGCCAGTATTAACATAATTAAAAATACATAATCATATACTACTGTTAAAAAGCGTCATAATTGAAGAAATATTTGTTCCTGTACTTTTTATCAATCCTGCATTGGATGCAATCTAAACTTAGAGTCATAAAATTGGCTACTTAGCTTTGAAAATCTGGGTGCTTGGGAAATACACTAAACAGCAAATTATTTCAAACACTTTTTCTAAAGAAAGCTTAAATTTCAAACAATACCACGTTAGACATTTAAGCAATATGCAACTGGTGCTTTTGCACCAATTACAAATTTTAGTGAATAATTGGTTTTAGAAAATATCCAATGTTATTAGTGATTAGTTTTTGTAAAAATTGGGTAAGATTTAATACTAGTAATAATTAGGTCTTTTGAGATGGACATCAAATCTGGAATTAATCTTTTTACAACAAAATCATTCTGAAGCACATTGAGAATCATAACCATGTGCTTCAGATTTGACGGGATTTGTTTTTTACTCTAAGAGGGATGCGTACGTCTTTTCGGTTGAACGTTTAATTAATGAGTAAAATTGCAGTTAAGGGTGCATCCAAGTACTGGTTTTAGAAAAGGTCATTGTCAGAAAAAGGAGGGTCAAAGGACAATTTCAGTCTGAAATGGGGGGTCGTGGGTAAATTTTCAAAATATGTTTCCAAGATGCAGCTTTATTCTTCCATTTAGTCGCTTGGGAGGGGGGTCATAACCCTCATGATTCTCCCTCTAGATCCATGCCTGATCGCAGTAGCGCTTTGAATTAGAATGGAAGGGGTAGAGATAAGTAATTGAGAACTAGTAAGGGAAACATTTAAATCTGAAAATGTTCTACTTTTGCCTAAACATTGATAAAAAATGTAGAAAATATGTGGGTGTAACAAAAGTCTCTAAGGAAATAAGAACCCCTTACCATTCATGTATAATTAGGAATAGTATAATTATAAATACACATGGCAAAACCTTCGAACAATGGTCATTGATGGGTTCAAGAGTAATTGGTTGCATGTTATTCATAAGTGTAGAATGTAAATATTTAAGAAGAATTGACAATAAAAGCAATCAATAATTTAAACGCTTTGAAGAAATATTAGAAACTTTCCAAAACAATAAATGTTCTTGGGCTTTGGAGCTTTTAAAATTTTAAATTAATTTATTCAAAATGATTATAATATTTTTTGCATCAAAATGAACGAATTTTGATAAGTCATTAGATTTTATAGTAATTTTATTGTAAGAAGTCTAATTAAGCAGATTTTCATGCATCAAATGGGAAAAAAGGCAACATTGCTGAAATTGAATGAAATTCTTTCCTTTTATTATGTTCGACATTTTTTAACAAACTTTTTTTTCTCTCTCAATAGCTGATATTCCTTTGCATGTATCCATACGAACAAGTTCTGATGCTGGCCAACCCATTGTAATAGCAAATCCAAATGATGCAATGGTAAGATAGCAATATGTTATGGTGTAAAATCAGGGTTGGCAAGTTTTTGACAGTCGGAGGTTTTATCCGGTTTTAACTGTAATTTTTACCGTCATGTCAAAAACCACTTTTTGACATGGTTTTTGACATAAGTGTCAAAAACCTAAATTTTCTGTCCAAAACATGTTTAAATTTGATATTGATAATCAAAATACATTTTCAAATGAATTTGACAATTTCTGATTTCAGACACTGAAGTAAACTTTTGGAGTTTTAGGTTATTAAAATAAAGTGTAATAAGCAATCCTAATAATAATTGAAGGGCTCGGGAGTAAATAATGGTAACTAGCATTTTAAAAAATCAAACATATGGCTTTTGAATATGGCTTTATTGCTTCGAGGAATTACTTTAACAGATTTTTTTATTTTAAAAATGAAGTGAGTACATTAATTGAGTGCTGTGTGTCTTGGGTATACTTAATAAATTTTTACAGGTGATTTTTTAAAATTTTAATTTGAAATAATAAATTTTAACTAATAAATAAATAAAATAGTTTGATCAAAAGTATTTAGCAGATTTGTACACTGAGTCCTCATTAATTTCGTTTTGCTTTTACTCAAAATAAAAAAAAACCACTTTGATGTAAAGATTTTTGGATTGATAAAATAGCTAATTAATAGTTATTAAAACATTTAAACAAAACTACTTAAAAAACTGGATTTAACTTTTAATACTTTTAACTTTTTTCATGGCATAACAAGTTAATTTAAAAGAATGAGAATTAATTTTCATTAAATTTATTTAATTTTTATTAAGCTTGACTGATGAGATAACTAATTGATAGTTTTTAAACATTTAAACAAAACTTCTTTAAAAACTGGATGTAAGTTTTAATATTTGTAACTTTTTTCACAGCATAACAAGTTAATTTAAAAGAATGCGAATTAATTTTCATTAAAATTATTAAATTTTTATTAAACATGATTGATAAGATAACTAATTGATAGTTATTAAAACATTTAAACTTAACTACTCTAAAATTTGGATTTAAGTTCTAATATTTAACTTTTTTTTCACTCCATAACAAGTTAATTTAAAAGAATATGAATTAATTTTCATTAAATTTATTAAATTTTTATTAAACTTGATTGATAAGATAACTAATTGATAGTTATAAAAACAATTAAACAAAACTACTTTAAAAGCTGGATTTGAGTTTTAATATTTAACTTTTTCCACGGCAAAACAAGTTAGTTTAAAAGAATGAGAAATAATTTTCATTAAATTTATTAATTTAATGTTTATTAAACTTGATTGATAAGATGCATAATTTTTATTTAATATTTTTCGGGATGAGAAACCTTATATGTTTATAAAAAATCTCAATAACCACTGTATTTGTGTTTTAGACAGGTTTTTGACGTTTTCGACGTTTTTGACAGGCTTTCGACGCGTCATGTCAAAAACTGGTTGTTGACGTCAAAAACCCAACCCTGTGTAAAATACAACCCCCAAAAATATTTCCGAAAGTAACATTTTGAATTGCTAAGTGTATATTACTAAACTATGAAAATGGGAGTTAGAGGGCTGTCCATAAATGATGTCATTTTTTTACAACGTAGTTGATCCCTGATCGAAAAGTGTCATATTTCCCTTCTCATGTCATGCTATAAACATTTTATTAAATTTGTGGACGATCCCTTATGTAAAATGACTAGTCAGTCTATCCTATTAAATAACTTTATATAATAGAATATTGGCGAAGGAAGTACTGTAACTGTCCTTGGTCAATAGTGGATTTTTCTACAAGTTTTTTTGTTTGCTATTTTTAAGTGAGCAGTTTTCCTTTTCAAATATGTATTTCAAGAGTTTTTAAAAGCTCAAATTGTAGGGAATATGAGGCTTAATGGTTAGAAATTGATCTTATTTGATATTATCAATATTCAAGCATAAACATTATAAAGAGCCTCATTACTGTAAAAGTCTTCCAGTAAGATCTCCGTAACTCTTTGTTGATTTGATTGAAGTCTTTATTGATTAATTCCCTTTCTGATAAGCTGCTATGTTTATGCATCATGACAGTGAAAAACACACTAAAAACCAATTTTGTAAGATTAACTGATAAATTCTAAAAATTGAAGAAGGCCCTCTATTACATTAAAATTTTAAAATATTAAGCTCTGTTTATGCATTATATTTACTAAGCATCAGTACTAATCTTGGAAACATTTCTTTCAGGCAGTTGTGTACAAAGAGTTAGCACAAAATGTTGTCAGAATTCTTCCTTCATAATATAAATTCAAGAGTCAATATTAAATTCCAACCACTTAATGTTGTATATAGCAAAATTATATAGTTTTGTATTGAAGGAAATAAAAACATTTTCTACATTGTATGGCTGATTATTATACTTAAAGGCTAAATTAATTTTTAAGCTCTGCCATACTTTCACTTTCAATTATTTATTTACAAAAAAGGGGAGATGAGTGGGACATAAAACAAATACATAGATATAAGTAAAAAGATAAGACCTTTCTGTTGGCTGGGAGGATGCCGACACGATTGCCGTCACTACGAAGCAAAGTGCAAAATGTGCCAAGTTGTTGTGTATAAGCCACGTGTGTTCTGAGCGAGAAGTTAGTTGCTAGTTAAGTGAGTTTTTATAGTTAGATGATTGAGTTTAGAGTGAGTAGTAATGTTATTTTTGGCGATTCTGCCTTTCTTTTCTGTAATGATTTTAAAATTAAGTTCAAATACACTATGGATTTTAGAAACATTAATATTTTTTCAATATTATGATACGGGAAAACTTGGGAATTTAGAAATGAATTTTTATGAAAATGGTTGTGAGAATTCAGAAATGAATTTTAGGTGGATGAATTATAATACCCATCATAAATGAATGTTTACATGCTTCTGAGGAAGAAAAGTTATCCCTTGCTTGAGTTAATGATTGAATGTTCAAAGAAGCTCATTTGACGAATCTGCGAGAAAAGTAGGCTGTTTGAAAATATCTTCATTTTGAAGATTGGCTATTGACCAAAGAGGATTGATTACATTCGCAAAAATTGATACAAATTTTTATCAAAATAGCAATTAAAATTTTTTTTGAAGGACATAGCATGGTATTTAGTCGTTTTCAGTGCCAAAAAAAAAAAAAAGACAACAGCAATCTTAAATGGTATTGCAGTTTTATTTCATATTATATCATCTACATAGCTAGTAGGAATGTTGTAATGTTAAAGTACAATGACTAGAACTAGAGTATAACAAGTCATCGTATGAACATCTGTTTGTAAATACTGTACACAATGGCTAAAGACAACACAAAGATTACATGTAGGACTTTTTCTTTAAATCTATGATTTAATCTCCAATAGCATCTAAAATTTAAATGATGATTTTGCTAAGCTCTTTGATCACATCATATATAACTCAGAAAAGATTCATTTCTGTTTTTGATAAATTTTTCAATAGAGATTTTCTTTTCTTTTGAAGGAATGTGAGAAAATTAAAGTCATGAAATCGTATTGATATCTTTTATGCAATCACGTAAAATCTTTCAATTACAATTAAATACCTTAAATGAGTTTAAATAAATTCTATGTGATTAAAATATATGTAAAAACCGAAAAGCATGATGTACATTCAGATAAATAAAATATCTGTGCTCATAAGGATATCATGATTTAAATTTTAAGTACCACAAGCAAACACCCAGTTTGCACAATTAATCATAATTGTAGAAAATTTCAAATAGAACATTTACGCACACTAAGCAACATATTATAGATTTAATGTTGTAATTAAGTGTTGATATTTGTTTAAATGTTTCATTTATGGTGAAACACAACTTGTCACTACATTAATTTTTGAATTCAAAGAATTTAATAAATAGATTTTATATAAAAGTGAAATAAATACATTTTTTAATAAAGGCTTTCAAATGTAAATGTATATAATAATATTTATAATAAAAAATCAAAACAAATGTCTTGAAATATTCACATTAGAAAATTGTTTTCTGTAAAGTATTTTTAACGTTCAATTTTTCAAAAAAAGTATGAAAAAGCAATTGTTAACAAGGAATTTTCGATTATTTTTGCATCCCCATAGCTGCCAAACTCAATATTAATATACTAAGAGCATTAGAAGATGAAAAAATAGGAGCACCGGGAGTTAAAATATGAGTGGAAAAAAATTTAGAATCTAAAAATAAAACTCCGACATTGTAATTCAATATATATATTGCTTCACCTAATTTTCTAATTTAGTCAAAAGATTTTAAATATTAACCACTTACTTACCTAAACTTATGTTCATAACAATTCAAGATAAATCATGTACATTGCAATGGTTATGCAAAACATACAAATGAGTAATGAAACTAAGAAGCTTATAAATTCAGAAATGAAAAATGCTAAAAAAATTTTATCCTTGAATTTAATAAAACACTTAATGCAATGTAGTAGCAGCTTTTTTTTTTTGTTTTTTTAAAGCTAGATTCAGGGTATCTGCTCAACCTGGACTTTTCAATTCCATGACTTTCCATGACTTTTGCGAACTATTTTCCATGACTAAAATAAATAAATATATATATATATAAAAAAAAAAAACGAACTCTGCTTTGTTTTTGGAAAATTATGCACTTAATATTCTATCTTGCAAAGCAAATGACCAAACATGGCGACTGCGTTTTACAGCAACAGAAGTCCGTTCGCTTTTGAGGTCAAAAAACGACGATCTTTTCCTACCAACACCCTCCTCCCCACCGTACTTGTCCTCAAACGTACTTTCATGTAGCAATGAATTGTCTGTCCATAAATTTTACTGTAAGTTTAGATCCTGATATGAGTGAGGCGAAATCTGACTTCAAAACGGAACTCGTTGAGTTCCTGCCCCCCCCCTACCTACACGATTCTTTAAAATTCAACATCGTTTTTTAATTTGTTTTTCTTTTGCATAAAACTCCTCGAAAGAAAAAGATTCAAACAAGTTTTAAAAGAAAAAGGAATCAAATGAAGCGGGTAGGGGGGGGGGGAGGAGACCAAATGTAAAAGGCAAATCTGCCTATGCCGGGGAAAAAACCATGGAGTCTATCTTTTTATCGTTCAAGGTCATATTTTATCAGATGACGGAGTCCGCGCACATGTGAAGTACACAAAATTCGCCGCTCATGGTTTTTTAACCTTGAGAATTCATCTGATTGGTCAACACAATGCAACTTGTTGGAAATTGTAATTGACAAATCAGATTGCACCCAATAACGAAGTAGAATGACGGCGGAAGTGTTTTCGTTCTTCCGAGATCGCGGGAAAAATTTCAATCGGTCCGGAGCGCTAAAATCCATGATAAACAGTCAGTTTCCATGACTTTTGGACATTTTTCGCTGAAATCCATGACTTTCCATGACCAATTTCGATCATATTTGAAATCCATGACTTTCCCTGACTTTCCATATGCGCGGACACCCTGTAGATTAGTCTTAATTTTCTGGGAAGATTTTTCAACTGTATTTTGTAAGCTGTTTTTTTTTTTTTGCTAACAAGTTGGGACATTTTTATTTCTTTACACAACTCTCCACAGCTGGTATTAACATTTCCATTAATTTCTGATGAATTTTGTTTGGAAGATTTATTTTAATCCTACATTTTTCTTTTGATTGTATCTTATTAAGGAAGTGGCAAACTTTCAACTTTCTAACAATACTACATTCTTTTTTAAAATAAAAGAGAAATTGCATTGATTAAGAAGACGTCCAGTAATAACTGTGTTGTCACATCATGCAATTAACTTTTTTAAAACTCAATAACAACCGTGTTGAATTTTTTGCATTGCATATTTTCTTAGGCTTTTTTAAAAGTAATACATTAGCCCCTTGTTATATTGCGTTTGTTGGGAAACAAAAGTAAGACATGTAGCAGATTATTAAAATCCGGTCAAAAACATGGATAGCAATTTCAGCATATAAAAAATACCTTGATAACACACAAATGAAAAATCGTACAATTAAGAGTATTCACTTAAAATTGTACACAGAAGAGTGATTTGAAGTACTACATACCTTGTTTAAAAGTTCATGAAAATTATCCTTGCCTTCAAAACTTTTGTGACACATATGGTGGTTTTCACACCGTTTGGCAATACATTTGCAGTTCATTTCTCCATTTTATTCTTCCATTATATAATGGCTTAAAATGCTTGGAAGAAAAGAAAACCAAGCAAATATCATTTCTTTAAATTTGCTTAATTTACCACCGATTTTATTGAGAAAAGTTAAAAAATCTCACAAAATACAACTTTTATTTAATGCAGAAATTGCTGAGGAGGGAGCCATCTTATGAGCTGAAAGATTTTTAACAAATTAAATACCATTAGATGATAAAGCAGTAGGTTTGTCAACAGCTGCAGAATTAAGGAAGAAGATTGACAGAGTTGAAAATAAAGGCAAAAGGAGAAAATTACTTTTTAAGACATGACATGGATAATGAAATGCATCCTACTCAGTGTGTGACAATTCAAAGTGTGAAACTGCATCAGTTGTTGCTTGCACTTATCCAAAAATGTTTGAGGTTTTTTTCAAGTCAGCTTATCTTGATGATTAAATTCCTGTGTACAGTTAAAGTTAGAATTGCAGAGAACCTTCTTTTTCAAGACGGTTAAATATGATACTGTGCGATTAGAGATGGGAGGACATGAAAAAAAAAAAAAAAAAAAATGAAATGAAAAGAAAATGCAGAATTCAACAACTAGTACATTAAACAACAAATGATCATAAATGACATGTAAGAATGCTCTTCCTGGTTGTTTGAAAATGGCAAAGGGTTTTTCTCAGATTCTTTCTTGAATATTTTGTTTTCCCCCCCAAGTCCTCAAAATCCCTGATGACTCAATGTACTTCTAGTTTGTTCAACCTTGTATTTGGTAGTAAATCAGTAATTTTGAGGCCATGATACTTGATCTACTTCTGCAGACCAGATTCAGGGTCGACGAGAGGACACGTCAGCCTAGGTGGAAGCTAACACATGGATCAATAAGTCCCGAGACTAACCCAGAAATGGCCCTTCTAGTAAAACAGTAACCAGGTCTTTCTAGAGTACTAACCTTTGCTTGAAACGTGTCAAAATTTTATGTCGATCGGACTAGAAACAGCTGAGTTATCGAGGTTGGAGTAAAGTCGTTTTGTAGTTTGTTTAAAAAATGGAGAAAAACGAGTTTCGTGTTCTGATAAAACATTGTTTTTTAATGGGTAAAAACACCGTGCAAGCGAAACAATGGATTGAAAAATGTTACCCGGACTCTTGTCCATCAAAAGCAACGATTTGTCGGTGGTTTACCATGTTTAAACGTGGTCGTACTGACACAAATGGCGCAGAACGCTCGGGTAGACCTGTGGAAGCCGGAACACTGGAAAATGTTAGTGAAGTGACAAAAATTATAATGAAAGATCATAAAGTGAAGCTCCGTGAGATTGCTGAGATGACACAGATATCATATGGAAGTGTATTTACTATCCTCCATGAAAAATTGAGTAGGAAAAAGGTTTTTTCCAAGTGGGTGCGCGATTGCTTTCAATGGAACAAAAACAGCAACGAGTCGATGATTCAGAAAGCTGTTTATCGCTATTTACTCGCAACAAAAAATATTTCTTGCGTCGTTACATGACCATGGACGAAACATGGATACATCACTACACTCCAGAGTCGAAGTGGCAGTCATCTGGGTGGCGTACAGCTGGCGAAAGCCGTCCGAAGCGTCCGAAAACGCAGCAGTCAGCTGGCAAAGTCATGGCGTCAGTTTTTTGGGGATACGCATGGCGTGATTTTCATTGACTACCTCGAAAAAGGTAAATCGATTAACAGTGATTATTATATTGACTTGCTGGTGTGTTAGAAGGAGGAAATTGCAAAAAAACGACCGCACATGCAGAGAAAAAAAATCCTTTTTCACCAAGACAATCACCCTGCCACAAGTCGATGAAAAAAATGGCAAAATTGAACGAATTAGGCTTTGATCTGCTTCCCCACCCCCCATACTCGCCAGATTTAGCCCCCAGTGACTACTGGCTCTTTGCTGATCTTAAAAAATGCTCCAGGGAAAAAGATTTGGCTCAAATGAGGAGGTCATCGCTGAAACTGAAGCTTATTTTGAAGCGAAAGATAATTTTTATTATAAACATGGTATTGAAAAACTGAAAAAGCATTGGCCCCTAAAAGATGATTATGTTGATGAATAAAAAAATTTTTTTGCAAAAAAATGCTGTTTTCATTGTTAGTCTCGGGACTTATTGATCCATGTGTTAAGCGCCTAGTTCAGTGATATAAGTTGTATGGATGAAAGGGGTTCCAGTAACTAATTTTACAAGGAGCTCATCTTGGCTTTCGGCAGCCCTGATCAGATTACCACTGATATACGAGGGGGGGGGGCACAATGCTCTTTAGCAATGCTGTATAGAGAAAGTCCAGAATGAAATTCAGATGATTAATAAGTCAAGAGGGAACATAGCATAGTTGAAAAAAAAAAAGATATTTCCTTTTTTTCAGTTTAAAACTAATCAGAAACAGGACAGAAGATGAACAAGTCTTATTTTGTTCAAAATAAATTTGCAGATGTAGGGAAAAAACTCTTTGCACCTAAAATTTAGAAAGTGATACAAAGCTCGAAGAATCAGAATTTTCTATGAAACGCCAGATTTTTGTAGAATACAAAAAAACTTGAAGAAACTACAGGGAAAACAATACTCTGGAGCTGTGTATCTCCAAACAAGATTCCATTACAAGTTGAATGAGAAGTAAAATCTCTTATTAAAGAAAAAAAAAAGAGCAAATAAATACATTATAAAATGTACACCATGTTCTAATTCTAACAAAAATAATTACATTTAACAATTTGAGAGAACATGCATACATATAACATAAGTAGACAGAAATTAGTAAATATAAATGTACATCAATATTAAAAATGAAATTTATCAGAAACAACTGTACAAAGCAAGGAATTTACATAAAAACGAAAATATGTTTCATCTGATTTAAAGTTTCTATATGCAATCTTGTAAAGTACTCTCAGTCTTTCATACATTATAATTAATTTGTAGTAACATAGATAAAATTTAAAATAAGTTTAACTTTCACATTTTATTTACAAAAACAATTACAGTACACTTGAATCAAATTGATGTTACTTCACAACTGTAGATAACACTATTACATTGTATGAAGGGTCCTAATTATGTCATGAGACTTATATATACCTTGGGGTGAAAATAAAAAATAATGTATATTAAAAAAAAAAAAAAAACCTATACATGAAATTGAGGGATAAAATACATAAATATTTTCTACAGTTATATAATGCTTAACTTTTAGGTATGTTAAATGCATTGATCATAGTCCAATCAACAAAGTAGAAATATAGTGTGCAGCATTATAACAATCTATCAGTGGCTAATTATCACATAATTAAGTTGCCAGCTGATGAAATTTGCACCAAAAGCACACAAAGCTATCATTGTTTTAAAACATCACAATATATTCACTGATGAACAAGATATAGAATCTTAGTACTTCAAGAAAGGAAAAGTCTTAGAAATACATTTCAGGCATGACTAGCAGGATACTGTACATGAGAACGAATCTAAAAGACGTGCATGAGACAAGATCTTTGGAAAGCACAATGAATACTTAGCTAGTAAGGTCACGGAGGTCGGTCAGGAAGCCCTCTGGTGTCAGTATGTGGTCACTACCTGCAGAGAGAACAAAATTTACACTCAAAAGAAAAATAACTCAAGAAAATCTTGGTACAGTAGCAGATGAACCTTGTTCAAATTAAAATGTTTCGGATGCAACTCATCTTTCATCATAAACAAGATGGTTTCACACCTGCATCAGTTGCAATTTCTTACCATACATTAATTATTTGCAATTTAGTTCAAAATTTTTTCATTTATCCTTATAGTTTTTTAAAGAAAAAGTTAAGAAAGTGTGCGTTAGATGAATGTCCTATGGCAAGTACAGTCGAACCTTCATATATCGAACTTCCATATATCGAAATTTTCCGTACATCGAACTTCTAGCAAATTCAGATGTTCATTACATGGGTAATTCCATCGTGACTAACATAACATTTAGAATAAATTTTTAATCTTATTTTCTGTGTGTGAGCCTTATTTTTGTTACAATACCAAAAACAAGGTGTTATTCTTCTCCGCATAGATGAGTTGTTCAAGTTAATATAAAAAAATAATATTATTACTTTCATTTTTGGGAGTTAGGGGACATTTTGATCAACGTGACTAACATAACAGATTTGCAACCCTCAAAATTTTGTTCCAAATTCATCAACACAATTCTCTAAAACTAAACCATAAAATTGTTATTTTTCCCGTGATAGTATCTATGTGAAATGTTGTTTTCACATTAATAATTTTAAATTTGACATACATTTTAAATTATATTGCAAAAAGTAGTACTTTAATAAAACTTGCCTGTGACTAACATAACGTGACTAACATAACACACGATTACAATTTAACTTTAAGTGTATTACAGGTAATATTAATACAAATATTAGAATGCAAACAAGATTTTATTGAAGATTAACACGCATGTTTACCTGTAAACAAAATTTCCAGTTCAATTTTGTATTTAAAGTAATAATGTCTGCGGGAATTTACAGATGTTTGCGACAAGACTTTCGAAATTTGAATTCCTTAAATCCAAAATTTGTTCTCATTTGTGGGAAGCACAAAGGTTGCCTCAGAGCTTTTTCTCTCGAAGAGAACTTTATAATTATTTTTATTCATGTTTAAAACCTGCCTACCATGTTTCTTTTTAACCTTACAAGAGGTAAATACCACCACAATAAAATTACCCACTGTCTTAGTTTTTGTATCTCGGAACAGTCCGGGAGAATCTACTTCAAAATCATCAGCACCTTCGTCTTCTACACAATTTCTTAAAATTTTTTTTTTCTTTTCTTGGGATATCATTCCCTGTATTTTTTATAAACAAATTTTAAATTTCTCCATATTTACAGCATATCATTATTACCGAAAAACTTATATGGGGATTCCCATTTTCAAACAACAAGTCTAACTCTTTCTTTTCAGCCTTGTCACTTTCACTCAAAAATAAGCAGTTTCTCTTCAATTCTTGTTTTTTTTTATTACTGAAGTACAGTCGAACCTCCATATATCGAAGTAGCAAATTGTCGGAAAAAAATTCGATATATGGAAATTTCGATATATAGAAAGGACCTCAGTTTTTTGAAAATTACTCCGGAAACATTGAAATTAAAGCAAAATTCACACATGAAACTCCATTACTAATATATACGCTAATCATATTTGATGAAAGTTAAGAATTAAAAATGAACTAATATGAAAAATTTAATGAATATTATACATACTTATTGAAAAACAGCAATCCAAAGAGTAGTTGCAATGATCACATTCTTTAAAAAAAAATCGAAGGTTAATTGTAAATCGAGAGGGAAAACAAAATCAAATTGAATTGGTACAGCACTAGTTAATACAATTTTCGCTGAAACTAATCATGGAGAGAGAGGAATCACCACCAAACAAAAGGGGTAGATAGAAACTGGTTTTGCTACAGGACAGGTTGCATCCAAAATTCGAAAACGACGGGGGAGGGGATAATCCGGGAATTCCAGAATGGACAAACAACGTGTTTGTCCACTCCAGGGGTCCACACTTTATCTACAGCTGACAGTGGGGTTTGCAGTGACCTTTTCTGACCTTCCCTTTTCTCCTGACTTTCATCTTTCGTGAGGTAAAATGTCTAAAAGCGGAATAAAATCTCCAATTACGCTTCCAAAAAAATTCGATATATGGAGATTTTTTCGATATATAGAAACAGTTTTTCTATGTAATGAACATGTGAATTTGCTAGAAGTTCGATATATGGAAAATTTCGATATATGGAAGTTCGATATATGGAGGTTCGACTGTAATTTCTTTGCATAATTTCCAAAGTTTGCCCATGTAAAACGCTGCTCCACACGTTGTGCTATACATGTGGGCACTTTCCATAATCTAATTTCATAAAACTCCATGACCTGTAGATGCTGAAAGTAGTTAGGGTCATATATGTTTTTAAAGTGAACAGCAGCTCCATATGTTCATAGAAAAACTAATTGCACAGCGATCCCGCATATAGCTATAAAATAATTTAAAATTCTTTCATTGAAGATGTTGACTTCGTATGCCGAGTGCTTACTTGCGTCGCAAATTACAGCCTAAAATTTCGACTCCAAGTTTACCATTAAAAGAACTGTTTTTAAAATAAATTACTGTAGTATATATGGTCACACTAATTTCTTTAAAATAAGATGTTCGATAAATTAATTTGTTTCTAAAATAAATTGTTTACTAAAGATTTAAGTATTTCTTAAAGAGTCGTGTTATGTTAGTCACACACAGTGATGTTATGTTAGTCACAAGTCCTATGGCCAGAAAAAAGGAAATTCTTTATGAACAATCTTATCAATCTAACTGTACCCATCCCATAGAAGAGATCAGGGGAAAAAATATAAAAAAACTTCTTTCTAGAAGGGAATAACTGAATTAATTCATGTTTTTGTGACTAACATAACAAGTAAACCAGACTGAATACCCATTAACTTTGCAATATTCATTTTATGACAAAACAAAAAAATATATACATTTCTGTAAAGCAAAAGAATCATTCTTCAATAATTAAAAAAAAATTCATCATTATTCGCATTTTTTTTTAATTGCATACGAATGTGAAAAGTTAGAAAAATATGCGATTTTTTGGGTAACTGCATATGTGATCTTTACAGCCATTTTTCAGGGATTTGGAGTAATATTTTGTGAAAACTTATGTTGAATTCTAAAAATTTGAAAAATTATCTTTAAAATGATGTATCACAAGATATATGTATTGAAAGAGGAAAAAACCATGTCTAGGTTGACATTTACATGGAATTACCCACATAGAAAAACTGTTTCGATATATCGAAAAAATCTCCATATATCGAATTTTTTTGGAAGCGTAATTGGAGATTTTATTCCGCTTTTAGACATTTTACCTCACGAAAGATGAAAGTCAGGAGAAAAGGGAAAGTCAGAAAAGGTCACTGCAAACCCCACTGTCAGCTGTAGATAAACTTCACTTCACACTCTCCAGGGTCCCCCGTACCTACCACAGCTTCGTGGTTTAACCGGGATAGGGCCCTGAAGAGCGCTCTGTTCTTAATTTTGAACCAGAACCTAGGGTCGAGCAAACCCTAGGGCCCAGCACCCCCAGAGGTATCGTTTCACTTGGAGGACTTTGTGACCACGACATTTTTAACGCCTCCCAGCCACCATTAATCAAGGCGGTGGATCTTTGATCGGCTGGGTTTCGAACCTGGGTCCCTCCGGACACGAGTCCGATGCCTTACCGATCGGGCCACCACGGCCCTGCTGTAGATAAACTGTGGACCCCTGGAGTGGACAAACACGTTGTTTGTCCATTCTGGAATTCCCGGATTATCCCCTCCCCCGTCGTTTTCGAATTTTGGATGCAACCTGTCCTGTAGCAAAACCAGTTTCTATCTACCCCTTTTGTTTGGTGGTGATTCCTCTCTCTCCATGATTAGTTTCAGCGAAAATTGTTTTAACTAGTGCTGTGCCAATTCAATTTGATTTTGTTTTCCCTCTCGATTTACAATGTCAAAAAGAAAATGCCTTAGTGTTGCAGATAAAGTGGATTTGTTAAAGGAAGTAGATAGTGGTATGAAAAATAAAGACAATTAATTCTTAACTTTCATCAAATATGATTAGCGTATATATTAGTAATGGAGTTTCATGTGTGAAATTTTGCTTTAATTTCAATGTTTCCGGAGTAATTTTCAAAAAACTGAGGTTCTTTTTATGTATCGAAATTTCTATATATCGAATTTTTTTCCGACAATTTGCTACTTCGATATATGGAGGTTCGACTGTAGTAGTGTTATTCAATAGGTGGAGTCTTAATAAATCAATGTGATGATATACTGTCCAGTCAAAAAATCTTTTAAACTATTTTCTACTTCAAAACTTTTTAAATAATGCTATTTTTTGAAGAAATGTCGGAATAGGAATTATAAATGCAGGTCTACAAAGCATATATTTCTTCTCTTGATTATCAGTTACATATGCTGGAGGAAAAATCATAATATCAGCCAAAGCACAAAATAATAACTACATGAATGCCATTTGTTGTTGTATAGCTGATCCATAAAACACAATCATTTTTGGAATAACTAGGATCAATTTACTCTCATTTTAAATCAAGCATGCAATCCTTTACCACACAGGTAAAGGACACAGGAGTCAAAAAAAAAAAATAGCGTTGTCTAGGAGATAAGTTTAAAGATTTTTTTTTTATAAAAGTGGAGTAAGATGGTGCTGAAATCCTGATTTGGAAAAAAAAATTGATTTTCTGTCTTTAACTCCAGGTACAGAATTTTATAACCAATTTTAAATTATTATGCTGCATAGTAATAAAAAAAAAAGGCAATAGTATAACAAGCAATGTGAAAATATGATGTGAAATAATGTTGAAAATATGAAGAGATACTGACCAATTATTACTTCCCAATTCTTGTATTCTTTGGTCACCTCATATGCACATCTCATCTCAGAATAAGAGGCTCCTCCAACTACAAACACTATCATGCGAGGTAGATTTTTAACATTTGGTGCATTTTTGTCTTTATGCCAGTGACCATACCTAACGCTAAAGAAGTAAAAAAAAAAAATGAAGTCAGAAACTAAAAAATAATATCAAATGTACTTTGATTCAATTGAGTTCTACTAAATTGGAAAAAAAAGCATTTTAGGCATAGTATTTACTTTCAAGTTTCATACTATTTCTTTTATTAATGTGACTCTAAAATATACGAAAAAGAAAAACATTTTTATATACATTACTAACCATCAACTATTACTAAATCTAAATAACATGGTTTAAAAGGGTCTGCATTGATCAGGACCAGGTGGGGGGGGGGGGGGGCAAAAATGATAGGGCTTAGACTACTCAAGGGCCTGCCAGGGGTCACTGAAAACAAATAAATCCTGTCGGGAAACAATGAACTTACACAAATGGTCACATATGAAGCAATTTTTAGAAAATCATGTTTACTTTTAAATATGAAGCAGATTTTGAGATTTCAGACTGTTTGAAAGCAATTTCTTCAGTATACATTCATGAAATTTGAATACTTGCAAGAGTCAGCAAAGCATTTAAAATCAAAATATTGTTTTCTTTTCTAAATTACCTAGTAGGTGTAGGTCGGCCATAGTTAGTAGGAGCCACTCTGCCTGCTAAATATGGGAAGTGTTTTGCATCTAACTTGTCATCAATAGCATCCTAAAAACAATGCATATTCATATGAAATAACTTAGGATTAAAAATGAAACAAACATATGAATTACTACATACTTCAAACATAAAACAGAAATGTCACAAAAACCAAAAAAAAAAAAAAAAAATCTAATGAACATTGATTTTAATAAATCAGATATCAGTGAATTTCATGTAAAATATGCTTTCAGAGGAAGCTTTTGAAATAGAAAATATCTTGTTTTAGAATGATTTTGTTAGAATGATTTAAATACTCGGTAAGTAGGATCAATTTTCCTAATTCAGAAGTAGAAACAATGTCAAATTTTGATTAAGTCCAGAATGATATGAAACAAGAAAGATTCATTTTAATTAACATAATCAATTTTATTCAATGAAAATTTTCACCCCTGACTAAACAGAAGCATCTGAAAAAGTACTTGAAACATTTTTATCAAGCCATAATAACAAAAATAATTGAAAAAATAATTGCAAATTTTAAACAGCAGAAAATCAATATTATCATCTAGTAATTATTATTTTGCAATATAAGTTTTCATGGGCCATAAGTGTTCACTTTTGCAAACAGTTGTTATGCATGGCTAAAACATCCCAATAAAATCCAAGAAAAGCCCATCCAAAGAGGACTATTCTGAAAAAACATGGCTTTATAGAAATTCTTAGTGGTTAGTGATCTATTTCTTTTCTAACAGATCAAAATATCTAAATTTTCCTACTAAAAACCTTTAAATTATATCTATGCAATTACCTCCATAATGTCTTTAATAACAGGTGTCCATCTAGACATTTGATAAGTTTGCTCAGTAATCCTTTCTTTTCTTGGAACTTGATAAGGTTTTTTACGACCACCCTAAAGTAAAAAAAAATATTGCAAAAGTTATCTTATGAAGAATCGTATTATTTACTAAACATACATAATCTGCAGTCAATCAATAAAACATTTTATAATTAGAAATTCTGGTGTAATTAATACATGGTATTTGTATGAGCGATGGTGCACATGTTCAACTAAGTAAACAAGTGATTGTAGATACTATATGCGTAAAACATAGACAGATTTAGAATTTTAAACATAAGTGAATTTCCCAAACTTAGGAAATAAATAAATATACGCCACCAGTGTTCACACTAGAATGTGGGTTTGTGCGATTTTTGCAATAACTCTGATAGTGTTTATCCCTAAGGCGAGTTGTCTAGAGTAGTTTGTATCATATTTTGGCTATATTTGAAATGCTATAATTAAGAATATTAGTTGTAACTGAAAACATCAGTACAATAAAATAATATACATACAATAACTTATTTAAAGTAGAAAAGATATATACATAATTTCTTCTGGTTTGTTGCCAAAAAGTCGAAACAAAAAGCATGCTACACCTATTTGAGACAATGTGTCCAAATAAATTAATTTATTTGTTAAAATTTAACTAATAAATGTTAATTAGGAATTGATTTTAGGAAATGAAATTGAAAGTTTCTTTAAAACTATTCAAGGTATTTTTTAAACTAACAGTTCTATACTAAAATTTAAAAAAGAAAAATCATGAAAGTACATCCAAACAATTATTTTTGTAAAATTAAAATTAAAGTAAAAATTCACGTCATAAAGAAAAATAAATACTATTAAAATAGAATAAATGAACAACAAAATCCAAAAACATTTAAAAAATATCTTTCTTCCAGAACTCTGCCTTCTTAGATTCAAGTAATACTGCAGACACATGCTAAAACACTTACATCAGTCACTATGTTCACACCTAGCAAAGCCATATTAGTTATCATAGCCTTTTCTGTTGTGGGAATTTGAGCATGCTGAATGAGTTTTGCCAAATTTTCTTCTGTTATGCCTTAAAAATAATTATAACAGAAATGATATAAATGTGTACTTTTATAGCATTTATTTTTTAGCCAACAATATAAAATAGTTTCATAGACAATTTGAGTAATGTTATAAACATAATGTTTTTTAAAGATATGAAGCATTGCTAAATAACAGGAAAAGTGTAATTCATAGATGTGATATTTAAAAACTATTTTGTTCCTGTAGTATACAAAATTGGTTCTTTTGATAAAAAGTGACAAATAGCACTTAAAGCTTCTCTTTGTTTTCCTCTTTACTGTAAAAAAAAGACCTAAAAAAAGCATTCTTTTCACTGACGAAATAAATTTCATTATAAAGTATGATTTGTTGAAATTAATAAGTCAACTTCCCAATTTGGTGTGATTCAGTCAACTAAAATAAAACAAGCCCGATCAATTACAGAAATATTGATGTTTTTGAATTGCTTCAATACCTATGCATTATTCGAGTCTCGCAATCATGTGAGACATCCCACAGAAACAAGTGCTTTCATCCAGAAATCCAGTGCTGGTTATGAGGTTTTTCGAATGTCAAACATTTGTTGTAGTTGCTTGGCACAGAATTCATCATTAACAGCAAAATTTCTCAACAAACTAAAAGCACAGCACTCTTTTTATAAAATACCACACTATACATCCTTAGATTCAAGCAATTTGAATTTGTCAACAAATTTTGAATCCTAGCAGGGGGCTTGATATACAGCTGAAAGTTTTTTTTTTTTTTTGTATTTTGAAAGAAAACTTACTTTCCTTTTTCAGTAACAATGCTACTTTAAAAGCTGATAAATACATTAAGAATAGCAAAAATAATTGTTTGAAAAATGTCTAATAAATATAGTTACCGTTAGTTAATTAACTGCCTGCCTTATGGAAGGCTAAAAGATTTATTGGTGTTGCTTTGGAATAACAAACTATATATTATAGATAGTGCATAAGTTTGAGGTAAGTCTTAATACATAGATTAGGAAACTATAATTAACAAAAGGGTCCTTGTTTTTTTTTTTTCAAGCCTAATATATTTTTTTGAAATGCTTAAACTAATTTAGGCCATATTACACTAATTTTCTTTCTTTTTAAGAGAGAACATTGAAAAAAAAATCAGTTTTTAAGTGGGTACTGATTGTCAGCTGACAACGAAAAATATAAAAACAAAACACTGCTGCATTAGTAATTAAATGCTTTTTCTTAACAGAAAAATCTGTAATGTAAAGTCAGCAATTTCTTCAACTCACTTGCAAAATCTTTTAACTGAATATGAGAACTATTGTGAAGTTAGTTACATGAGATTCTCAACTGCTTAATTGTAGCAAGCATAAAACATACATACCATTTTTTGACAGTATGTAGAGCAATATTATACGTATTTTATCAAATGTGCTCACTGCTCCATCTAAGAGAATTGGAACAATGTTCCTCATTGGATCTTTTATTTTCTCTCCCTCTGCATCAGTACCCATAGCTAAATCCTGCAAAAGTTAAAAATAAATACATTTGTGTTTCTAGTACATGGATGGTTCTAATAAAATAGAAGCTAACTGGTTCTACCACATTAGGATTTTAGAATTAAAGAATAGATATTTATAAAGACACAGAAATTTTAATTTTCTATGTTAAAATTTTTCATTTTGGAGTATATTCAATAGTTAATTATGCTTATTGTACTCATATAGTACATGAATCATAGATTGATTTTTTTTTTTTTGAAACTTAATCATGCATCAATTCCTTACAATATCTATTACACAATCTACTAAGCAACAGTTCTTCAATAATATTTGTTTACTATGAATTTTCTTTGGGCAATTTGAATTTTCCAAAGCTAACATGCAAGGCCCGGAAATTATGTACTTTTTAACTTTATTTTTTTCATGTGAATATTTGAGTTTTGCAAATGTTGAGCCATCAAATGAGAAAACAGACATGTAGATGAGCTATTAAACATCACTTATTAAAGTATCTACACTGGCGGAAAAAAAAAATCCCAACACCAAGAAAGACTTGTGTTAAATAAACGAAATTTGGTAGGCGTGTTTATACAACTGAAAGATGACGTCGATTGAAATTTCGCGCTCTGCGCATAACTGTGGCGCAGCTGGCGTCACTCAGAACATGCAAATAAGGCTTGTTTCAAAAGCGTGTTGTGAAGCTCGTGGGTATTATTTTTCCGTGAAAGTTGACGAATTGCGTTCATGTTAGCCAGGATTGCCTTTAAGAACACGAAGAAGCCATTATCAACAGCTCACAGAGTTTGAACGAGGTCGTACGATTTGGCTACGAGAAGGTGGATTTTCATTTCGCGATATTGCAGAAAAACTTGGGTGGGAATGTTTCCACCATGCATGGTTATTAGAAGCTATGGTCAAGGGATGGTACTACCTCAAGAAGATCGAGTTCCGAGCTGCCACGTGGCACGACTGAGAAGGAAGATCGCCAAATCTTGCATACGGCTGCGGCGCATCGTACTGCATCTGCGGCTGACATTCGAGCTGCAGTTGGTACCGTCGTGACCCAAGGAACGATAAGAAACTGTTTACTTCAAGGACAGCTCCGAGCCAGGCAGCCTGTAGCCGGTATTCCATTGACTGCAAACCATTGCCGTTTCCGACGACAGTGGTGCCAAGACAGAGCCCACTGGAGGTCGGAGTGGAGATCTGTTGCAATTTTTGATGAAAACAGATTCTGCCTTAGTGCCAGTGGTGGCTGTATATTGGTCAGAAGGAGGCCAGGGGACCGCCTGCATCCGAGCGGTCTACGGCCTAGACACAAGGGACCCACACCTGGAGTTATGGTCTCTGGAGCAATTTCCTGCGACAGCAGGGGCACTCTTGTGGTTATCCCAAACTCACTGACTGAAAATTTGTAGCCAGTCTGGTAATTTAACCAGTAGTATAGCCCTTTATGAGTAGCATTCAAAGGGGAGTTTTCCAACAGGATAACGCTCGCTCTCACATCGCTGCTGTAACGCAATGTGCTCTCAGAGTGCTGACATGTTACCATGACCTGCAAAATCACCAGTTCTGTCTCCAATTGATAACGTATGGGATATCATTGGACGGCACCTCCAGCATCATCCACAGTCAGCAATGACGGTCCTAGTATTGATACAACAAGTGTAACAAGCATGGCACTCCATACCACAAAGTGCTATTTGGCACCTGTACGACATAATGCATGCACGCTTGCAGGTTTGCCTTCAAAATTTTGGAGGTTACACTCTCTATTAAATTAACATAATTTCACATTTGCACAGCATTTTCTTGAGCTTAAATTAGCCAGTGATCTTGTACATTTAATCAATTAAACATGATAATTAGACAATTGCATTACCCAAATTTCATTACTCTAGAGTAATTTTTTCTTGGTGTTGGGATTTTTTTTTCCGCCAGTGTATATTACTATTAAAAGATGAATAACTCTTTGATATGAAGAGTAACTGCGTTTATCACTTAGACTTTAAAAACTGGTTGATCAGATAAGGTTAATTGCCTCTGCCCCGAGCTTTCAGAAGTATAATGAGTGTAAGTATTTCTTGGTTTTTAAACATAATATACACCAGATATATGATCTTGAGCAAATCATAGCAAGATCGATAGATCGAAGATAGCAAATCTAGCAAATAATAGATGCGTCTTTAGGCTCGCATTTCAAGCTATAAAATGTATATAAAAAAGAAAATAAAACTGAACCAAGCATTCAGATAGACATATCAAACTATAGAAATAAATTGTTACAATATACAAGAACATTTTGTTTATAACAGAAACTTCAAAGAGAAATGAATCTTCCAGATTTTTACTGCACATTTCATTTTTTATTAAAAAAACTTAATAAATACTGTACCTGTTCAACTTTACAAAGTTTATCCACATTTCCTTGATAGCATTTCATGCAATCTTCGGCTAAATGTAAATATGTTGAATATTTGCTCAACTCTTTCTGATACTGAGGCATTTTTTTTATCATAACAGACAAATCTTTAAAGCTGGCCTTATCTGTTGATGCAGCCATTCTCTTGCTTTCAATGAAAGTTTTCAATTGCTTTGTAACACTCCTATTAAGTTTAGAAAATTAATACTTCAATTAAAACTAAAGAAATTCTTAAAGTCAAATTAAAATAGTTGTATGTAAAAAGCACAGGTTCTATAGATTTAATATTTAGTCATAATTAAAATAGCAGTCAGCTGAAATCATTTTAAAATGCATATTTTGGTTTTCATTTACTTAAGGTTCCTGGTATTACTTTTGATTCTTTCATGGTTCATTTTCGAAATATAATGAAACAATACAAAAATTGTTTAAAAAAACTGAATTCTGAATTTTAAAGCTTTTTAGGGATTGAAACATTTGCTCACAGAAAATATCAGGACTAATATGACAGCTAAGTATTTTGAAAATATGATACCTGATCAAAACTGTGCCCAGAAATTACTTTCAGAGCGGGTTCATCCTTTTCTTTTTTAACGTTTCAACTCAATTCAACTGATTTTAAAAATTTTAAGTATTAACCAGGAAAATTACTTAAAATATTCTTCATGATAATAAACATCAACAAACTGAAATCAGTAAGTGATAAATTGAAAATTAAATCTTCTCACTCATTTAAATTTACTGCAACTGCAATTTAAATAATTGAAATTAATTTTGCAGATGGTAAAACCGTTGGTTTCCTTCAATGTCGTCTCTTTTCTGATAGTCAATTTGTTACCAAAATGTTACTTTTCTCTGCAATCTTTGATTGCTTTAACAGTTTTTCTTTCCTGTTTAAAAATGATAAGAAATATAACAAGACAACTTTTTTTTTCAAAACATAAAATTTTTCTTTTAAATATCTAATGTAAGAGAACTAGAACCATGTCCCCTTTTATAAAACTAAATATGAATTATGTTGTAGCAAAGTACAGAAAAAAAAAAAAAAAAAAAACTCATAAGTATAATGTAAGTATTTGTGACAAATTTCAGAGGATATTTGAATTCTCAATTCACTCTACTGGTTATGGCCTTGCTCCTGATGCCTAGTGCTGTCGCTGACATGAAAAAAAAAAAAAAATGGAGGGGAATATGTTTAAATTTCAGAAGGGAATATTGTTAACTTATGTACAAAAGGCGTTCACTGAACCTACCTCACTGCACTGCTAATGACCTATACATATCATGGTTCAAGGTATACAGTTTGTACGTTTTGTGCTTATTATACATTGCTTTATAAACAGAAAGAGAAGTGAAATATTTTCAGTAGCATATTACAATTATAAACAAGATTTCAAGGGTGCAAACAAAACGAGCACAAACAAACTATTTTTATGAGACCAATGTTAAAGTTAAATTTCAGTGTTTTATTTTTGTAGTTGCATGTTAATTTTAGCTAGTAATGAAAAGGGAGGAAATTTTTTGATGTCCTGGGGATTTATGTTTTCATTATTGGTATGGTTATTTTTCTGGATTGGTTACGGTACTCATAACAGGCTTGGAGTCGATTACGAGAAAATATAATCGATTACGAGAATGATTACAAGCATGAAAAATTGGAGATTACAATTACGACTACAGTCCTCTGACAAATCGCAATTACAATTACAGCAACAATTAGATTATGTAAAAAATGTAACTAATTACGATTATTATATGCCTATTACGATTTCCATTACAGCTTTCGGATATATACAGAGGAGGATCCAGAACTTTATGTCTTGGGTTAAGTTTCAGTGCACCGTGTTAGTAAAGCAGACGGAAAACGAAGCATATAAAATTTAAACCTTCTTTAAAATATCATACAATATTGCACAGCAAGTAATATTTTTTATTATATTCTGTTAAAATACCCATTTATTTATTTTGGTAAAACTTTACCATCACGAAAAATATAAATTGGAAATTTATAAATTGTCTACATGTAATCAAAATTGGAATTATAAAATTCTTAAAAATAACACAAAGGAAATTTTTATACAATTCTGAAGTAAAATTTAACATTTTTTAAACATAAAAAATGATTTAAAAATCCTTTCTTCTTTTCTGTACTTATTGATTAAAATTAATATGAGCACTAAAATATTAAGCATAAACTAATATTAAATTATATGTGAAAATATTTTGAAAAAAAAAAAAAGTCAGATTACACGATTACAACACTAAATTATAATTATTGAAAGAAAGATTACAATTACGATTACACAAGAAATGCTTGATTAAAATTACGATTACACGATTACAGTTGTCTCATTTCCAAATTATGATTATGATTACGATTGCAAAAAAATGTAACTGATTATGCGGATTACGATTACGTAATCAGCGATTACTCCAAGCCTGACTCATAATATAATAAAATATTGAATAATACAGCGAAATAAATAATTACTTTAAAGCAAATAGCAGAAAAATCAGTTAAGCAGAGTATTTACAGTAATGAGTAACATAACTACACCTACGTAGAAACAATTGCAATGTGCTGATGTCGTAGTTCTACCCACAAGTCATCATTTTCGTCCAATAGAACTTCCTTTTCCTTCATATTAACATCAGGCCCAGTGGATGTCTCAAATTTGTAAACATCATTTTGTATAGGAAGAAGGTCATAGGCCATTGCTTGAAATGTCAATTCATGCAGTAACGGAGAAACACAATCAAAACCTCTGTCTAGAATAATGAGTTGTGATCTCATCTTTTCTGGTCCCTAATTAAAATAAATTTGAAGAGAAAGTTACAGCGACTTTTCTTTAAAATTTGCATAACTAGGAATCAAGGTTTTCATATCTTTGGATCACATGTATTATGGTTGCAACAGTAGTAAGAGCTTTAAAACAATAATGCTGCACCATATGCACACCTATTTATTTTTAATTTCTAGCTAAATATTCAACTTTTTCTTGTGAATAAAAAAAATCCCAGCATAGTTTTCCTTAATTTAAAAGAATGAAATTAAGAATAAAAAACTCAAATTTTTTTCCATTTTCAAAATAAATAAATTAGTTAAAAACATACAAAAAATAAAATGATTGATTTTAGTAAAAAAAAAGTATATCACGAGATTTTGTACTATGTGATTAAAAATATATTTGAAAATATTTTGATCTCACTACTCATGCCAAACTTGAAAAATTGAACATTTCAACACATAAAACAATATGTGGTACTTATATAAATAATATTTTATCGTCTCTCTCCAACTTAAGTTTGAGCTAACAAGTATTGTTTTTATTTTCTCAACAGAAGTACATTTGCTTCCATTTTTCATGAAAGAAAATTATGAACTAACATAAGAAATTCAGAGTTAAATTTATTTTTGGTTAATAGTTTAGTTTGCAATGAGTTCAATTTCCTGATATCTGCAAGTTCAAAGACTTTGACATTTATAAATTTCAGCAATGAGGGAATATTTATTCGTACAGAGGGGGAAAAAATCAAAAATTTTCAAGCTAATAAAGACGACATTTGTTAAAACAAATATTGAAGAGTGAAAATCAAACATAAAAGAGAAATAAATTGTGAGACATACTTCTCCCATGGTAGGTTCATCTGCTTTATAAGCATCCAGTTTTTGCTGAATCATTTGGGCAAGTTCCACATTCCTTTCAAAGTCACTTGAAAAATTAAGATTAAATAAATATTTCATTCAAAAGAGCACAATATATAAAACAAAATAAATTTCATGATTTCATAATATGTGCATTACATATAGACTCAGGAACTGTTTATATTACTTTGAAAACATTAAGTCAAACAAAGAAAAGAGAGAGAGAGAGAGAGATTAAATGAGCAGTTGTGGGAAAGCACATGCATTAGAAGTTTTACGCCTTAAACTCATTATTTTTAAATGAAATTTCAATTTGCATCAATTTTTAGTTTACCAATTTACTGCTAAAAACAAAAAAAAAAAAAACATTTCAATGCAAATTTTACTACAAAATATAGTTCCTCCTATATGTACTTAATTTCCAAAACAAATTTTGAATGTGTTATTATTAAATTAACTATTTAACTTTACCAGTGACACATTTATAAGAAAACAAAATTATTTTTATGTGCAAGTTAAAATTGAAAAGAGGCGGCGATACTTACAATCGGTACCTAATATTTGGATACTCTCCAAGAGTTGCACACACAGTCGCAATTTGCTCGGCGATTCGCTCAAGGTTGGCTGAATGAGAAGCTTTTGAAGGGTTAAAATATAGAGGAAACACTTCTGGAAAATCCAGAGAGAAGATCTAGAAAATAAAACTACTATGTATTATAAGCAATAGCGCAGGTTGCAAATGTTTCCCTTGAGTTTTGATGTATGGACAGGAAGAATTTTTAAACCTTAACCCATTAATGCGTAGTGTCCCTTTTTAGGGAAAGTCTAAAAAATGGGTCTGAATTTCCCCAAAAGGAGCATTTCAACCAAATAAAAGTGTTCAACTAGTACCTTGGTATTGTATCAATTCATTATAAACAGATTGAAGCACATAACGATAGCAAACTGTGTTCTGTAGCCGTTTTAATATGATCTTTATCAAGAATTACATCATTCACAATCTCAAGAACAAAATGCTAAGTTTTTAAAATTATTCCCAGCTTCCCAGTTGATGTTAATTGTTGCTTTTACTTCTTATTATAAAACGTCTTTTTAAATATTATATCGTAGGCAGAAAAAAATTTTAGTACAAAAAGTATATACCCTCCAGTGTCTATCTTAACTTTTGAGGGACGATTCTTCATTCCTTAATAAAAAATTTATTTTTTACATGATGATTTTAAAATTATTTTTCCTGTCCATTAAACACTATTTGTAACCAGTACACAAAATATCTTTGAAAAAAAAATGTCAGGCATTAATGGGTTAATGTTAAAATCTATACACATTATCTTCAGATAATATCACAGTAAACTTCTAATTATCTGCCGAATAAGGTGGCATGATAACCCCAGATAATCTGAGAAATAGGTATAAAACTATGCTAATGGGGAAAAAAACACAAGTGTGGATCCAGAAATTCTTCAAGGGAGGGGCAATTGATTTTTGTTACTTACTTTTTACTATGCTTTGCATGGTTTACAAATATTGATCACAAAGGATATTGACTTCAATTATAAAACATTTCTGGCGGAGAGCCCAAATCTTCTTAATAACTTCATTAAAACTGGTATAACATTCTCATTTTAGAACTTCAAAATCAAAAAATTAACAATGAAGAGTCCTTCAATGGAGAGGAATTACTAAAAATCCTTCCTTAGTATGTATGCCTCTATATTTACATTTGAAGAGCCAATAAATGGAATGGGGTAGTTTTACAGCATAAAATGGAATAAAAAGTTTTCAGTTATTTTCCTACCTGAGATTCATAAGGTAGAAAGGCAATGTTGATTTCTTTCAATGTCTTTATATATTTTGCAGTTGGAGACTTGCACAATTCATTGAATAATTCATCAGGACAAGCTTAAAAAGTAATAATATATTATAAAAGTAAGTAATGCATTGTATACACAAAATTTAAGAGTAAAAAAAATAAAACTTACCCTCAGTGAAGAAAATATGAGCATATCGATACATGTTCCGAGTGACAGAAAAGTCTCTCATCAATCTTTCAACAGACTAGATGTACAGTAAAAAAAAGCATAATTATATACACTTGAATGCATTTGATTTAATTAATACTTTAAAGGCATTCTAATAATAAAAACTACAGTTGTTAAATATGATATAAAGAGTAGGAATTAGTCTTTATAAAAAATGGTTTGACAAAAGAATTGTTTAAATGTTTACTATTTACTACGGTACCAGAATAAACAGAAGATAATGTGCTACTACTCCAGAATTTTAATCAAAAAATAAGAAAATTTCAAGCTAGTCCTTTAAAAAAAGATAAAGGGAGTTTAAAAGAATTTTTTCGCGTATTATGTCTTACGTAACACAATTAATTTTATTTTAATCTAAAGAACACACAGTACACAGAATCGGAATTTTATTTATATCACGTTAATCTTTAAAGAGAATACGTGGGGAATGTGTGTTGCATACTGCTGAGAAACATTGCAGATATATTGTTTCCACTAAAGAAGTTTTTTTGCAACCTCAAGCTTGAGAATTTCAATACTGCCATGGAGGTTGTTTTTAAAAATGAGGATCTATAAGTTAAACTGAAATTGTCTATTCTGATTCAAAATAAGTTTTGTAACAAACAAAATTACACAATATTCCATAAATAATGATAACCTAATTGATGAACATACAATGTTGAACCAAAAAATTCAATGCCAAAACCTAGTTAGTGTTAAAGGTATCATAGTAACATATAGAAAAAAAAAAGAAGAGGTAAGCAATTTTTACATGTGTTCCTAGGGCTGACAGTCAAGTACTGTAACCACCTTTTTAAAAATCACATACAGTACTTATCATGCTGATTAGGCTTTTGAATGACTAATAGTTAATTTAAAATCATTAGTAAGAATATTTCTGGCACTAAAATTCCAGGAGTTTTAATGTAAAAAATAATTACTTTGTCTGTTGGAGTTATCAAGTATATAGATTCCATGTTAGGCAAAGGCTCACGAATCTTCTCTATATCTTCAACAACTGCAAATGAAATTAGAAATTGACTTGATTACATCACATTTCAATTGCAATACAGTAAAGTCTTGACTTACAAGAGACATGACTTCATTTTATAGCTTCTCGCATAATTGAAAATTATTCTTTGTAAAAATATACAATATACATAACATTTTAAAACACCATTATTTTAGACACTTAAACTATCTACTACTCTTTTGAACAATTCCCAAACTGTTTATTATCATTTCCCTCACAAAGTAGCAAATAAAGGGTGTGTTTAAAAATAGTGTTATTCATCACATCGCAATAAGGATTATTCATCACAATCAGGAGTGCAGCTTACCACTCATAAAGCTGGGACCCCAGCACTCATGGTTTTCAAAAAAGTGGTTCCTTTTTCAAAATCATGTGTTCTAATTAGAGTTTTTTCCCTTTTCAAGTGTGATATTAAGAGTGAAAATATTGTATCAACTTGTATGGAATTCGGTAAAAAACTTTAGTTAGAGCCACCAGACCAGTATCACAGTATGATGCCCTCACATGATTCTAAAGCAAATATTTTACAGATCAAGCTCAGTTATAGTTTATTTTGAATATTATTCAATCTTAGGAGAACAAAAGTTGAAAAAGCTATCATAAGCCTTGTATATAAGCTATGTAGTTAACACAAGGCTGGCAATGCAATGTTAACTATAACTATATTTTTAATTAAAAGCTGATGCTAAAATTTAGGTTTTAGTAATTGTTTTTGAAGATCTAAATTAAATGCTACAAAAATCAAAAGATAAAAGTCATTCTTGAAAAAATTGAAGTTTAGCGCCAATGTTCTAGAACAATTTGATAGATCTGGAACTGCTCTTATTAAAATCTAATTGAAATTATTAAAGAAAAAAAAATGTCTGCACGAAAAATGAAAAAGGGTGAGAGAAACTACCAGAGACGTCATTTCGAAATTTTCCAAGGTATGCAAAGGGTGCAGACAAAATGTTCAATTTCCCAAAAAATGGCAAAAACCACGCCCACTTATATGCCAATACATTCATTTCCCAAAGTCAGGGGGGTAAATTGACTCCCCCCCCCTGCCCAGGGTTGGCAAGTTTTTGACAGTCGGAGGTTTTATCCGGTTTTAACCGTGGTTTTTACCGTCATGTCAAAAACCCCTTTTTGACATGGTTTTTGACATAATTGTCAAAAACCTAAATTTCTGTCCAAAACATGTTTAAATTTGATATTGATAATCAAAATACATTTTCAAATGAATTTTACAATTTCTGATTTCAGACACTGAAGTAAACTTTTGGAGTTTTAGGTTATTATAATAAAGTATAATAAGCAATCCTAAACATAATTGAAAGGCTCGGGAGTAAATAATGGTATACCTAGCATTTAAAAAAATCAAACATATGGCTTTTGAATATGGCTTTATTGCTTCGAGAAATTACTGTAACAGGTTTTTTTATTTTAAAAATGAGGTGGGTACATTAATTAAGTGCTGTGTGTCTTTTAAATATTAAAATTTTTTTGGAAAATTTAGGAAAATGGGGGAAAAGTAGTATCTCAGTAATAAACTAATCACTAGTATTTCTAAAATCTATATTGTAAAAGAAAAAATGTGATGGAGAAATTGATAATTTAAAAAATTATAATTAATCGGCCAAGCCAATTAGTTAACGGATTATGAACAACTGATTAATCGGTAATCGGGCAATTTACTTATTGGTGCATCCCTAAAAAGTACTGCTTGAAAATATTTCACACAAGTTCAGTATTTTAACCTTTCTAAGTGAAATAAGATAAGTGTAACCTGAAATTTCAGAGCCAGTCACACACATTACAACTGTTTTTGTGCATTTTCTCCCAAAATCAAACCAATTAAAAGACAGATAAAAATGTAACACAAATCCTTACACTATATTCTAATTATTCTAAAACAAAAGAATAGCAGTTTATTTCACAATTCACAGGAAAAAAATAAGTTGTATAACTTTATAATAAATTGCAGTTTTCAGTCGTCCCACATGTTACAAGTTTTGAAAAATTTATAATAAATTGTAAAACACTAGGAACAATAAAATTGTGCATGATATTAGTTTACAAAAGGATGTTTAATAAGATAATATTAACCAATGCTTGATTCTTCGATGCTGCGCTAGTGAAAAAGGACCTTAAAAATAAAAATGTGTACAAATGTCACACATGTTACCGTGGAATCGCCCAGTAATACTATTGAAACAATAAGCTTATTTTCCAGTACAGAATATTTATAGTAATTCTCAGATAAAGTTGATTACAAAAGTAACAGCAATAACTAATAAATAAATAAGTAAAATAGTTCGATCAAAAATATTTAGCATATTTGTACCTACACTGAATACTAATTAATTTAGTTTCGCTTTTACTCAAAAGAAAAAAAAAATCACTGTAAATTCTGATGTAAAGATTTTTAGATTGATAAAATAGCTAATTAGTAGTTATTAAAACATTTAAACAAAACTGCTTTAAAAACTGAATTTAACTTTTAATACTTTTAACTTTTTTCACGACATAACAAGTTAATTTAAAAGAGTGAGAATTAATTTTCATTAAATTTATTAATTTAATTTTTATTAAACTTGATTGATAAAATAGCTAATTGATAGTTTTTAAACATTTAGACAAAACTTCTTTAAAAACTGGATTTTAGTTTTAATATTTGTAACTTTTTTCACGGCATAACAAGTTAATTTAAAAGAATGCGAATTAATTTTCATTACATTTATTCATTTAATTTTTATTAAATTTGATTGATAAGATAACTAATTGATAGTTATTAAAACATTTAAACAAAACTACTCTAAAATTTGGATTTAAGTTTTAATATTTGTAGCTTTTTTTCACTTCATAACAAGTTAATTTAAAAGAACGAATTAATTTTAATTAAATTTATTAATTTAATTTTTATTAAACTTGATTGATAAGATAACTAATTGATAGCTATATAAACATTTAAACAAAACTACTTTAAAAGCTGGATTTAAGTTTTAATATTTAACTTTTTTCACGGCAAAACAAGTTAGTTTAAAAGAATAAGAAATAATTTTTATTAAATTTATTAATTTAATGTTTATTAAACTTGATTGATAAGATGTATAAATTTTTATTCAATATTTTTCAGGATGAGAAATCTTATATGTTTATAAAAAATCTCAATAACCACTGTATTTGAGTTTTAGGCAGGTTTTCGACAGGTTTTTGACGTTTTCGACGGGTTTTCGACATGTCATGTCAAAAACTGGTTTTTGACGTCAAAAACCCAACCCTGCCCCCCTAACTGACGGGCCTGGAAACTACACAGCAAAAAATATCTAAAAAACAAAGTGAGTTGATCCATTAATACAATACCATTTTATGGTTCGAAAACTGTCCAAATAATAAATTTGTTGAAAGATAAAATAATAAGCATCTTTAAAAAAAACATTCAAATAAAAAAGAACTAAACAGTGATGTTTTCACGCAATATGGTTCAATGCTGATATTTAATTATGTATATTTAAAGTTGATACATATATATATGAAGCAGGGCCGTAACCAGACTATTGTTTTGGGGAGGGTTTTATCAACACATTCCTCATGAAATCTATATGATAAATTAAATTTAATTCCACCTTTTATATTCTGCTGCTTTTTGTTACAGTAGATGCTTAAGGGACATTAACATGGAAAATAAAATAACATATCTTTCCAATGAAGGAAAAAATTCTGATGTGGACAAAACATCTTCTCCGTAGTTAAAAAGGTGTATTGTTGTGTATGAAATTATGTTTGCAAAAACTACAATAAAGATAAATGCTGCAGATAAATCAATTAATTTGTACTATCATTCAATAATGATCATTTCATTTTTCAAATGAAATCGAAAAGTAAACAAGAAAATTAAGAATAAAATATTATTTTTCAGCAAAACAGGGTATTTAAAAGCATTTTTAGGAATAGTTTTGAAAAATTTTGGAGGGGGTTTAAACCCTAAACCCCCCCTTAAATACGGCCCTGATATGAAGGATCTGATCATATACCAAAATGAATTATGTCAGGCTATATTGGAACTTCATTTTTAATCCTGCTTCATTAATTCAATCTTAAATCTGAAGGACATTTGTAAAGTGTAGACTTTAATGAACAATGGGCCAACACAAGGTGCACTAACATTCAACTTTTTTGAAACAATTAATCGGGAAACTAGGACTCATTTTTGGTTTTTAATAACTATTCAAAATTCAGCACTTTTATATGACTTATTACAAATTTTATCATGAGAAATTCATATACTATTTTGTTTAGTGGGAGAGCTATCAGACTCCTTTATTTTTACCGCCCACAATTTGTAACATCTTTATTATTTTGGAACTAAATATCATAACTGAAACAATTATCATGCACATGATACAACTTAACTACCATGATTTTCAACATACAACTTAAACATTTTTACTCAATCTAAGAAACAAATTCAATACGAAACCAAATAACACTAAGAAAGTGCAATACAATTACAATCATTAGATGAAATGAACTATTATTTGCTATAAGAGATTTAGCAGATGGAAAGTTATTAAAATATTTTTTTTTTTTTTTTTGCACCTAAAGCGAATTGCGAATACACAAGAACAAAACCACTTCAACAAGAAATTGTTTTTGTTGTAGTAAGAAGGCTAATGACGCAATGAAAAAAAAAATACATATAAGAAATTCTGAAAAGAATACTTACTAGTAATTCCTTCCTGTGCGATCCGATGCATTTTACAGCAAGCAGAAATCATTCGCATACCTAGTTTATCTACTACCAACACTTTCCAATCGCCTTTCTTTTTTACAGCTCTTATAACATCGTTCAAGATTTCTAAAACAAATAGAATCCAAAAACATAAAACAAACGTTCAAATATACTTAAAACAGATAATCAAAGCAGTTATATGCCGAAACCGAAAATAAAAAAAAACATTTTAGCCTGTATCTCATTCTGTGAAAACACACCCCTCTAATAATCATATGGAATACGACTAAGGTACAACAATTTAATTTTATCATGGATTTGAAAAACTGAAAAACAGAAATAAGAAAATAAAATTATTTTCAGCTGCAAGACAAGATTTTCCACTTACTTGCTCCTACTACTTCTTTTAAGGCCATTTTTGAATTTTGTAGATCCTTTTAATATTATATTTACGTAAATTTAAAGTGAAACACTGGAACTTAGGGATTGCAGTGACAGCTAACGAATGCGCATGCGCGGTTCGTAAGCCTGCCGTTGAAAAAAGAAATACAACAGTAATAAAGCAATATATGAATGGACAGAACATTATTGGTTCCATGTGTAGCAAATAGATTTTTATTTGATTTTATGACTATGAATAAAAGTAGCAGCCAAGTTCATAGGCTTTAAGAAGCATTTTGAAACTGTGCACATCAGCAGTTCAAACTGTGGCACTGGCAACGATGTGAAGTGAAGATGCAAATTCGATTAAAAACATAAACATTGTTCATGAGAAAAGCAGGAAAAAATGAATTTTTTGCTCGAAGTTACGCTTTGTGTGATTTTTCTT